>JAJOZX010002411.1:105000-332500 GCA_023014485.1 Bathynomus jamesi | reverse complement strand
GGCTGTGTAGGCCATAGTCCCCAAGCATCTGTATCATCAAGCCACCCAGCACCCCTTTCACATTTCTGGGTTCATGATAATCAAGAGAGTGGGCAAGGGGATAGTTTTCTCAGGTATCCAGTAATGCATCTCTTGTCAGTTGTTTATTTCCAGAAGATTATTCAGGTCCAACTCGCATGTTTACTGTAAAGGACTTCCCAAATTTCTATTTTCAAAATCCTCACCTTTCCAGGAGATTATTCAGGTCTAACTCACACATTAACTGTAAAAGACCATAAAGTTCTATTCACTAAATCCTCACCTTCTTTCTGGGAGATTATTCAGGTCCAACTCACATGTTAACTGTAAAAGACTTCCCAAAATTCTGTTAACTAAATTCTCATCTCCACTGAGCAAGAGACCCAGCCACTCGAAGTCCAAGAAAGTGGCTGGAATTCCAAGGTAAACCTAATAGAAATAAACAACCAGAAATGACTTGTACCAAATGTGAACCCTTGTCCCAGCCCAGCTACCCTCCAAATTTGATCCTGTGATCTGATTTTTGTTATACAAAGTGGCTATCTAGTTAGTAGTGTTCAGTGAGAGGCATCGATGCACAAAAATCCCTAAGGCGATACTGATACATCGATACTTTATAGATGGCTAAAGCGATATTGATACTAATACATGCATTGTGATACATTACTATAAGAATGAACAAATCTTACCAATATATAAATAAATTTTTACTTTGTATATTGGGTGTAAAAAATGATCAATTCAATTAAGAAAAAAAATGCATTTTATACCCAGTTAGCTCACGGAAAAACTTAAATGTTATAAACTTTTAACAAGGAACATAAGAAATTGTAGGTGATCTGCCCCTTTAATTAAGATGCTTGTGAATTGTGATATCAATAATAATGAGTATTACCCTTAAGAAATACCAGTTGGCAAAACATCTTATTGGCTAGTCTATTCCTCTTTGGAGAATAAATGTGGCCCACCAAACTGAAAAGCCATTCCACGGGAACAGAGAATGGAAGTGGAGTATTGTACTTGGTGAAAACTTTCATAATTATTTTTGCCTTGAAAACGAAGTGGGCATTCCAGTCTTATATAGTGTGTGTGTATATATATATATATATATATATATATTTATATATTAGGGTGGTCCAAATCCATAGGGGGAAATTTCAAAATTGTCTTAGATAGTCTCCACAAGTGTGGTGTTTGTCCATTTAGTGTCCACATGGTCTGTGCAAAATTGCAGCGTGATTGGTGAATATTTAGAGGTCGCCCCACTCTGAATATATATATTATATAATGTACTTTTTCTTCCGTAGGTCCGATGGCTCAAACTCGATCAATTCCAAAAGTTTGGCTTCTAGGGATGGCAACTGGAACTTTATCCACGTCAAGGCTCCCTACATGCCTTGACGCCCTCCTCTTGGGGCAATACCACCACATCAATCAAAAGCAAACCACCTCCGACAGTCTGAACCAGGCATGCCAGAGGGTGATTGAAGTCTGGACCCGAGCGCGGATCCCAACTCAACGGATCGACTCCTGTGTCCGTAAGCTTTCAAAGCTTTTAGACCGCTACAAAACACTCAAGAAGCAGGACCAGGCAACGTGCCAGCGATAGAATGAATGAAGACATCTTCAAAGCGGACATCCAGGAACTGTTTGACATCGCAACCAGTGATGCCATGAGCACAATCGTCAATGTTGAGGACCGAAATTTCCTGTCCATGCAGCGCAAGGACGTCAATTCTTGCAGCATGGCTGGCATTGATAAGGAAACGACTACACAAGAGGACAGAAAGCGATCCAGAATGGAGAAGGAAGCCAAGAGGAAGGCAAGGCATGAAGCAACACAGAAAGATTTGGAAGAAGCAGGAGTGTCATCAATTGAGTCATCAATTGATCTTTCCTCTTCTTCTTCTTCCCTTTTTTCGCAAGACGACGACGACTATAGACCATCGGTTCCGATTCCTTCTTCGTCTGAAGCTCCGGCACCAAAGCGTCCCAAGAACAAGGTTACGAACATTTTCCAATCTCCAGAAGTCATTGGAGCAATGGATCGCACCAATCTTTCTGACCGGAATGCTGTTTTCGTAACTGGAGCTGTATTACAGGCCGCGGGGCATGATCTGTCTGGGATGACGTGCTCTCGGAGCTCTATTCATCGCTACAGAGAAAGTGGGCGAGAACAGGCAGCTCGAGAAGACCTAGAATCATTCTCTCTAGAAGACCCTGTCCTTCTCCATTGGGACGGAAAGCTTCTCCCCGGCATTGAAGGGAAGAAGACGAATGTGCATCGGATAGCAATCCTTATAACATTCAATGGACAGGAGAAGCTGCTTGGTGTCCCAAAGATGAAACAAGGAACTGGAGAAGCACAGGCCCAGGCATGCCTTCAAACTATGAAATTATGGAACGTGGAACAGCATGTGAGAGGTCTCATCTTCGATACCACTGCGTCAAACACGGGTTTACATCGCGGAGCCTGTGTCAGGATTGAAGAAGCATTGGGTCACGAGCTAGTTTGGATCGGTTGTCGACATCATATACTTGAAGTCGTACTTGCTGATGTCTTTGCCTCAATATTTGGCTCAACAGGAAGTCCTGAAACAGGCCTTTTTAAGCGATTTCAAAAGGAATGGCCATCTCTCTCCCACGAAGCATTTGTCTCCGCATCGGACAGCTTGTTCGAGAACCCTCAACTCCAAGAGATGAGAAAAGAGATGCTCACTTACTTACCTAACGCTCTTCAGGCAAGCCAACCTCGTGACGACTACAAGGAGTTCCTTGAACTATCTTTGCTCTTCCTGGGGGGAAAGACTGGTGGTCAACTCTTTATCCGAGCTCCGGGTCCCATGCACCACGCGAGATGGATGGCGAAGGCGATTTATGTGCTCAAAATCTACCTCTTTCACTATCAATTCAAGCTCACAGCACGCGAAGAACGAAACGTGACTCAGCTGGCTTTATTTGTCAGTCTGATTTACGTCAAGTACTGGCATGAAGCGCCAATGGGGACACAAGCTCCTCTCAATGATCTCAAAATGCTGCATCTTCTGGAAAAATATCCACACGGAGGAGCTGCACAAGCGGCGAAGACAGCTCTAAGACGCCACCTGTGGTACTTGTCGGAGCATCTGATTGGACTGGCCTTCTTCGATAATAGGATCGATCCTGATACAAAAGGAGAATGGTTCAACACCTCCAACATCCCCAAAAGAATGGCTGCCCCCAACGAATCGACATGGCGGAAGCTGGTGTTGAAAATGATGTGGCATCCTTCGTCACGAAAAGGACATTGACCCTCTTTGATGCCTTGAAAGTTGGAGGTAAGGAGGAAGCGCGCCAGTTACTTCAAAAAGATCCACGGGAATGGCCAAATGACAAGAACTACAGGGAACTTAGAGATCGCGCCTTAAAGATGAAAGTCATCAATGATGCTGCCGAGCGAGGTATTGCTCTCGCACAACGCTACAATGACACTTTGACACGAAACGAGGACCAGAAGCAGTACCTCCTACAACTCGTAGCCGCCCACCGAAAACAGATACCAATACCATCCAAGGCGACTCTGATGCAGAAGAAATAATGAAGATACACCCATTATCATGTCCTATTGTCTTACTGTTTTCTTTCATATTCTTTGAGAACCAAAAAAAAATTTAGTTATTCAGTTGTCTATATATTTTCCCAAATTTTCAAAAAGGGGGCAAGTGGGGCGACCCCTAAATATTAACCGAATAACGTGAAACTTTGCACAAATACTGTCCACACCAAGAGGCATAAAACCAACCTTGTGGAGAGAACTTAGTCGATGCTTTAACTTTTTGGACCACCCTAATATATATATATATATATATATATAATGGGCATCAATACACGAAGATCCCTAAGGCTATACTGATACATTGATACTCATAAATCATCTAAAGCGATACTGATACATCAATACTTTATAGATGGTTAAAGCGATATCGATACTGATACAAAAGTATCACTCGATACGTAATGCTGATACATGTATCGTGATACTGCCCATCTAAAGATGGCACAAATAAAATTTGGGACCTACTGATCTTGTTTCAGAGGTCTACAACAAGAAAAAATGTGCAATTTGATTTACAGATTGGAATAAATACAGATGCCAAAAAAGTCCTTGCTCCAAAGTTTAAATAAGCTTATTGTCACATGGGTACATACTGTTGTACACAATAAATAAATACACAAAGTTAAGTAATTCTATTAAAACTCATCTAACTCTTAAAACTGAACTTATTCTATAGGGTAGTACCTATAGCCGAGTATAAGGTACTTACATACATACATAGCTTTACCTTTAAACAGGATAGCAGGTTTGAAGTTCTTCACACTTTTGAATGTCCATATAAATTAATTAATTATGTAACTTAAATTACCTATATTATATAATTCTCTGAAATATAAAAAAAAAAAAAAAATTATAATAATAGGGCTGGATACTTATTCGACCAAATAACTGGATTAGGTTAGATAATTACAGATTTTTTTTAAAAATTAGCAGACATTATATATCTCAGTAAGAAATATCTAATGGTATTTTTCTCAACACTAGCTCAAACAGTTTCAAAGATACGGTGCTCCAAAGTTTGGTGGAAAGAGGTATTTGGTCAAAATGGAGGTGGGTATGGTCCACTGAAATGGCTGTAGCATCTATACCAGGGGTGGGGAAACTTTTCAGTACCAAGGGCGAAAATCGATAACATAAACACCTCCGCGGGCTTCTGGCAAATTTTAAGCTTATATACAGCGTGTCCCAAAGAAATGTATACCCACTTTGTTCGATAATACCAGCTATGAGGATAATAAATATATTACTTTTTATATGTTTTTTAATAAAGAATTTTCTCCTGAATCTAAATATGTAATTATTTTTATTAAAAATTGAAGAAGAAAAAAGTTAGATGTTTAAATTATAATTATTATTTTCGAGACTTCATGTGCGATATTTTCTAATATTTTAACCGACTGTTTTGAGATACTTATGTTTAGTGTTGATATTGAAGCATAAATGTTATAATTATTAGTTAATTCAAAAATTTACAAATTCCATGGTTAAATGACACTTTATCTAAGATGTTCAACGTCTTCCAGAATGTTGTTTTTGTAAGTTTTGCACAGTGCCGTTGGTTTCAAACTTCTCGTATACGTGCAAAAATATTAGAAAATATCGCACATGAAGTCTCGAAAATAATAATTATAATTTAAACATCTGTAACTTTTTTGTTTTTCAATTGTTAATAAAAATAATTACATATTTAGATTCAGGAGAAAATTCTTTATTAAAAAACATATATAAAAAGTAATATATTTATTATCCTCATAGCTGGTATTATCAAACAAAGTGGGTATACATTTCTTTGGGACACGCTGTATATAAGATGTATTTTAAAAAGCTATTTGCTGGGCTGTAAATAAATAATTTTTAGTAAATAATAAATACCTAAGCGGGCGAATTGAAATTAGCTCGTGGGTGAAATTTCGCCTGCGGGCAAGGGTTTCCCCACCCCTGATCTATACTAACTTAACACTAAAAATCTTGTTTTAGGTTAAGGTAGACATGTGTACCCAAAATTGGGTGAAAGGAGAAAAAAAATCAGTTGTGACATCAAATGACCTACACAAGGTCAGAAGTCAAAAATAATATCAACTTTTTTTTTGACCAGTGAGGTAAAATATAAATAGAAACAAAGTTGTAGATCTGCTTAAAAGCTTTAAAATAGTGTTTAAATGGTCTCTGTACGTGCAATAGGAGCCGAGATATTTCATGTTGAAATATGGTACATATGACCTTGGAAATTTACCTTTTTTTACAAAATTCGAATGGCTATATCTCCGGAACCATATGACCTAGAGTGTTGAAACAAGTGCCATTCTGTTTTTCTCACTGAGATCTATAAGTGTGCCAATTTTAAAAAAAATTGGTGATGGTCACATTTTTTTTACCTAAAATTCCGTTGAACTGACATGGAATGACCCTACATACAATCAAATTAAAAAACCAATGCTTATAAAAAGCCAGTAAGCACGGTCATTCCATATGAAATCACCCAAATTTTGATCAACTTCCCAGGTCACCCTCAGAAAATTCTGAAAAAATTATCATTTGTAATTCTATCAAACTTATGCACAAATCCCAAATTTTAAGTCAATATTACTTATAGTTTTTGAGATACAACAATTTAAAATTATGCTTTTTTTTTCCTTATTTTTTGACATTGTTGGCAAAATTGCACAAATGTCCAACTTTAGGCAACCATATCTTTTTTGTTTATCCCTTCACAAGGCTGATATTTGGTATATATGGTAAGAGCTGTGAGAGCTGCATCATCACCATTACCAGTGCCTATGGTCACGGTGGTGTAAATATCATCTGAAGATATCCTCCTCATCTGTAGCTTACTACTTGAGCAAGGTATGAAACTGATGGGACCTTATGCCTGGTATGGTTTTGCATTTTTCTTCAAATCTTTCAGCTAAATGAAATTTTACTGAGTTTTCTTGCACTGAATCTTTATCTATGGAGTAGAACTCTATACCACTGATGTTTTCCCTTGCCAGTTAAACATGTCAAGATGATTAACGATGTGGTTTTCAGTTGTGGCCACAAGCCTTTTAACAGTTCCCCCAATTCCATCACAGAGACTTTTCCCATGGCTGGTGGCAAAGAAATGCCAAAATGCCACTCAGCTGACAAGTTGATGATTACATAAGTTTGATAGATTTTTGAAATTCTTATATTGGCTCACTGCACTATCACTGAAATAGTTAATCTTCTGGACATGGATATTTTTTTTTCATGTGAGAGAGAACTGTGGATATGAAGGCATGTACAGTAGTTGTCATGCTTCATGCAGTTGAATACAACACAAGTGTTAGTACACTTAAGCTCCTTAATTTCAAGATCTCTCATGTATATACAATTAGGGTGGTCCACAAAATGGAAGTATTTTAAATTCTTCCTCCCAGGGTTTCATTAGGTTCCTTTTCCCAAAAAACTTCTCTGAGCAAAATTTGGGTTCAATCAGTTAATATTTAGAGGTGGCTCAACTACCCCCAGAAGTTCACATTCATGGCTTCTGGGTCCCCCCCCATATATATGGGTATTATCCGCTTGTTGGCGGGGGTATCATGGCTGACCAGGCCACTCATTGTTGCCCAGCTAAGATTGTGGACTTGTTAGAATCAGGAAACCTCTTTCGGTGCTCATCCACCACACTTAAGAGAAACTGGAGTTGATCTTCTCCTTTCGTCAGAGTTCCGCTGAAGGTCTGAATGAGAGCTACTGCCTTTTCAGCATGATCATTAACTACTTTGATGTTTCCTATGATTCTTTTAGCTTCTTGGAAGTTTTCATTCTCCTCCCAGGTGCTGGGGTCATCATCAAGAAAACTAATATTGATCGGTAGGGCCTTAAGAAGCTTTAATGAGTTCTTTGTGGCAAGAGTTTCTAATTTCAGTGTTGCTTTGCATTCCTTGAGTCTTCTTCTCTTTGAGAAGTCTAATGACCCCTCCTTTTCCCTCATACACTGGACCATGATTCCCTTGGTGTCTGGTGCAACAGTTTGATCGAAGAGAGCAAGGGCCACCAGCTCTTCTGATAAGTACCATAGGTGGTTTTCAAATTTCTTGAGAGCTGCTTTGGCCACTTTCTGGTCATGATAGTCCTTTAACTTTTGGATAAGATCCAGATCATTCTTCGGAGCTTGTGATGGAATAGGAGCAGTGATCCAGCTTTTTAAGTAGATTAGGACTCCAAAAAGGGTAAGGGTTTTCAGGTCCTCCTCCTCTCGAGGAGTCAGGGTGATTTGATTTTGAAAAAGCCACATTTTGATGGCATAGATAACTTTAGCCATCCACCTTGCATAGTGCGTGCCAGCAGGATGTTTGAATGTGTAACTTTCAGTTTTTTCACCAAGAAAGATCAAAGAAAGTTCCAAAAACTCTTTATAGTCATCTTGAAAATTTCCAGTGGCCAGATGTTCTTTGGCAAAG
This sequence comes from Bathynomus jamesi, assembly GCA_023014485.1. NCBI lineage: Eukaryota > Metazoa > Arthropoda > Malacostraca > Isopoda > Cirolanidae > Bathynomus > Bathynomus jamesi. The sequence goes on along the minus strand of JAJOZX010002411.1, from coordinate 324,463 downwards.
GCAATTATTTCATTTCTGAAAGGATCAACTTGCTCCTTCATCTCATCATCATCATCCTGTGATGTAGAGAAGGTTTTTAAATCAATGTAGTCCCACATAGATTGGAACCTTTTGAACAAAAGTGGCTCAGGGGCAGAAGATGAACCATGGACTGCTTCAAACACTCCTCCATACATGACTTCCATGCAATGATGCCTACAGGCAAAATAGAAGAGTGGTCGACCAAGTTTCTGTTCCAGAAGAATGCATGCTCCCCTGTTTGTTCCTGTATTTGATGCTGTAGTATCTGATAACATTTCGATTATTGACTTATCTATGTTCCATTCGGAAAGAAGATTATACACTGCAGCTGATTGAACTTCCCCCTGTTCCACTTGGTAGTTTGGGAACACCAAGCAGTTTTGAATCACCTGATTCAACTGAAGAGACAAGGACTGGGAGTCTGTCTACCTTTTCATTCTTGGCAAGTAGATTAGGGATCAACTTCCCATCCCAGTGGACAATCGAAATACTTGGACTAAAGCTAGCTTTAATGGCCTGGGTTATTTGCCTTCGATGCCTCTCTTGGTGCCTTTTGATTGAAGAACGAGAGATGTTCACCTCTGAAAGGGTTCTAGGAAATTTCGCCGCAAACATTCTCGCCATAGGAAAATTCGCCGTAAACATTTTCGCCGTAAGACAAATTCGCCGTAAGGACATTTCGGCGCAAATTTTTTTTCAAAATAATCAATGGATGATTATTTAAGAAATTTATTTAACCAAACTATCACGACTTAACCTAACCAATCGTCAATGCCGTACAGTGAGTTTCAAAGTAAGATAAGGAATTTATTTAAGAAATTTATTTAACCAAACTATCACGACTTAACCTAACCAATCGTCAATGATGTACAGTGAGTTTCAAAGTAAGATAAGGAATTTATTTAAGAAATTTATTTAACCAAACTATCATGACTTAACCTAACCAATCATCAATGCCGTACAGTATAAAGAATTTTAATTGTGGTAGACTGCTCGAGGCTAGGTAGACCGCACACTTAACCAGCACCGGCTATTATAAGGGTTCAGTTAAACTTTTTTTTTAATTTTAATTTTATTTTATTTACGGCGAAATGTCCTTACGGCAAATTTGTCTTACGGCGAAAATGTTTACGCCAAAAATGTTTACGGCAAATTTTCTGGTCACGCTCTGAAAGATCTTGACCAAGGCTAGATGCAGTTTCAGCTAATACAAAGGTGGCCCTCCTGTCATTGATGCCAGTCCTGTCCAGAGCAGCAGCCAATTCAGGAGATATGATATTCTTTGCTGCCTTTTTCTTTGGTGGAGTTGGTCCGCTGGTAGATGGGGGATTAATAAGATAATCTTCATCTTCTCTTTCTGACTCACATAAAGACTCAGAAGAAGAACTTCCCTGATCTAGCATAACTTCCTGTGAAGCAGCATATTTTTCTTCTTCAGCTTTCTGCTTCCTATTTACCAATTTCATTTGCTTCTCAGCAGCTCTCTTTTCTGCCTTGTCAGTCACCATATCTGCAGAGACCATTGATCCCACTCATCCCGCTTTCCTTTGTTGGATCAAGAACTGCTGGTCTTCTTCATTTTTGATTAAGGTAAAGGCATCAGCATGGGCAACATCAAATAGGTTCTCCATTTCTTCCTGAAAGGTTTTCTCTTTTTCTAACTGAGAGTTGCTTTTCCTCCCAGCATTCTTCTTAATCGCTTTCCACTCCAAGGGTAGAGCCTGAATTTTGTGAAGAATGTGGTCTTTCCTTTGAGTAGGGATTCGGGCTCTCTCCCAGAAGAGAGAATTCTTCAAAAACAGCTTCTGAACTAGGTTTGATCTCCTTCTTCAAGACTTGATGATGGTGGAGGAACATGCGGAGGACCTGGCCACGGGAAGGCAGCTTGGCTCCAGTGATTGTTTCCTCTGACTTTTTCATTAAGTAAAATGTACGTTTATTTGACATTGCAAAACCTGTAAATTTAATAAATATCTGAAAGAAAAATAATCATTAGTTAATGTATCTGTAAATAATGTTTCTTTTAATTATTCACTATATTAATAAAGGGCATAATGGTATACAAAAAACAGCTTTGAGCCACCCCTAAAAGTTATTCGATTTGCCTTAAATTTTACATGAAATATTTTTTAGCTAAAAGGAACCAGATTATAGCCTGGGAGGAAAGAAAATTGAACTTCGATTTTTTACCCTATTCTGTGGACCACCCTAAATTATACATGGCAAAGGGATATAATGTTGCTTGGAAATTATCCCAATGATGCCCCTGAACTGCATCCTGCGCTATAAAACTATAATTCTCAGCAAAATCTAAGAGAACTATGGTTGATTTGTCATCAAGCTGCTGCTGCATTTTTTTCTAAAGCTTTTCACTGGGCCTTGGTGACAAAGTGGTGCTGCCTGAGATTATCCAAAGAATCACTGATAATGTTAATAAAATCATGAGTATTGGTTTCCAGAGTAACAAGAGTGGTTCTATCTGTGTGTACCCATTGCTTATAGCAGATTTTAACACCCAGGTCAAAATCATCCATAGATAACAAATCAGTTAAATATGCATGCAATGATTCTTTACCAGGACAAGTTTCATAAGCATGCAACATACGGTACAGTCACAGTTTTGCACATCACCAGTGGCGGACCTACATTTTTGGGACCCTGAAGCTTGAACTGTTATGGGGGCCCCTTCGCAACCAGCAACAATAGGGCAACATCCAACAAGGTTCAAAGGGTGAAAATCTGATTTTTGGTGTTAAAATGCACAAGCGAGACGAGTGCAGCCTGAATTGAGAATTCAGATGTCTTTTTATGGTTCCAATTGGCTCTAGCCTAAGGGCTGAGCTATAGAACTATTAAGCCGTGCACCAACAAAGGATTCGAGGATCCAGCTGCCAAAATGTAGACTATAAATAGATTCTGGCGAGTTCAGCGAGCCCATACAGCTGGGGGTTCGGGTGTTGCAAGCCCCCGAGAAAATTTTGAAATTTGACCAATTACAGGGGCATTTTGAGGCCATATGAAATGGGTATTAGACAGTGGCGACTCGTGGTATAAATGTATGGGGGTGCGATTTCATAAAATTTATAATTTTTAGAATTCTAGTACATAAACAATCACATGGTGCTTCCGTACGGTACTTATATATCAAAAGAAGCCATAAATTTGTACTAAAAAAATATTTTAATAAAATATAAAAATAATTGTTGAACAAGACTATTTGACTATACATAATAATGTACCATTGTACGACAACACGGACTCACAATAGGCTAGCATGAATCCAACTGCCGCTCACAAGAGTACTTGTATTAACATATGCGGCTATGCCAGACGTACAATTCTAGTTAATTACAAATAAGTAATAATTTCAATAAAATACATATAAATGGCTTATATCATTATTACTGAAGTAACTATTAGTAAAAAATAAAGTTGTTATAAAAAAAAATTCGCGATTGTACTTATATTTTCATTACAACAGTAAAATATAATTTATATTTACTTGAGCGAAAAATCTATCGCTCCATTCAGCTGCAATATTATTTTGTATTCAAACAGCGGTACGCTGTTTGAAGCCATGCTATAAGTTTAGAATATTATGTACTGTATGAAGGCTTACTCAAAATGCCTCATGAATCATATGCCACATGAATTTTTAAAATATATTTCAAGAATATTTATTTTAATATCTTACAATTAATATATTTTTTATCTGTTAAATTAATATTTATCGTTTCAAGCAAGGGGGAGCGACCGCTCCATCGCTCCTATACGCCAGTCGCCACTGGTATTAGAGCATATTCTAAGGTCAATATTAAGTACTTCAACCCATTGGCTTATGATTCTATCACTAAAATAGCCTTATTTTAATAACAAACACTTAAAAAAACTCCATCGATTTTGTTGAAAAATTCACTCATTAAAAAAAAAGTTGCTTCAGGGCCCCTCCTGAACTGGGTAAGGCTGCTACAAGCAGTTTTGTGTTTTGATGATGTTGGCAGACACAAACAGAATGTGTACCTTTGGGACCAACAGGAATGCACTACTTTGGCCTCAGCTCACAGAACTTAGAAAATGTTATTTTTTCAGTATGTTTCTCTCTCAATGCCAAATACAATTCATTTAAGTTAACCATCTCTTCTGTTTTTTAATTTTCTCCCCATTAGCACAAACTGTGACAGTCTTTTTTCCCAGGACATACTCGAGAGAATTAATCAGACATATAGAAATTTACAACTTTGTCTATGACATTGGGACTCAAAGGATTTCCTACTTTCCTCTCAGGTTCTGTTAATATTCCTTTCTGCTTTTTCAGCTGCCTAGCTTGCTTTACCAAATGGTTACTGACTTTAAATCTATCCATTGTTTCTTTGATAGTCCAACTATCAGGCACAAGAGTCAATATCTTTATCTTGTCCTTTCTGGAAGATATTCTGCACTTTTCAACAACTAGTTCTACTAGCCTATCAAAATCTTTACACTGTATGTACTCATTTACATTGACAGATTCCACATCATCCTTAGAAACACTCATCAATTTACAAAATTTCATTTTGGTAGTTGCCTTCCATTGGTTTAACTTTCCATTTAACATAACTCACTTTGTCCTTGTCACTCACAAATTTTAGAGAACAGTCCAGGGCACTACTAGCACTTGGGTTCAGTTCCTGACGAAGAACTTCTTCTGGATGAAAATCTTCATCTGATCCGCAAGACCTACTGGTACCTGCTCCATCATCCGGTAGAGGCTGTAGGCATTGTTCTTCATATTGTGTGGGGCACTTGCAGCACTCTAAATGGGGTGTGCAAGGACAGAGAGTATCCCCTAAACCAAGATGCTGCCTCCCTATATCCCACAACACTTGTAAAACTATGTTTTCTTAAATTTGTTCTACATCTTGGCTTAAATAATTTCATACTATGACCTCTAGTCTGGTTATTGTGATCTTTAATGAAAAGAGAATCAAAATCTATCTTATCCACCCTTAATTTTACTACCTTAAACTATACCCAATCTATCAACATATGCGTCTAATCTATTTTTAAACATGTTTATAGACATGCTACTAATTACTTCTACCGGCAAACTATTCCAGCTATTTACTATTCTATGCGTAAAAAAGTTTGTGGCAACTGCTGTCTTGAACTTTCTACTTGTAAACTTACACCTGTTATTTCTCATCCTATTATATTGAGATATTTCGAAAAAGCTATCTCTATCTACGTTATCAAACCCATTCATAATTTTGAAAACCTGGATTAGATGACCCCTTAGCCTCCTAGTCTCGAGTGTAGTCAATTTTAACTCTCTAAGCCTATCCTCATACAACTTTGACCTAAGCGATGGAATCATCATAGTTGCTCGTCTTTGAACTCTCTTGATTTTGTCTATATCTTTGCGCATATGCAGATTCCAAAATTGGATCGCGTACTCCAAATGGGGTCTAACTAATGATTTATAAAGAGGAACTATAATATCGCACGATTTGTACTAAAAATTCTGAGGTATAAAACCTAACACTTTGTTTGCTTTATTGACTGCTGCTGTACTTTGTTTCGCTACTTTTAAATCACCAGTGACTATAACTCCTAAATCTTTTTCCTGCTCTATGCTTATCAACTCTTTCCCTGACATACTATACGCAAAATTACCATTATGTGAACCTATATGTAAAATTTTGCACTTATCGACGTTAAATCTCATTTGCCATGTGACTGACCAATCAACGATTTTATTCAGATCATTCTGGATTTTACCTCTATCTTCGTCATTAATCGCCTTACCACCCAGCTTCATGTCATCCGCAACCTTTGAAACTGTACCGACTAGGCTGACATCTAAATCATTAATATATATAAGAAAAAGCAAGGGGCCCAATACAGAACCCTGAGGAATGCCACTCACTACATTAGCCCAAGATGACTCCACTCCATCAATGACCACCCTCTGTTTCCTACCTCGCAACCACTCTTCCAATTTATTACTACACCCCTGATTCCATGAGCTTTAGTTTTCTCAATGAGTCTTTTGTGCGGTACGGTGTCAAACGCTTTTTGAAAATCTAAATACACTGCATCAACCACCCTTTGAAAAAATTCTAAAAGATTAGTTAAGCAAGATTTGTTTCGCCCAAAACCATGCTGTGTATTTCTAAGTGTTCGACTATACGATCCCTAATTATTGATTCCAGTAGCTTACCTACAACAGACGTTAAACTGATTAGCCTATAATTTCCTGCCGCACCTTTATTGCCTTTCTTAAAGATAGGTGTTACGGTTGCTAACTTGAAATTATCTGGTACGTACCCCTTAGAAATAGATGCATTAAAAATCTTTGTTAGTGGCACAACAATGCTATCTTTTAATTCTTTTAGTTGTATGGGATATATGGAATCTGGCTGCAGTGATTTATGCATTTTCATTTTATCAATATAGCGCATTACCTCCCCTTCACTAACCACAACATTATTCAAAATATTACCATTATCAAAGGTATTATGTCTATGACCATAGGGATATTCGTTACATCTTCTATAGTAAGAACTGACATAAAGAATTCATTTAGCAAGGTAGCCATTTCCTTGTTTTCAGAAACTAGATCTCCATTAACATTTTTCAATGGCCCCAAGACACTTTTTACTGTATTTCTATTATTGACATATTGAAAGAATCGCTTGGGGTTTTCTTTACCATCACGAGCTATGGAGATTTCAAATTCGCGCTTGGACTTTTTTATTACACTTTTTGCTTCATGCCTTAGAGATATGTAGTTGTTTCGTAACCATAAATTGTCTTTATCGATGTTTTGGTTATTAACGAAAGCGGAAAGCCCAATTTCATGATCTATAGAAAACCTACTCATTATAATTCGTATATTCATTATTTTTCATATGATGAAGGGGTTAAAAGCTCAATTATTTCTTCCTTGTTTCTAAGAGCACTCAGGATTTGAAGCCCACATTTGCTGGACCCGGAAAATTCAAAGATTTGGAACATTTTTAAGGATTTAAAATATCCTGAGTGGTTTATCAGAAAGGCGTATTTTAAAGCCAGAAAATCTTTTTATGCCCCTCGGGAACCTTCAGTTAACCAAAAACAATATGAAAGTTTGCCTTACATTGCTGGTTTAGAAAGTAAAACGATTGACAAAAGATTTTAAGTTTGCGTTGGCATTCAAATATTCGTCTATTGTGAAAAGTAAATTGGTTAGGAATAACTGCAAAACAGGAACAAGCCTGTGTCTACAGCATTCCCTGTAAAAGTTGTGATTTAGTATACATAGGAGAAACTGGAAGAAATATTGAAACCCGTATTAAAGAACACAAATATGCCTTCAGAAGTTATAATACTAATAATGCCATTTTTTATCACACCAGCCAAAATAATCATGCTATAGATTGGGAATCAAGTAAGGTACTTTATAAATGTAATAATTATGTCAAAAGAAAAATAATAGAATCTGTATGTATAGAAAAGAAGATAATTTTAATTTGTTTCAAGGTACTTATAAGTTGGACCCTTTAATAAGATTCTTGGTCAAAAAATCCCTTACAGCATCAGGTGAACACGTTCTAACCTAAGTGTGAATTTCTTAATGTCTCTGGATTGTTTCCTTACTCGCTTTTTTTTTTTTGTAAAATAAATGATAATGGAATAATAAACGTAAATATAAATGTAATAATGGAAGTAATAATTGCAGAAATAAATATAAATGTAATAAATGTAATAATAAAGGTAATAAAATGAATGTAATAATTAGTGTAAAGGTAATAATAATAAATGTTAAAAAACTTAAATGCAATAATAAATGCAGTAATTATGTCAAAATAATAGAATCTGTATGTATAGAACAAGAAGATAGTTTTAATTTGTGCGAATGTACTTATAAGTGGGTCCCTTTAATTTAAAAAAATAAAAAAATGCCCTTCCAGTGTGGGGAGAACAGGATCTAACCTAGGTTAGGGTGCTCCAGCTGCCCCATAAAATCTTAAAATTTGGAATAAGCTGGTGAAGGTCTCTGTGGTATTGCAGTTGGGTCTAGTAAATATGCCTGTGAAGTTTGATTGAATTCCAACAAGATTTACCTTAATCACATTAACGTTTTCTGTAGGAACCTTTTTACAAAAGGCATTTTTATAGAAAAACACTAAAAATGACACATTTTTGCTTTGTAACATCTTACTATTATGATAAAAAAACCTATGGGATGGTCTTAGGTGGTGGGTAACTCAATTTTTGAGGTTTTGATTCAAATAATCTACATATTAATCATAAAAAATGCTAAAAATGAGTCAAATTCATGATTTTTTCAGGTATTTTATGCAGTTGAGCTCTGGATATGCATAGCTGCTGGTGTATTTGTGGATGGATAATGGATAGATCTCAATAGAAGTTCCAACAGTCAAGAATTTATTTCCAAAGAAGCAAGTGTACAAAAAAAAACTCAGACAAGGTCTTTAAAGACTACAAACTTAGACTATGTTTGTTTTTGTATTAATACTCAAAAAGATAGATTTTCACATACATGTAAGATAAACAAAATACTGATTAACATACAAACATTATCAATAAAACAAACAGCTACCTTACCTATTCTAATTTAAGAAACCAGTTCTTAGATTCCACCTTGCGCTTTCTCTGATTTGGGAGGTGGTTGCGACAATTTTCTACAATTTGTAGTGTATTTTGCAGATTGGATTCCTTTTTGGAAGTGCCCAGGAAATCATGGCAAAGCTTAACTCCCCTCTCGGCAGCATCATTAACAACACAAAGATTTGCTACTATTTCCTTTCCATAGAGAAATGCTTCACTTGATGGCCACTCATTAACAGGCAGATTTAAGAATTCTGAATTGATGTTAAGGATTCTGAAAAATGCCCAGGAATCACTTCCAACAAATTCTGAAAGGTCATCACTTGATTCCTTTGGAACTTCTGGAAATTTTGGCTTGCCAAACCCAGACCCATCTCTTTTAACGCATGAAGCCAGGTGTTCAGCTCCAAGAAGCTTCTTTGCTATTTTCTCCTTCACTGCATCACTGAGAGAGCTGCTGAATAAAGAAAGTGACACCAATTCCTCTGTGAGATACCACATATGTAAACCAATTGCCTTGAGTGCAGCTCCTGCAATTGTTGGATTAACTTTCCTGTAGTCTAGAAAGGAATTGATTAGACTGAGATCATTCATTGGTGCAGCTGAAGACACTGGGGCAGCAATCCACCATGGGATGTAGCAATACACGACAAACTGTACGTACTGCATAAGTTTGGGTAATTGTCCTTTAGCTAGTATGGTCCCAGTTAGCAGCTCAGCAATTTGATCACAAAGAAGTACTATTTTGATGGAGTAAAGAATTTTTGCCATCCAACGGGCTTTATGAAGAGCTCCTGGCCTTTGAAACCCAGTAAAGTTATCTGGCACAGCATTGAGGTAGTAGACCAAGGTAAGTTGCACCAGTTCTTTGTAGTCCCCTCGAGCAAAGTCTGACTTGAGAGCTTCCTGACACAAAGCAATGATGGCAGTTCTCTGCTCAGCCAGATCCTCTGGAATGTCAGGGATGGACAGATTCTCTAGGTTGCGGTAAGACAACTTCTCAAAATGTTCCTTGAATCGTATGAAAAGGGAAATGTCTGGGCTCTTTGAGACCTCAATTTTCAAGGCATCCCATGCATGGACAAGAAACCTTTCTCCAATGTGGTGCCTGCATGCTAACCACAGCAACTCACGCTTGAGAGACTCCTGAATACTAATGCAGGCAGCTGTTATTGCACCTGTGTTTGAGGATGTGTCAAAGACCATCGCAGCAACATTATCTTTGCAGTTCCAGACCTCCAGTTCTTCGATGGTGGCATTAGCAATTTTTGGCCCTGATAGTCTGTCAGTCTTGTTTTGCAAGGGTGGAACACCTCCAACTCCAGACACAAGTATGGGAAGCCTCTCCTCCTGTGCAGACTCATTTCCAAGAGTGTCCCTCAATTTGCCATCCCAATGGATGGTTGCCACAAGAGGTGGCTTCCATGATGCTCTGATTTTCTGTGCAATACTATTGACAGCTTCCACACTAATTATAAGCAGATCTGTAACTCACATTTACTTTTGATGGATCACCAGCTGTAGCCTGAATAAGGGAAAAAGTGATCTGTGCTAAAGCAGCTGAGGAAACATTGTTTCTAACTGCAGTTTCAACCACTTCTGGCGATTTAAGAACATCATGAGGCCAAAATGCAGAGGAGCCGGTTTTCACTAAACGCTTATGTGATCGTTTTGGCATTACTTCAGGCTCAAAGGAGGCATCAGCTGATTTGACCATTTCTGCTTCCTCATCATCTGACACATCACAATCTGAGGAAATCCTCTCCACTGATGATGTCTGATCTCTTCTCTCCTCCTCTTTCTCTGATCGCACAGCAGCCTGTTCAGCCCTCTCTTGGCGCTTAATTTCTATCTGAGCACAAACTTTGTCCTTTCCTCCATAGGTAAAAGTCCTGTCTGTCATCATATTTCTCAGAAATGCTGTCATACTAAATAATTTTCTTTTCATTCTCTGCCTTACCCTTCTTGCTTTCAACCATCCTTTTCTCTGCATTACCTGGATGGAATGGCATAGTTTTATGAAGTTTGTCCTGGAAAGCTGCAATCTTAGGACTTTTTGATCGCCTTTCAGGAGGAATCTTCATGCAGCCAATATAGTCCTTGTTGTGGAACTCCTCAATTCTCTCAGCCATGGTAATCTCATGAATTGTTGGGATGCGTGCTTTCAAATAGTGAGGAAGAATCTCGCTCACCGCATACTTCGATGCCATGCGTGACAATTTCATGTTTTTGGAAGCATCTTGCCTTCTAAGTTCATCAACTTTAGCCAAGTAGCAGAGTAGCACCTGATTGTATGTTGGTAACTTTGAACCAGTAATTTTCAGATGCTCTTCTCCTGGACTTTCTATTAAAACATCAAGCCGGGAGTCTGAGCTTCTGGTCGCCATTCTTTAAAACTTTCTTATTATATGAACTTATCTATCTGAAAAGAGAAAAATAAGTGAAAAATAAGATTATTACAGTTATTAGTTAAATTAGCAACTGACACATATACAACAACATAAAGCACATAAAAAATAAGTGAAAAATAAGATTATTATAGTTATTAGTTAAATTAGCAACTGACACATATACAACAACATAAAGCACATAAAAAATAAGTGAAAAATAAGATTATTACAGTTATTAGTTAAATTAGCAACTGACACATATACAACAACATAAAGCACATACAGTCGGGTGCTCCAGTTGCCCCAATGTCACCAAATATTGCTGAAGGTCCCTGTGGTATTGCAGTTGGGTCTAATGAAATGAACCAGAAAAATGAACCAGTTCCAACTGGTTTGGATCAGCTGATCATACTTGTAGATGACCTTCAGCAAAAACTTAATATTTCACAAAAGGGTTCCTTCATAAATAGTGTTTGTGATGAAGGTAAATCTTGTTGGAAATGAGCCAAACTTCAGGGACATGTTCATTAGACCCAACTGCAATACCACAGGGACCTTCAGCAATATTTGGTGACATTGGGGCAACTGGAGCACCCTAACCTAGGTGCAAATTTCTTAATGGTCCCTGGACTGTTTTCCCGCTTGTTTTTGGTTCATTCATTTTTCTGTATCCACCCGAAGAGGATGCCAGTGGGCATCGAAACTGTTGTGGAAATAAACTCTGTCTATTAGAGTGGGTTTTTATTATCATACTTCCTCATAAATACTCGCTAACTGTCTGTCATCCATTGTGTAGTCATTCCTCCGTATTCGTGTGACTGACATATGCAAGACTGCCTATTCATGAGAGAATAATAGTAACCATTAAATCAGCATCTGTGAGGGAAAGACCACCTATTCGCGATTCAAATTGGCCGCCATCTAGCTGATGCGCAAAAGTATACTAAATGTGGGTCCATCCTCACACAGCTGCTTTTCCCCATGTGTGAGCAAGGAGGAGGAAGGAAGACATGCAAGAGATACTGAGGCAATCAGCTGTTGAACCTTCGGATGAAGAATTGGATGCGATGGCTGCAGAGGGATTGCATTATAGTGATGATGATGATAAAGCTGACCCTGATGATCTCCCTAGGCTTAAGCCTATAACCGCATCGAAGCTATCCTTAATCTTATCAGGATTTGATAACCTTTGTAAGGAACTGCAGGAATTGGATCCCAATCCTATTCTTGAGAGAAGCATAGTTTATGCGAGCTCTTGATGCAGCCAGCCTCCCCTATGTTGAACTGTTGAAGGATTTATGAAGAAAGGCGCGTCAGACTACCATGATTCAGTTCTTCAAGCCCACTCAAACTCCTTCACCTGCTTTTAGCATTTCGCCACAACCTTCTACGAGCAGGGTCATGGAGGAGGAGGAGGCAGCAGACAATGTTGAAGAGATGGAGGGGGCAGCTTCAGGGCAGTCTGCTCCAGTAACCACCATGCAGCCTCTCCCCTGGTGATGATGGGGGCCCATCAGGGGAGAGGAATATGAGGGAGGGAACCTACATCATCCTCCCCCCCCACCGCAAGCTGACCCCAACCACCAACGCAGATCATCTCACCTTCATCGGTAAGTTTTCATTACATTAACATTACATTAACATTACATTAACATTACATTAACATTACATTAATATTTTTGTTTGTGTTTACTTAAAGGGTATTAAAACAACAGTGAAAAAGAAAAGTTTTCTGTAATTTTCTTTATTACAGGTGCTAGAAATATTGATAGGCTATGTTCATGTTAGGCTAGGATTTATCGCTGTCAGTAGTGGTAGAAAATGATTTCATACAATGTTTTTTTTTTTTGTTTCTTTAATTCTATTCAGTATTAATCTATATAATTATTAACATAATTGGTGTTTTTTTCAGCATTTATGGCTAAATTAGGGGGGCAAAAAGGGATTTTCAGGGGAGCTGGGAACTTGACCCTATTTTTCCATAAGTTTATATATTCAACATCTGCGAGATCAACACTAGCGACGATTTTTAAGAACCAAACCCTTGTGAATACTGAGGAATGACTGTATGTGTAATTATTGTTACGAGAACCTATATGCAAAACTTTACATTTGTGTACATTAAATTGCATCTGCCACTTATCCATCCGCTCCATAATCCTATTTACATCATCTTGGAGCCTATTTCTGTCATCCACATTAAGAACTTTACTGGCTATTTTAGTATCATCCGCAAATTTTGACATGTTACTGGTCAAGCCTACATCTTTGTCATTAATGTAGATTACAAATAGCAGTGAGCCTAACACTGAACCCCGAGGGACACCACTACCTACATCCAACCACCCTGATTCACTACCATTGACAACAACCCTCTGTTTCCTGGCATGAAGCCGTTCCTCCAACCAATTAGCTACCTGACTGTGTATACCACGCGCTTTAACCTTTGCAATTAATCTTCTATGCGGAATTGTATCAAATGCTTTGTTAAAGTCTAAATAAGTAATTTTAGCCACTCTATGCCTATTGTATTCACGCACTATTTCGTTATAAAACTCTAAGAAATTAGTTAAACAAGATTTATGGCATCGAAACCCACGCTGACTACTATTAATCAAATCGTAACTTTCTAAGTGATCAATGATACAATCCCTACCTATGGATTCCAAAAGTTTACCGACAATTGATGTTAAGCTAATAGGCCAATAATTGCTAGTAAGTATGCAGTCACCTTTTTTAAAAGTGGGTGTAATGTTAGCTAATTTGAAGTCTTCAGGAATAACCCCTGCTTCCAGTGACTGGAAAAAAAAATAAATAAATAAAATTTTTATTAAGGAGCCTATGATACCATCTTTCAAATCTTTCAAATGTCTAGGATAAAGCGCGTCAGGGCCTGAAGCTTTGCTAACTTTTAACTTATCAATGTAATGCACAATCTCACCCTCATAAACAGTTATTTCATTCAAAATAGTCTCGCTACTAAATGGAATGATATCATCCATATTGGGGACATTATTTATGTCTTCTAGGGTAAAAACTGTTGAAAAATTTTGTTAAAAATACCTGCCATCATCTGAGCAGTGGAAGCCAAAGTGCCATTAACATCCACTAGAGGGCCTATATTATATTTTATTGGCTTACTATTATTGATGCAGTCAAAAAAGCTTTTTGGATTATGTTTACTATCCACAGCTATAAATATCTCTAAATTATGCTTAGCATTCCTAACATCTTTTAATCTGATGTCTAAGCTTGATATATCTCTTAAAGTTAGCTACTGTGCCATTGTGCTTATTAAGTCTATACACTCTGTTATGCTTGTTTATGAACTCGCCTATTTCCCTAGTCCACCATTTGGGCCTACCATGATTTCTAGCACACTTGGGCCTACAAGGAATAAATTCCCTGTTGATATTCAAAAAACTTTCTTTAAACACTTCCCAATGAAAATTTGCATCATTACCCATAAAAAAATTATCCCAGTCCACTACTCTCATCCTGTCTGCAAAACTATCAAAATTAACCCTAAGAAAATCAGTAACTTCTATTACGTTACTATCCTTACTGTTTTCTATCAATAGCTTAAACCTAATAATTTGGTGATCACTACATCCCAAACTCTCACCTACTTCTAAACCTTCAACTATTTTTTCGGCATTTGTCGTCACCACGTCTAAAATATTGTCACCGTGCGTTGGTTCAGTAACCATCTGTCGTAAAAAATGATCTTCCATGAACTCAATCAGTCTCAAACCCTCATCATTACCAGTAAAAGTCTCATAATTAACATTAGGGCAGTTAAAGTCACCAACAATTATAATGGGTGATCCAGATAAATGGGACCCATAAAAAAAAGCCAAATATTCTTAATATTTAATTCCTTTCATAAAAACTATATATCATTCGAAAGAGTAGAGTTACAAGTTTATTATGAAATATTTATTTTTTTAAAATGACTCCTTTCAAATGTGCTCCATTAGTTGCCAAGCATTCCAGTGTTCTCGCTTGTAAGTTCTGCATCACTTTTGCAAGTGTGCGCGGTGGTATGGCCTGTATCTCATTTGTGATGGCGGCCTTCAATTCTTGCAAGGTCGTTGGGTTATTTCTGTAGACCCTACTCTCTAAATATCCCCAGAGATAATAATCTAAGGGAGAAAAATCCGGAGACCTTGCTGGCCATTCAACGTCTCCAAATCTTGAGATTAACTCGCCTGGAAACGTTTGACGCAAAATTGCCATGCAGTTCCTCGTGGTATGGCAGGTAGTTCCGTCTTGTTGGAACCAGTGGTTTTCTAGACAAAGATCTCTTAATTTAGGAATAAGGAAATTGGTCAACATTTTTTCGTAGCGATCACCATTTATAGTGACTGTGTTTCTGGTGGAATCCTCGAAAAAGTACGGCCCTATGATCTGAGATGCAGTAAGACCACACCAAACAGTTACACGCTGACTATGCAACGGGACTTCGGTAATATTCAATGGATTTTCTGTTGCCCAGAAATGACAATTTTGTTTGTTTACAGTTCCATTCAAGTGAAAATGGGCTTCGTCTGACATAATCAAAGTTGCTAGAAAATTGGTGGTGTCATTTACCTTCTGTTGGATCCATTGACAGAATTGTCATCTTCGTGCGAAATCTCCATTGTTTAGTTGTTGCACTTTTGAATTTTATATGGAAAAAGCATTAAATTTTGCTTGAATATACGGTGTTGTTGTTGTTGTTCTATATCCAACTCCTAACAGCTGAGAAGCACGTCTGATGCTTATGCTAGGATTATCCTGTACAATTTCATGAGTTCTGTTAATGATCTCGTCTATCCTTGCTGTGCGCACTCTTCCAGTTGGTTTTCTTTTTCCAATGTTGCCAGTTAGGGAAAAATTTCTGACACACCGACGGATTACTTTCTTAGAAGGTGATTTTGACATCTGAAAATTTGTCTTGAAAGATCTTTGAGCTGAAACTACACTTCTTCCATGCTCATAATATTGCTCAGTTATGAAACGCAGCTGTTCCACAGTTCATGCAGTCATCTTGAAGGGTTAGTTTTAACTAACACTTTTATTTTGTTTTGTATCTTATCTTGTCTTGTATTGTCAAAACCTATACAATCCTATACAAACTTGTAACTATCCTCTTTCGAATGATGCGTATGATTTTATAAAAGGACTTATACTTTAAGAGTTACAGGGGTTTCTTTTGGGTCCCATTTCTCTGGATCACCCTATACTATCCTGATTATTAATAAAGTTACCAAGAAGTGTGTAAAATCTAGTATCAGTATTGAGGGGTTGAATGGGAGGTCTATAAAAAACAACAACGAAATTAAAGCTAATACTACATGCCCTAACTTCAATGCATATCACATTAATTGCTGCTGGGAAATCTATATTAACCTTGATAGGCCTAAGGGAATTACGAATGTACAACAAAATGCTACCACCAATCCTATGTAACCTATCATTAGTAAAAGTTTAAAATCCGCTATATTAAATTCCCCCAACAACCCCAACAAGTCCCGAGTCACAGTATTTAACCACATTTTGGTTATAGCAACTATATCATAGTTCCTGGAATAAATTATTGCCTTAAATTCATTCAATTTATTTCTAATACTACGCGCATTACAATAAAAGACATTTAAATTATTTTTTACCACAGACTGGCATTTTAAACTATTTTTCACATCAGGCCGGTGTTTCCTAGACCCACAACATTTAAAGAGGGCTTTGACCTATACAGCTTTTGAACATTCTCATCGATTAACCTACCTAGCCTAGCATTCCCTATTTCTTTGAAATGCACCCCCCATCTTTTATAAAAAGGCTAGGATCACTAAATTCTGACCACAGCTTTATGAATGGTACATTTTCTTGAGCACAAATCTCTTCTAGCTTAGTGTTCAAAAATATTGTTTTTTGACATAATCCTAAGACCTAAACCATGGATAGGGGTAATACTTAGAACTAAAGACCTGTCTGATCTTGCCTTCAGGGACCTAATTAACCCCCTGTACCTCTCCAAAAGGTCAGGTACTCTCATATCAGGCCTATACGAGTCATTGCCCCCTACCATCATTTCCAACATTGAGTGACAGGAGGCAACATCACTCCTATCTACTTCGTCTCTAATTCTGTCAACCCTGGCCCCTGGTAGATAGACCTTCCTCCTCTTGGTTGGATTCCATTCAATGAACTCCTTATCCATATGATGCACTAAGGAATCCCCAATTAAAATCATTTCCCCCTTCTTCACATCCCTATCCAACTGGGTGAAGGGGTTCAAAACTTCAATACTGGGGAGATTCCTATCACCTAACGTACATGGCCTAGCTCCATCCTTAATTACTATAAATCCCTCCCCATCTACAAATCTCAGGCCTACCTTAACTCCTTCCTCCTTTCTCAACTGTGTCTAACCTTCCCAATAACCTACCTATACTAGAAACTAGGTTCCTAACCTCACACTTCAACTTGGTACCGTAATGTCTTCAACATTAGTATAGGTTTGACCTTTGTCAACTGTAATCCTATCCCTACCCTCATCAAGCATTGCAAGTCATCCCATCACCTCGCGTACACTATGTATTAAATCCACTATCTCTTCACTCAACTCTCAAAAGAAACAAACCAATCTCTCGGTAGTCACCATAGGACCACCGTTGTAATCTTTGAAATCAGTATATCACCAATTAACCCCACACCTAGCACACGATGCTTTCTGCAATGGCATCACACAAGTTAAAGTAGTTAACATTTATAACCATCACAAGTTTAAATTAAATTAAGCTGGTACGCTTTGAAAACTTCTAAGTCATTAAAAACCGCAAATATTCAGTTACTTAACTATAATAATGTGAATATAAATGCAAGTATATAAAATTCAGAACTTTCCAACAGTAAATTTATCAGCAATATCCAAAAGTAGAAACAGTATCAGAGAGCTCAGGAATGTGTCCGCTCAGTAAGTAGTCTGGCTGACCAATGAGTAAGGAGTCTGGCTGGATACAGTTTGTTGAAGGATGTGTTAAATGCTTTAGATCAGGCTTGTCCAGTAGGATTTTGTTGCTTGCCTAAGTTATAGCTATCAGCTGCCCAGATTCATCACATCACAAAAAATGTGTAATAAGTTAGGACCAACAATGAACCAACATATAAAATAAAATGCTGAGGCAGTACTGTATTTTAAAAGGATGAAGTAAGTTAAACAGTAAAATGTGGTGGTAACTTTATTTTGGAAGACATCAGTAATAAAAATTAACCAATAAAAATATCAATCATTAATGCAATAGAGTAGAGTAGACAAACAAAACTATTTATCATTGTAAATTTACATGTTTCAGTGTGACTACAATTTTTTTCTTGTACCAACTTCCTAAAATCAGCCATCAATTTTTTGCTGATTGCACAGCTCATCTCCGCCTTGAAATTGACATCCAGTATATGAGATCAATACTTCAACTTCAGGTGACACATAACAGGAAAAGTGGATTCACATTGCCAAGTTGAGCCAAACTTTGAAAACATCCTTGCAATGCCTGAATGCAGAACCACAAATTCATTTTCCCTCAGATGATGAGTCCAGGCTTTGGAGCGAAACAACTTCCAATTCCAAACCATGTTTGTCCAAATGAAGCAGGTTAGTGAGTTCATTAATATTTTGAGAGTTATAGATGTCAAAATGAAGAGAATCTTCCATGAACTGAAAGGTGAGACTGAAACTTTGAAAATCCAAGAAGCAATTCTTAACTTTACTCTGCAGATTCTCCAACCACTGCACATAGTGCTGCCTGTCAACATGACCACTTGCATACCTCTGCATACTTTCAAAGTGTGCGAATTCCTGGTTCTTTATATGACACAAAATTATACAGTCACCCCCTCACCATTTGCAGGTATTTCATTCTGTGGAGACCCTGCAAAGCATGAAATCTACAAACCACAATATGAAGGTTCAATGAGAGAAGGGGGGTTATGTGCCTGGAGACTTCCAGACACCCCCTCTAAAATATGAATACTAATTTTTTGGGGGTAATAAAAACAATATAATTTATTTTAACATACAAAAAGGCAAAATAGTTGCTAATAAATTTGCTGACATATTTTAGTGCACAGACTATCTACAAAATCACTTTGGTTATGAGGGTAAATAGCTTTGGAAAACAGTTTTCTACTGATACTGTATTAGAGAAAATGTACCACCAGAGGGTTTGCAAATGGTAACACAAGTACTGTGAGCACCCTCAAATTGGAAACAGCAGATGCTAAGTGATCAGGGACAGTACAGGACTTGCTCCCAGTTGTGGCTGTAAAGTTTTGGCATTGCTCTGATATGTCTTATTTTTGTTGTGAGGAATATACCCATGCCTGCTATAGTATTTACTGAACAGTGCTGGTAAAGAAATAATGAAAATGGCATTTTAGACCCAGACATTGTACATAATTTCAGTAATGACAGAAGGGTTGTGTGTAGGCCTAAGGTGCCTAGAAGTCCATAAATGGTCAGCTGAGTGAGGTTAGTTGCCATTTTGTACCTCTATGGCCACATGCACAAAATTTCATCTGGTGGTGCTAATCCACAGATATGCAAAATTTGCACCTGCAAACAACAAAAAGGGTCACAAATGGTCAACTGCTGATAAGCAAAATCCGCAAAGCATGAACCCATGAATGGCAAGGGGCAACTGTAGCTTTAGCTTTGCCTGAAATTCTCACAAATGTTGTGCCAAATCGCAGATGAAGTGTCCCTTTCCTTGAAGTTTTTGGTTAAGTTCATTTAAATGAGCAGTAATGTCAGTCAGAAAATGCAAGTCAGATTGCCATGCTTCATTATTAATCACAGAATAAGTTGGTAACATTCTTTTCTCTGCCAGAAAATCTTGAATTGGAATGGGCAATGAAGCAAATAATTTCAAAACATATTACAGTAAAACCTGCGCTATCTGGCAATCAACTACAGTAAATACTCGATGAGTTAGACTTCGATGAGTCAGAATTCAGGATGAGTCGGACTCATCCTCTGTCAAGTGCTATTATTCTTTTGTTTATTTTATTGAGAGAAGTGTTTTATTTCCTATGTCAAGTGCCATTATTATTTTGTTTCTTTTACTAAGTGAAGTGTTTTTTTAATACTGTATTGTACAAAAAGGTAAACAATAAAATTTTGTGTGTTTCACGCTCAAAATAATTCTAGCAATGTTTATTTTGTTTATTTTGAACATTGTATTAGACTCTCACTAATCAAACTTAAAAGGTTAGAGAGTATTTATGCCTCTTTAGGGGTAAATAGGGGGGGTAATTAAGGTAATTCGCGATGAGTCAGACTTTTCAATTAGTCGGACTGGCTAGAGCCCAATATAGTCCAACTTATCGAGTATTTACTATATCTGGAAAACTTTAGAAACTGGCAAATTTCATATTAGGCTAATACAATTGACCAATCTAGAAACCAGGAAACTTTCTGATGCCATCCAGAAAAATCTAGAACATCCTTAACATTTTTAATAAAATAAGACTAAATTTTACTTGTTTCAATTGTCCCATACATACTTAGCATAGTGTTTATGTTGATTACAATATAGTTTACATTGGTGTACAGTGCAGTATAGCCAAAATTTGAGTTTTACTATTATTGTCCATTGGTTTTTCCTAGGTTAACGGTACCCTCAGATAACTGGAAAATTTAGACAACCAGAATGGCCTAATCCCCGAGCTTGCTGGAAGTTAAAGTTTTTGGAATGAGAGGTATTAATGGAAATCACTTATAACACTACTGATGTATTTTGAGTACCGATAACACCAGTATACAAGTAAATTGCTGTTTGAAAAACTCTGTATTTTGTTTGTCCCTATCCCATAAGATTACAAAAAAACTACTTTTGTTTTTATCTATCACATCACTGTTCTCCAGAATTAAGCTATCATTATTTGGACCAATATGTGTATATAAACTCAAATATACCTCATTCAATGAAGTAGAAAGCCTCATTTCTTGCCTGCTAAAATAATAACTTGTTTGTTTTTAATTTTTTTATTTCCTGTTTCAGATTCTATAATTGTACAAAGTCACAGATTCACAGATTTACTTCACACATCCATAAATTCACTTCATAGATTCATGGATTCACTTCACCAACTATGTCTAAGTCCCATTCTGCAAGAACCACTCAGATTTGTTTTGTTATATATTTGGTAGTTTCCAATCAGTAAAGCAAAGGCAGAATATCATAGAATTTGTAAGAAAATCACATCTCGCTTATTTTGGTGTAAAGTTTGGTGATCAGGATAAGTCATGGGTTCTGCATAGTGTATGCCAATCATGTGTGGAGAATTTGAGGCAATGGGTTCAAGGCAAAAGGAAGTCCTTGCTTTTTAGTATATCTGTGGTTTGGCATGAGCCCAAAGATGATACCCAAGACTGTTATTTCTGTTTGTGTATATCAGGGATTCAGCTCCAAGAATAAATCATCCATTGTGTATCCATCATTGTCATCTGCCACCTGTCCTGTTCCACATAGTGATGATGTTCCCATTCCTGCATACCCCAAAGAACCATGAAATTTCTGAATCTGATACAGAACTTAGTGATCATAGTGACTTTGAAATTGATGTTAAGAGTTCTAAAGACCCACAGTTATTCACTCAGGCAGAACTGAATGATCTTGTATGAAATCTTGACCTACCAAAAGATACTGCTCAACTGTTGGGATCCAGGCTGAGTGAAAGAAATTTACTGGCTGCTGGAACAGCAATTCCTGGTACAGGATTGGATAACAGGAATTTGTTCAATTCTTCTCTATGGATGGTTCTCTAGTATTCTGTACTGACATCAGACATGGGGTCATTATCATTGTAATGGTAATTAATTATAATTAATTATAAATCTCTTGTAATGATGATGTAATGATAATGAAAGAAATTTTGAGGCAATAATGGTAATGAAAGGTCTGTAATGAATCATTACAGTATAATTTCAATGTCTGACTGACATGCCTGGTGTTATGAATACTATGAGTGTAGACTATGATCTAAAAGAGTGGAGATTGTTCATTGACAGTTCAAAGTCAAGTCTAAAAGCTGTTTTGCTGCATAATGGTAATCAACTGGCATCCATCCCCATTGGCCACCCTGTCCACATGAAAGAAAATTATGACATGAAATTCCTTCTAGCTAAAATAAAATATAGTAATCATAACTGGATCATGTGTCGAGATTTGAAGGTGATATCCATGCCTCTTGGCCAACAATCTGGATATACAAAGATGCCTTGCTTCATATGTGAGTGTGACAACAGAGCAAAGGTTGACCATTGGAAAAAGAAGGATTGGCCGCAAAGAACTAACTTAACACCAGGCAGCAAAAATGTTATCAATGAACTTCGTGACACCTGCAAAAGTGTTGCTACCACCATTACACATTAAACTGGGGCTAATGAAGCAATTTGTAAAGGTTTTGGATAGAGATGGCAACTGTTTCAAATACATTTCTGACCAATTCTTTTCTCTAAGTGAAGAAAAAAAAAAAAAACAGGTGTTCAATGGCCCTCAAATACAGAAACTAATGAAAGATGACAACTTTCTTGATTCAATGTCAAATGTGGAAAAAGTGGTTTGGATATCATTAAAAAAATTTTAAATTTTTTTAGGAAACCATAAAGCCAAAGACTATAGAATAATTGTTAGCCACGTGTTGAAATTCTATGAAGAACTTGGTTGTAACATGAGTGTAAAAGTGCATTTCCTTTACAGCTACTTGGAGTGGGTAGTGAAGAGCAAGGTGAAAGGTCCTATCAAGACACAAAAAACATGGAAAAAAATATCAAGGAAGATAGTATGCCCAGGGCTGAATTAAGGGTTTTGTTGGCCCTGGGCACTTTCCTATCGTAGGCCCCTAAATTTGCTGATGCACCATCTATTTGTGTGCCTTATTTTAACTTAGACCCAAATTGTTCCCTTGTGAATGTGCTTGTTCTCTTAGCACTATAGCCAGGGCCGTTTCTAGCCATTAAAAGGCCCTAAGCAGTATACCCATCTGAGGCCCCACCCCTCCATCCACCAACTCATGCCTTACTACATCACCTCAGCACACACATACAAAAAATGACTGTGTTAATAAAAAACAATTATGAAACAATTTTATTGAAACATTTATGTCCAAAACAATAAATATGTACTTTCAGAAGATACAGAAAAAATACTCTTCATGAAATTCCTGAAAATTAGCTTATACATTATTTAGAATAAATGACACAGAACTATGTATAAAAAAATAATGCAATTATCAACTACCAAATAATTACTAACTCTATGATAGAATCATGTAATAGCTAACAGTTATACAGAACAGTTTGTATCTTCAAAATTTTTACCTCCTACATTTTTTCTGGGTGAAATCATCAATAACATCATATGAAATCTCCCTGCCAACATCCTTGTTGATGCTTATGATGCCAAGGCCACTGAGGCAATCCTGCCCCATTGATGATCTGAGGTAGTTCTTGATTAGCTTCATCTTAGAGAAGCTCCTCTCAGCTGATGCTACTGTCACAGGTAGAGTGCAGGCAATTTTTAGTGCAACCCAGAGATTGGGTATAGTTCCTCCAGTTGCTTCTGATGAATGAAGGAGAGAAGCTCCAATGAAGTCATGTTGTGTGAAGCTA
The DNA here is from genome assembly GCA_023014485.1 of Bathynomus jamesi. NCBI lineage: Eukaryota > Metazoa > Arthropoda > Malacostraca > Isopoda > Cirolanidae > Bathynomus > Bathynomus jamesi. The sequence continues at coordinate 300,805 of JAJOZX010002411.1, read as the reverse complement.
AAGTCGGCAAGTTCTTAATTTCAAGGGCCAGTTCTCTTCCATCAGTGTCAGAGTCAGCTCCAGAACTCAGTATATTAGAGAGCTTTTCACACTTGCAGGACAAGTTTTCCTTGTTCATTGTGGTGAAGTTTAGGAGAACCCCAAATATGTCCCTCACATCATCTAATGTTTTGAATCTCTCATTTATTGACCCGATGGCACAATCCACCACCACATTGAAAAATTTAACTTCCAGCCTCTTTAAGGCTTCTGCAAATGGTTCATCAGGAGCTTTGTAAGCAAAGTGCTTTTTTGTGGATCTGAGCCTCTTCTTCAGCACAGCCTCCACATTCATTTCCTCACATATGCCCCTAGCTACGACTTGTGCTGCAACAAAACCTGTGTTTCTGTAGCTGGTGAGTGAATCTTTTGTTTTTGTGAGGAGGTTGACTGCCACATCAAACTGCATTGTAGGAGACTGCAGAAGTTTGCTCACATGGTTAACTGCATGAAGAATGTCATACCATACTACTGTGCAAATCTGAAAGCGATAAGACCCTACCTCCTCTGCAAGTGCTTGTGCTTCAGTCCTGGCTATGGCATCTGTGGCATTGTTTCTGACTTCCAACAGGGCCTCTCTGATGATGTGGCTCTGGTATCGCACAGCCTCAATGCTCTTAAGCCGGCTCTCCCACCTGGTTTCACTCCAAGACTTGAGTGTTATGTTCACGTGCTTCTTTAGGATTGTCCATCTCTGTGTAGCTGCTGCAAAAAGGTTGTACAATTTTTGTACGTTGCCAAAGAAGCTGATGGCATCTGTGGAAGCTTTAGCTGCATCAGCCACTACAAGATTCAGAGTGTGAGCCCCACATGGAACATCGAGTGCATGACAGTAGTTCTCTAATAACCTTGCCTGAACACCTTTGTTCTTGCCCTTCATGTTCGCTCCATTGTCATATGACTGTCCTCTGCAGTCATCAAAGTGAATATTCAGTTCATCTAGTCTCTTCAGAATCAGAACTGATAAACCCAGGCCTGTACTTTCTGAAGCCTCAAGAAAGCCCAAGAAGTATTCTTTTATTTCTGGTACTTCACCCATTTTAACAGTTCTGATAATAATTGACATCTGTTCTTGGTCGCTTATGTCTGGAGTGCAGTCTAAAATGAGTGAGTAATATTTAACTTGTTTTATTTCTGCAACAATGGCATCCAAGATCTTCCCACTAATGGACCCAATGAGCTCATTTTGAATGATGTTTCCTAGGTAACTTGAATGACTATATTGGCCACTTTTGACTCTGCTGATGTGTTGTTTCATCACTGGATTGAATTTGGCAAGCAGCTCAACCTCCTTCAAGAAGTTGCCATTGTCTTGATTGTACAATGTAGAGGAAAGACCCCATGAAAGCAAGGTTTCTCTCTGCCAGTGATTGGATTATACTTACAAGACGTGTGAGAACATCTCGCCAGTGTCTTCACTCTACCTCCATTAATGACACTTCAGTTTGGTTAATGGTCCTCCCAGTTTTTAGCTGCAGTTCCAGATCCTTCCATGTTGCCATGTTATCTGCATGTTCTGAACTATTTTCATGGCCTTTCAGAAGTGAACCAATGTTTATCCAGTCTGAAAGTCCATCCATAATTAGTTTGTACGACTTCCTTGAAAACAACTTGCAGCAGAAGCAATAAAGAGCATCATTCCTTCTAGAGTACATCAGCCAGCTTCGCTTTATTTTTTTCCCATTAATTAATGTTCTGTACATGTAATGGTGATGAACGCTTCTACCATCCTCTCTTTTAGGGAATGTGAAATCTGGACTGATTTGAAATGGTCCTTGAGACACCAGATCTGTCTTCAAGGCATCTAACAGGACAACTGGCCAGTCATACGGATCAAGCGGTAAAGCAGATCTTGGTTCTTGTTGCTCAGTAGAAATGCCTGTATGTGGTGTTTGAAGCTGAACAGAAGATGGGTCACTTGTTGGTTCATCAGGCTCTACTTCTACTGGTGTTTGAGGTTGCATAGAGGATGGTCCTGCTGTTGGCTCATGATGCTCATCAGGCTTTGCTGAGGATGGTTTTTCCAAATATTTCAGTAGTGCTCCTGAGAAGAACATAACATTACATATTCTGTTAATTTTTGCTAAAATACTCTTTCTTATCTTGTTTGATAATTGATCTGTGTGAACAGACTTTGAAGTGATGTGATCCATTAAATTTCACATTTCGAAATATTATAAATATTACACAGACTAGCCTACTCTACACAATTCCTGAGCACTTGCCTAGCTTGATGGTCTACCTAACCTAGTTGCCTGAACTGTAATCATAAGAATATACAAGTGGCACATCTCACCTGTGCTACTGGAAAGCTTCTCCTCTATTTTCTTCTTTTTCCATTTTTCAGCTCCTGATGGATAATGTCATTTCATTTTCCAAGATGCACGAAGTCACATCTAGTTAACCACAACTAATCTGCTAAATAATAATAATAATAATAATAATTAATAATTGTTATAATTGTAACGTTAATCAAATACATTCAAATAATCAGACCATTTAGGTTTTAACCAACAAAATTCACATTATCTGAAAAAGATATGAGAAGAATTAATAAACTTGAAAACATAATGAAAATAATCCTAGGTTTTAAAGTGTTAGAAAATCTCTTAGTCAGGGGTGCAGTGCTGCCGGAGCTCACCGGAGCGCTGCTCCGGCACCTCTGCAAGAGGAAGTTTGGAGGAATTACCATAACAAACAACAAAAAAATTGTCTCCATTAATTATCAACAGTTTCTTACTAGTCTTGTGAACAATTTGCAGCACCGTATGTTCACGACAACATCCATGAAAGGTTCTCAAACTTCTGAACCTCAAAGTATGTATAAATCACTGCTAGATGAAATGTATGTCCTTGAAAAAGACTACTGGCCTGATGAAATACCACCTAATTATGGAGAAGCTGAAATCTCATCTCTCTCTAAGAGGTTTAAGCTTTCTTCTTACTCTGTACTAAATGCCTTTAGAGACTATGTGGAAGATTATGGGCGCTGCATCCCCCAAGATTTACACCCATTACTGAGCTGTTCACAAGTTATTCCTATTAGTACTGCTGAGTGTGAGAGGGGATTCAGTCACATGAACTTGATAATAACAACAACACGCTCAAGAATTCTCATAAATCATGTATCAGCGCTTATGTTTGTTAAACTACATGGACCTCCTCTAGTTCAGTGGAATCCTGAGCCATATGCCATATCATGGCTGCGGTACCACAGATCGGCAGATGACACCAGGACAAGAGTTGCTTCAGACCCCCGAAAACATATCACGCCTGACCCTTTGTGGAAATTATTGTGAAACTTCCCACTGGTGGTATTTGGTAAGCACTAAGTAGTTTTAACTTCTTAAATTGATAAAATACATGATTGCTCTTTTTTCTTTATTTGCTTGATAATTATATTTATTTTATGATAATTAGTGAGTGCAAACACGAAATACTTAGTCATCATGTGGCATATATAGAAACAGGATAGGAAATGGCAGGCTTTTGTCAGGCCCACCAGAGCTCCGGCACCTATAAAATTGGCACTGCACCCCTGCTCTTAGTAATTAGTAAATTAGTGAAATAATGTTTTACAATACTAGAAAAATTAAGCATTTAGGAAAGTATAAGCATATAGTAAGAATAAAGTTAAATAATATAAAAATAAGCTCTCTCAATAGTTATTTACACACAATGACCAAAATGTTTCGTTTGTCTCCATTTTATCACATTTGTTTCGTACAAAAACTTTAATTAATATGACAATAATAATAATAATGAGGCTAATAATAATAATAATAATATTAATAACAACCAGCTATATTCCTATTCTTGCCTGCTGAGCTATGACCTGGGAGCCTGTCTAGGGGTCCCCTAGTAGCAGTGGGGCCCTAAGTGGCTGTTTAGTCTGCTTATGCCAGGAAATGGCCCTGACTATAGCTAACTAAATTAATTATAAAACATAACATAAACATCGCGCCAGCTCTGTGCATGCTGCCACTTGTGGGTAACACAGCAACTAATGGGTTTGTTGACACAGGCTGAGAGGCTACCATATGATGTAAGTAGCTCCATAATTTGGGGTTAGGATTGTTTTATTACAGTCTTTGCATGTTATATCTGACATATATTCAGTTATTCATTATGAAAATAAACTTAGTGGAGTTTATTTTTTCTTTATGATTTTTATTAGAACTTAGTTGGTTTCAGGCCAGTCAGGTGTGGTGAGTGTCTAAGCACTAAGCAAATATATACTAAATTAACATCTATAATCACCACAGTGAAAATACATATTTCCCAAATTTCATAGGCCCTGGGCACAGTGGACACTGTGCCCCCTTGATAATCCAGCTATAGGTATGCCAATATGATGGTTGACTACTGTTGATGTTTAAAGAGAGATGTTTCTGAACCAAATTTCAAAAAGTTGTCTAAAATGAGGAAATTCACCCAAATTTGATGATGTATATAGCCAAAAAAAAAAGTCATGTAAAATGATTCTTTCTGTGAATTTTATTGTATAACTGTTCTTTTACTCAGATTTAAATAAAGTTCTTTTGGTGTGAAGTTGAACATTTTTAATTTGTTTCTAAATGTTTCAGCTAATATGTTTATATCATGCGCATAAAATTAGGAAGTTTCATTATTGATTTTGTGAGAAACTCTGATGTGATAGCAAAAAACTGATACCAGATTTGGAATCAGCACCCCCAAATTGTATTATTCCACCTATTTTCAAAGAAATAACAATTTTTTTTCATTTGTATACTAGTGTAATGAATTTAGTAACACTTAAGTTTTGTGAAGTTTTTTTTAGCTATATATAATTTTCATGTAAATGTGGTCATTGTAAATATCTTATTTGAAAGTTCCAGAACTATTTTTCATGGTTATATTGTCAATTCAGAATGCTTTACATTTAATAAGAAGAGAGACAAATGGTACACAAACTATGATGCTAATATAGGTAAAATGAGATGATGCAAAATGAAAATAATTTTCCCTTTTCCCATAGAAAACATTGTAATGATTAAGGATACATTTTTGGATATAGAAACTCAATAGTACATGTGAACCATTTTATTACAAAACATAAAAAATAAACACAATCACATATTCACATATTTTCTTCAACAAAGAATGCAGTGAACTGAGTGTGATGAGCAAGATCCTTACTGAACAGGAGATGGGTGAATACTGAGTGAATGCTGTTTCAGATGCTTTTTTATGCTCAGTGAGTGAGAAATGCTGAGTCATGACCCAGGCATGTGGGAACATTCTGGAAGCTTTGGCCACATGAGAGAAATTCATGTGGTTGGGGTGAGATAAAATGATGCAAATTTGATACATTAGACCAGGGCTTCTCAAACTTTTTTCACTTGCCACCCCTTTGGATCAGACAAATTTTTTCGCGACCCTTCACTCAATGTCATAAAAGCAATAGGTACTAACACTGTATATTTATGAAAAAAATAATATTTTCAAATGTTTCTGCGACCCCCAATAATATTTAGGCAACCCCCTGAGGGGTCGCGACCCCTAGTTTGAGAAGTGTGGCATTAGACAACACAAACCAAAAATGTTCCTTAAATCATTCATGACTTAAAAATGAAGAGAGACAAACCAGGCTGATGCAAAATGAGGCATGACTATTTACAATTATATTTACAGTCTACAGTCTATTGATATTGGACCTATACCAGTATGCTATCATGTACCTATATATTAATGTACTGGTATCTTAGAATGAGACCTCTCTAAATGCAGATTTATGAAGAAAAAAATCAGTTATGAAGGTTTGTTAAGTGGATATTGAGGTTATAATTAAGAAAAAGTTAGGCCTCAAGAACCTTATTGTTTAATCTAAATAAAGAGAGGAAATATTTCAATTTGTTGAAATTGACCTGTAGACTATATTTATTTAATTTTTTTTTAGACTTGAATGAGAAACGCTGGGAAGCTGATCATCCGAAGGTAGTAGATATTTTAAAACGAAAGTTTTTATTTCCACCTTCATCAAAGTCATACAACCTCAGTGAACCTGAAGTTTCGAATCCATCAATGGGTCAAGCTCAAAAAGTAGATAGCATTTTAAAACACATGGTAAGTTGTATTTTACTGTTATTTTCTGGGGTAACTACTACTACTCCCCATAGTATGAGGTATGAGCTTAGTAAAGAATAAATTAATAAATTCTTAAAAACTAGTTTTAATAAATTTTGTTTTGTTCTGTAAAATTTTAATCCTATCATTCTTGATAGGTCTAGCATGTATTATTTAGAATTTAGTAATTTTTAAGGTAGTTGTATGACAGTTAATGTACAGGGTGTCCCAAAAAAAAACAACACTTTATAGCATCATATATTTTATAATTAAAAAAAAACCCAAACAATATATTGTTATAGCAATTGCTAATGAAAGGTAAATTAGTAATCTAAGTGATCAAAATGTTATAGCGAGTTGTTTGCATATAAAATTTAATTAACTACGCCAAGTGCTCAAAATGTTCTCCGGCAGCATGAATGCACTTTTGAATGCGTCGACTAAGCCTGGCCTTGTTTTATCAAAGGCCTTGTAATGGCGAAGCCTATGGACCGAATGTCGTCTAGTCACTCACTAGCTTGCTTCGGACTTAGCCTACGCACTCATTCCATGATACAAACTACAGCATTCAACTTTATTCAGTTCAGCAAAAGAACCCGTGTTGCGTAAACGTTTGACACTGGAGCAATGAAAAAGTGCTGAAATGGTATTGGAAATTTGAGAATGTGTCCAAAGTCCAGCAGCAATGGATCTGGGAATTTGGTACAAAGCCACCGACATGTCTCGCCATTACAAGCATCCATGACAAGTTTGAGGCAGAGGGATCTGCTCAAGATATGCACAAGCGAAGATTTGGATGACGCAAATCAAGTGTGAGTGATGAAAACTCTGTTTTAGTGTTGCAAAAATTTAATCGATCACCACAGAAATCAGTTAGACAATGCGGCTGTGAGACCGGAATCAGCAAATCAGGTGTTCACTGGATTTTAAAGTCGGCAAAATGGAAAAGCTACATTCCAAGTCTGTTACATGCCATGACTGAAGATGACCCTGATTGCAGACTTGAATTTTGTGAATGGTTTCAGTCAATGGAAGCCGAAGACATACAGTTTGCCAACAAAATCGTGTGGTCTGATGAAGCTACCTTCAAGCTGAATGGCACAGTAAATCGACACAACTGCAGGTACTGGTCACTTGATAATCCACACGTTTATGTGGATAAACATGTTAATTTACCAGGATTAACAACATGGTGTGGTTTATCATCCAGGGGTTTGGTTGGACCATTTTTCTTTAATGGGACAGTTACCAGTGCCACATATCTTGACATGCTGCGGACAGAAATTATACCTGCAGTTCGGAAGTTGTTTGGAAACGACGACGACTTACTTTCAACAAGATGGAGCCCCCCCTCATTATCATTGTGATGTCAGAAGGTACCTTGATGAAACATTGCCTAACCGTTGGATAGGATGAAGAGGAAGCGTTGAGTATCCTCCACGTTCACTGGACTTGACTCCACTTGATTTTTACTTGTGGGGCTACCTGAAGGATGCAGTTTATGGTACAAGACCTGCAACACTCGAACACCTTAAGGATGCAATTAGGGAAAAGTGTGGGACCATCACAGCATCCACATTAGTCCATGTCTGCGAATCAGTTAGTCGATGCATTCAAAAGTGCATTCATGCCGCCAGAGAACATTTTGAGCACTTGGCGTAGTTAATTAAATTTTATATGCAAACAACTCGCTATAACATTTTGATCACTTAGATTACTAATTTACCTTTCATTGGCAATTGCTATAACAATATATTGTTTTGTTTTTTTTAAATTATAAAATATATGATGCTATAAAGGGTATATAGTTTTTTTTGGGACACCCTATATATATTATATACCTCAGAGATCCTATATGTAGAGCTCACAGGCCTATCTCTGGGAGTGCTGTACCTTTTATATGGTAATTTGCATTAATTTTTCAAAAGGTAGCCTATTCATTAATTTCACCAATCCTTAGTCTTAAGACTAGCATATGTTGAGACCGATCTTCAGTTTTCTTAACTGTGCAGAAGTAAGCAAAGGTTTATGTTTAGATTACACTTTCATTACATTTTGCCCAATGTAAGGACCCATGTCCCATTTGGTATTATTCTACTATTACACCCGTCTAACATCCAGCAATTATTATATGTTCATTAAGTAGATTTTTTAATTCTAAGACACTTTCCTTCTATAGCATTTCCGTTGCAAATGCTTCGTTTTCGAGATATAAACATTTTTTTGGTGTGTATCTAGTGTGTGTTCGTACGTTCGTTTGTGTGTTCGTACGTTCGTTTGTGTGTTCGTACGTTCGTTTGTGTGTTCGTACGTTCGTTTGTGTGTTCGTTACATGTCTGCCCAATCACTGCGCTCCATCCATTTCGAATTTGAATTACTTTCCTACCGGAATGGAACACTCATTCCACTCATTCAGAAGTACATTAGGCCTGGCTCTGTGATTTATAGTGATTCCTGGGCTGCCTACAAGACTATAAGTGATTTAGGATAGGTTAGGTTAGGTCAGGTCAATTTTGAAGGTGAAATTTATGTTTTTCGATGTGTTTTAAATGAATCTGACCTTCAAAACCGTCGGAAATGACTCGTTTTTTATTGCCAGCTGGGGGGAGGGGGAGTTATCTCAAAAATGAGTAATTTCCGACTGTTTTGAAGGTCAGATTCGTTCAAAACACATCAAAAACCATAGGAAAAACATAAATTTCACCTCGAAAGGGAGACGGGTGTAATACTGTACATTTACCTCCCATTCTTCATGGGATAACTACAGTGTTTAAATTTGGGAGTGAAGACACTCAAATTATTTTTGGAAGAATACACAATGGAACTGGGAACCTTAAGGTACCACCCAGCCTCAGGGATCCATTGCTACCTTTTATGACATGGTAGGGGATATACATCCATGGTATGTCAGGGGAATAAATGTATCCTCAGTGACACCAGAAATATTATTCTTTCAAATTCATCAGATAGTTTTTTGATCCACTGACTGCCAAGGCTGTTCTTCTTTAGGGTTGAAATTTTTCTGTGTGTCCAGTTCAGCGATGCTGCACATTCTACCATTCTACATGCATAACATGTATGCCTCTTCTTTCCAAGGAGTTTATTTCTCTGTACAGTATTGTTTATCTGATTGGTTTAATTTTTTTATGTACTTAAGAATGTAGCAATATTCCATTTTGGGATAATTAAGGTATTGAACAGAAGAACAATTAGGCTTTTCTCCCATCTTTTAACAGTTAGGTTCTTGATATATATATCTTGCCATTCTTTTAGCTTTATTTGTTGCTGTCTTATGCCTCAAAATTTACATCATCACATGGTTACTTTTGAATATCTTGCTTCTGAGTGCGCTTGCATTCATTTCAAGCTAAAAAAAAAAACTTTACTCAAGATGTGGAAATGAATTTCCACATCTTGAGTCAAGTTTTTTTTAGCTTTAAGTCTTGTATTGTTGACTACTAAACTACTAATATATTCTCTTTGTGCCTGTTTGTATTTTCTTTCTGCTGATAATTTTATCATATTAAAAGATGCTGCTATATTCTGATAGGTTACCATTATAAAAAATATATAATTGAAGGGAACATTTTTCTTTGTGATTTTGAACAATGCACCTCTAATTCTGATGATGAAATTCCTTGGATTTCAACAACTTGCTCATGCCCTTCAAGGATTTTTACAGAAAAAGAGCTGCTACAGTAAAATGAGTGCCCATTAAAATTACTGTAGCATCCTATTTTACATGTAAGATCTGTGTTAATGTTAAAGCTAAAACTTTCATGTGTCAAGAGAGTTGTACTATACTACATCTGAAGGTTAGACTAAACATAATTGGTGTCTACCAGAGCTAATGAAATTACATCACAATCCTGAATAATAATAATCAAAATTACAATATACATGCAAATGTTCTTTATTATAATATGTACTACAGTATAGCTACATTTGAAGTTCTTTGGCATTAGGATTAGTTACATATGAGGCACTCCAAACCACAAGCTGCCAAGTGCCAAAATTAAAAAATGGAGAAGAATGCAGTTAAAATTTGTCAACTTGCAAAATGAAATGCCATAACTTTTGATTGATTTTGACCATAAATAGTATTACATACAGGTCCACAGTCTGCTCCCTGACTCACCCACGCGATAGAGGAAGGGTGGGGGAATATAGTGGTATAAATAACTCCATTCTGGCCCCACTTTTGCTTGGCAGGTTGTGGTCCAGAGCACCTCGTATGTCTACCTATGATGCAAATACTTCTTTTTCCTTATTTAGTTCACTGTTAATTTTTTTTTCATATTTGTTCACTGACCAAAGGTGAAAGTGAACTATGTTTTAACATTTTAGCCATGGTCATAAACTTTCATGAAAAATAACTGATTAGAAATGTACCATTCTAATTATTGCATATTTGGAGAGCTTTTATTTATAGTTGGTGTGCAAATATTTTTTAGAACAGTGAAGCTATCTTTTTTTTCAAGACTTAAGTAAATTTGTTACAAATATGTGGATTTTTTCAGCATACACACGGTAAGGAATTGAAATTGCAAAATTAGGCTACAATTCTAATTTCTACATACTGTATTTGTAAACCATCTGTAATTTTTAGTCAGTGTGCAATGTTGTTCTTTTTTAAGAAACTTCATTCATCAAGGGATGTCACTGCAAGAAAGAGTTCATCAGGTCTTAAAACTCAAACTAATGTTTCAGAATTTTTGGACAAAATGAAGGCTGAAGGAAGATGTGAACTTGATCAAATGTTTGCTAAAGCTGTGTATGGAAGCCACTGGCCATTACATATAGTTAAAAATCCATACAAACAAGAATTCTGTAAGTTATGCCCCATCTACAGATTACCAAGTAGAAAACAGCTTGCTGGACACTTTCTGGATACCTTATGGATGCAATGTTGAATGTAACGCAAAGAATTTGGTTGGTTGTCTTGCAGAGGCATCTCATTTCTCCATAGTGGCTGATGGTTGCAACAATACTCATAATGAAAGGGTTATTAATTTTTTGTTCTCTTCATCCAGTATTTTGCATATTCTTCAGTGAAGCAGAGCATTGTCACACACATGAATATATTGCTCTTCAGCTCAAAAATGTTATTGAAGAGGTGGGTTTAAAAAGATTATTTTCACTTGTTACTGAGTTACAGACAACACAGCTAAAATGAAACCTGCTTGGGTTTTCTTCATTCATTAGTATTCATATATTTACTGCTATAGCTGTTCTGCTATTAACTTTCTTGTCCCCTACATTTGAAGATTCTCAGTAACTGTCTCATAACTCATTGTGCTTTGTTTATCACTATCTGACTCTTGTGTTTCAGATTCTCTGAATTTCCTGTCTATCTGGGGCATTATATACTCTGTTTTAGTTTCTCATTTCCATATGTCAAGAGCTGAAATTTGTGTTAAATTTAATGTTATTGCCTTCTGACCATTTGTATATTGTGTGTGTGTCCTGCAGGGCTTCCATCTCTTTTGCATTTCTGTTTTTTCTGTATATTCTTATATCATCAGCAGATGTTACTATACTGTTGTTGGTTACTTCATTGTCTATGTCTGTTAGCATTATAATGAAGAAGATGGGGGCGAATACTGTTCCTTGTGGTGTCATAGGAAAATGAAAGAATTTCAATCACTGCATTTTGATTTACCAAACCTAAACTTAAAATCACTTTACTACCATGAGCCATGAAGAGAAACTTCTGAAACCCTTAAAAAAGTGTTTAATCACCTATGCTTAAATTGCTTATTTAGCTTGTGTAAATACTGTAATTATTTATAATGTTTAATCCCCAACTAAAAACTTAAGCTCATTTTGAAAAATTAATACAGTAGCCCCTTGCCTTAAATGGGGGATGTGTTCCTGAAAAGTGCTGTGTTAGGTAAATATGAGGGTTGTTTGGAAAGTTTCAGAACTGTGCCTACAGTGATCAAAATATGAGCAATCTGGTGAAGCTACCTCTAGTATCCTTTAAAGTAGACTCCCTCCTCCTGAATACAATGGTCCCAGTGTTTAATCTACTTTTCAAACACCTCAGAGAAGCCATTGTTTGACATCTCATTAAGCAAACTCATCAATGTACTGTTCAGTTCATCATCAGACACAAAATGACACCCACACAGCTAGATCTGGTGAATAAGGAGGGTGGCTCATCAGCTCCACACCTAGGTCATCAAGAGCCTGCTGTACAAATTGTGACCAGTGAGCTGGTGCATTGTCCTGATGCAAGATCCAGCCTGTCTCCAGGCCATACTCTGGCCTCCTCTCCCTGATTTTTTGCTTCAATTGTCTCTGAAGCACTTGTGCATAATAGGCTCCAGTCACAGTTTGTCCTTTTGGCACACAATGGTCATAAACAACCTCATTTGTATAAAAAACTAAAAAGATGAGATGTATGATTCCTGACACTTGGTTGAACTTTTGCCTTCTTTAGTCGAGGACTTTCAGCTTGTTTCCACTGTGAGCTCTGACTTTGTTTTGTGCCATTCAAAAACTCAAACATGATAGGGCAGCATTCTTGTATCATATTAACTGTCTCCATTGGTGTTTTACCCAATTGTATGCAAAATTTGTTCCAGTTTGAGATCCATGATAGGCATGGTTTACACATCTGCATTCAAACACTGCTGTAGCAAGACTGATGCAAGTGAGTCAGACCCAAACACGTTCAACCATGCACAGAGGTTTAGTCTATTACTGGGTATGGGTGGAGCTTCCTACACACAGCCCTTATCATTTGGTGAGCTCACTCCTGAACCCCTCTGAATGAACATTTCTGCCAGATTTTGGTGTAGAGTCAACAGCAAAAACCCTTTGTCTTTTTGTTAAAAAATTGTGTTTGTGGAGGTCTTCAAAAGACCTTGTGTTTTTTTTTGGTTAATGTTAAATTTATTTGCCTTTAGTATTTAGTGCTGCCTAATGGTAAAAAAAAAAATTACCATGCCTTCTTATTTCATTGGATCTCACTTCTGGTTGTAGGGTGTACAGATTGCCTATCGTGCCTCTCGATGTAGGGAATAGGGTTATGCAACAAGTTTATTTCATCTAATTAATACTGGCAATTCACTATGCCTAAATACCTGAAGGAATAGGCACATCCTTTTATGTTAGTTTTATTTTATTAGTTTTTCACTCAGAACTTGTAGGAAAATTAAACGCATCTTCCTTGCCTACAGCAATGCTCATCACTAGACATCATCTGTGGCTAAACTAATATAAATCTTTTTGGTGTCCGGACAACTGCCCCCCCCCCCCCCCCCCCCCCCCCCCTGGGGGGTCGTTTTGAAAGTCATAGTTGGTGGTTGCCCTAGAAAGTTAAATTTAGTGCTTGATCTACATGCAGTGCGCAAACAGCTCTACAAATTCTTTGTGATTTTTATATCCCCTATCATGGAGTTTGTCAAAAGTGAATGTGGAAAAATTAAGCTTATTTACGATGGGTTCATTTATGTGGAGCAGAAAGAACTTGCAAATAATATTATATCTTATGAATGTGAAAAACATCGCCATGGTAACTGCAAAGCAAAAATAAAAGTTTGTGGAGAGAAATAGTTGGCTTCGTAAATGACCACACCCATTCCGCTGAAATAGGTCATCCAGAGGTCCTGTCTCTATGTCGGAACATGAAGACAAAGGCAAAAAACACGCAAGAGACCACAGCAAATCATTACACAATCAGTTGAGGGGATATCTGAAGCTGCATTGATGCAACTACCTCCTGTACAGCATATTTGACGTGGAATTAGACCCCAAAAACAAGCTGTTAGTGCCCCTCATCCAATTCCCTCAAACCTTAGTGAACTTGTTGTCCTAGCACCAATCTTTTTGTCTTAAATTCACTTACTTTGCAAAGTAAGTCCCCAGATGTCTAATTTTTATATTTTCATTATTTCTTCTCAAAGTAATTTTCATGAATCAGCGATGGAAAATTTTGATACCAAAAAAATACATTTTTCTTGTTATGTAGGCCAAAATGCCTACATATTTGGTTCTGTGTATGGCAATTTTTTCCATTCCCAATAGGCTTTGTTACCAATCCCAAGGCAATTTTGTAGTTATTTAATACAATAAATTAATAATTTGTACTTAATTATGAAATAAAGGTACCATATATGCACAGTGGTGGGCACTGTTAACCAAAAAGTTAACTTCGATAACGATAATCCATTAACCCCAATTTTTAACTCCGATAATGATGATCTGATAATTTTACTACAAAGTTAATGGAAGTTAACGATAATCCGTTAATGACAATTATTTCTTTACTAACATTTAAAAAAATCAAGGAAAAAAGCTTTAAAACCCATAGAAAATGTTTATTTATGCAAAATCCAATAATAAATAGGTATTTAACTGTATTTTTATCAAGTTTTGCAACTTTTTTGCTTAACTTTTTTTTTATTTTTAATAAAAAATGTATTGATTACATGTTTTGAAACCCTTGTAACTACTAACCATTAACTAAATTTTAATTTACCAGAGAATTATTATGGCGGGAACTGAAAGGTAAAATTAAATTTTAGGCACATTTATTAAAGACTATGACACAATGTGCTGGTTGCCCTTCAGAAAGACCAACTTCTCAAAGTTAGGCCCAACTGCCAGTCTTGACCTCTTGGGCCTCAGGATGTCCTTGCCGAGAGAGAAGAGCCGTTCCACTGCGGCAGAGGATGGAATTGGCAGACTGAAGTTATGGTGGTTTGAATTCATTCACGGAGCAGTGATCTTCCGTGAATGACTCCTCGCAGTTAACGTGTTAACGGACTTTAACAGACTAAATATCGAGTTATCGGAAGTTAACTGGTCCGATAACGATAAATGGAAATTAACTTCGTTAATTAACTGTTATCGGATTAACGCTTTAGTGCCCAACACTGTATATGCACAATACCATATTGTAGACATGTATAAGTCTGGGTTTGAATTAGGCTTTGTTGTGAACTGTAAAGTGTATTACAGGCATATATAGTTTTTCCATAGGTTCCAACAAAAAAAAATTTACTCGAACAAGTTTTAAATACAAAATATTTGACATTAATTTCTATTTATTAAACCATATTGCAACTGTAAAATTAATATGTACACTATGTAATATTATGTAATACATACCCTGTAAAGAAATTAAACTAACTTTTCTGACATACTATAAGATGACAGTGTCATTGGGACTACTGGGAGGAGGCACAAGGGGAAGAATTGACTGCCTCAGCATCATTCAGTGCCTGAAGTTGTGTCAGCCTGAGGAGAGAGGATGGGCTGCAGAAGTGTGTGGTGAAGGAGTTAGAGTGGCAGACTTAAAAAATGGTAATGGTGGTTTGGACTGACACTTGCCTCATCTCTTGCAGCAGCTCTCTGTAGGCTGCAGTACCATCTGTGAGTGTTCTGTTACTTCTGTATATACCACTCCTTTCCATAGAAGGGTCACTTTCTTCAAAGTGGACAATTACTTCGTTTCCTTAACCCTTCAGCCAAAGCTTTCACTGTCATCTTTGAAGGATCCTGATCCTCTCGTCCTTCCTGTGGGTCTTCTGTGTTCTTTATCAACTCCTGCAGGTCTTCTTCAGATAGCTGCTCTCGGTGCAATTCCAACAATTCCTCCATGTGACACACACACACACACACCATTGGCTAGTGAAGCAGGTGGGACCATATGTCAGTTGCATTGTGGTCAGGCATGCACATCAACCATGTTGCAAAACTGCATCTGTAGACAGCAAAAATAGGTAGTAATGTGTTAACTGTTCAAGTGAAAACACCTATAACAAAAGCACATATGGCGAGGAACTACTGTACCATAGAGTACCTGTACCTGTATTCATAGAGAGAGTTAAATCTTATCAAGAGCTTCGATGAACGATCAAGACAGAATGAACTTGGTTTTAGAGTTACTCAAATTCTCTTTCGTTCTACTCAGGACATAAAAAAGGATAAATTAATACAATTATCATTCTAGCCATGTGGGAATGGCCACAAAAATAGTGTATTGAGTCATTGTTGCCTGACACAGAAAAATGCATTAATCATAAAAATTACATGTGGCATTGGAAAGCTCATTCATATGTGATTTAAAAAAAAGTTGCATGGTTAGTTCTGACCAAAATTGACATATGAGCTTTCAGTTGTGCAGAATATTTTGGTGGTCCATGCACATGAATACTTCACCAAAGAAAAGCTAGAGAGGTGGGCAGGAGGATCACAACACAGTGGGTGCACTCATGTTGCTGAGTGTCTGAGGTTTGCAGAGAGCACTGTATTGAATGTTGTTGCTGAATAGAATTGAAGCAATGGTGCTGGATTTGAACTATGTACAGTCCTCATGGCTATGTACTACACATGTGGATGAGCCAATATTATGCATTATGGAAAAACTATATATACCTACAATATTGTATCATATATGGTACCTTTATTTCTTAGTTAATTAAATGAATTAATAATTTGTATTTAATTATCTACAAAAATGCCTTGGGATTAGCGACATAGCCTATTGGGAATGAAATTAATTGCCATACATAGAACCTCATATGTAGGCATTGGGCCTGCATAACAACAAGAAAAAAAAATTTTGTATCAAAATTTTCCATTGCTGACTCATGAAAATTACTTTGAGAGATGATTAGACATCAGGGGACTTTGTAAAGTCAGTGAATTCTTAAAATTTATATTAGCTCATCAGAGTTGCTTAGACAACAATGCTTTAAGCAAGGGAGACATACTTAATCTTCCTATAAGTTCTGAGTGAATACCAAGTAATATAAACCTAATAACTCAAAAGGATAGGCCTGTTCCTTCAGGTATTTAAGTGTAGTGAATGCTCCTATTAATTAAACCCAATAAATTCCTTGCGTAACTCCATCATCTACAGCCCTACATTGAAAGAGAGCCGTGAGCCCTACAAACAGAAGCGAGGCCCAATGAAATAATAAGGTATGGTAATTTCCTTCTTTACCATTAGGCAGCACTAAAATACTAAAGGCAAATAAATTTGACATTATCCAAAGAACACCACTAAATGAGGTCCTTTGAAGACCTCCACAAACACAACTTTTTAACGAAAATCATAGGGTTTTTGCTGTTAACCCTCCACTGATATCTACTGGAAATTTCCAGTGGATGAGGGTGATGACAATAAACCATAACCCTATATAGTGTTTTTTTATATGGTGGCTCGTTTATGGGGACCCGACCCCTCTAAAATTTACACTAACACAAACAGCAGCTAGGCTTTGCTCATTAGGCCTAACTTTAACTTTACCTTACTGTACCTAATGTAACAATCGGCGAAGGCTAAGGCCGATAATAACCTTAAACAAAGCCTTGTTCATTTAACAGGCTTAACTCATTTTGGTCCTATATAAAATAGTCCATTTTCAACTTGGAACTATTTAGTAGGCCTGCTTCACCCTAAGCCTATTTAATAGGCCCTAAACAAAGCCTCATTTAACAGACTTAACTCACTTTAGGTCCTATATGAAATAGACCCACTTCACACTAAGCCTACTTAGTAGGCCCACGACCAGGGTTGGCAAAAACCCAGGTTTTTCACAAAAACCCAACCCAACTGGGTTTTTGATGGGTTGAAATTTTTTTTAGAAAGGTTCGATAATTATGTAGTGCCTAATATATCTATTATTTTATTAATTTATTTATCTAATCTACAATATATATTAAAAAGACATCTTTATTTCACAGAAAGTTCAGATATGAGAGAATAATAATGACATATTAGAATTTTCCCCATTTTAATTTTAGATCTTTCCTTTATTTCTTAACAGCAGATTTCAGCTCTATTTAGACCTAACTCAAATTTAAATTTTTAAGATGCCAAACTCAGAGTTATAGAGGTGGAAGACCTAAAGCTAGCGAATGGGATGAGGTGACTTTATTAAGTGATCAGCCTACTAGAGTACTATGCAATTATTGCAAAGAAAGTATCACTTGAAAAATTGAGTGTGTGAAACATCATCTAGAGAAATGCAGTAAAAGAAAAGTGGAATATTTTGAAAATGAGGCAAGAGGTATGTCGAGACTCGAATTTGGAGCATCATTTGAAATTGATTCACTTCCTCCAACTTTGGCTTCTGACAAAGATGATCCAAAGATTATAAGTGAAAATGTGCCTGAAATGAGTGACACCAGTGCAGGTTCTTCATCATCCACATTCTGTCATTCAACACCAATAAAGCATAAAAGGCAAAGATCAATTACACCATTTGTGGTAAGAATGACTGTAGACCAAAAGGAAGAATTAGATTTACACGTTGCAAGGTTCTTTTTTTCAGCTAACATACCCTTCAACATTTTAGAAAATAAAGAATATATAAAATTAATCAAAGGTCTAAGATCAGGATATGAACCACCAAACAGGAAAAGGGCATCTGATCTGTTAATAAACGTTAATGATGAAGTACTGTATATAATCCCTGAAATGAAGAATGACCTTAATCTTGATGATTGTACCATTACCCTTATACAAGATGGCTGGAGTTCAGTAGGTAATGATCCTATTATTGTGCACAGTATTCATAATTGAAAAAAGCCATATCTGATTTCAGCAGTAGATGCTGGAAGTACAAAAAAGGCAGCAGAATATTGTGCAGAGTTAGCCAGAGAAGCAATAACAAAAACTAAAGAAATATATGGCATTGATGTAAGTATAACTATTTTGTAGGTACATTTTATTTTAGTTATAAACTGAATGTAATTCTCCGCCTTGGTATACTCAAATGCTCAGTTCCTTATGAGTTATGACATTTTATTTTCAGGTATTTGCTATATGCACTGATAATGAAAACAAAATGATAAGAATGAGAGAGATTTTTAAGGAGGACAACTACAGTCTTATTACTTATGGCTGTTCAGCACACCATCTAAACTTGGTAGAAAAAGATGTCTCCCCAAAATCAGTTCTCAAGCATGTTGTAGAAATTAACAAATATTTCTGAAACCATCACCAATCTCATGTAAGCTAAAAACAAATCCAATAAATTAGCTACTGTCAGCTTTACTTTTATGCATTAGCACTGTCACCAGTGTGAATCCTAATTCATGACTCATTAATAAGTTGCATAGGCTATTTATTTATGCTGTCAAATCTAGCAATATTTGTAATAAAAATTTATATTTTAGGGTTGGTTAATGGAGAAAGGAGGTATGATGCTGCAACTACCAAATGAAACCAGATGGAATTCTCAGTTAGAATGCATAAAAACCTATTTGTCAAATTACTCTCTATATATAGAAATAAGAGGAGAACATATGAAGACATGGATCACAACATCGGAAAATTGATAGACAACTTGTCTATACAGAGAGAGGCACTCAATTTACAGTCACAACTCTTACTTGTTGGAAATGCACTAGATAAGGTGTGTGTATATTATGCAGTTAAAATTACTTAACTTTAAATACCAATATTAATTTCAAGATATTTTTATAGACTTATAGTGCACATTTTATTTATAGAATCCTGTACTAAAACACTACTAATAAATAATTAAAATACACTTCATTTTGTGTGTTGTAAGTTGTAACTTGTAACACCAAAAAATAAATTCTAACTGCATAATTCTAAATGTTTACAGATGTTTTCATTCAGCCATATATAACTTTATAGTTTTTATTTTTTTTGTTACAGTTGCAGGCTGATAATACAACATTATCTGATGCTGTTGAAATTTGGTTCAGTTTAATCCAAGATGAAAAATTAGCTCCATACAAAGAAGATATTATTAAGAGATTTAAAAAAGCTATGAAGCCATGTCATCTTTTGGCAAATATAACTGACCCAAAGTATGAAGGTAAATAGGACCTAAATGCTTAACTACTATCAATATATAAAACATAAGTAACTCAACTGTATGGACAGAAGAGTTTTCTCTAATCTGAATCAAATCATCTGGCATTGCCATATTAGATAACAATTAGCATAATATGATAATAAAAACCCATGTGGAAATAAACTGTCTATTAGAATGGGTTTTTATTATCATATTTTGACCTTCACATAGAAAAAGTGAAGTTTTTTGCAGTTAGCATAAATTAGATACCATAACATAAATTACATAATCTACATTATTAGCTTTATTTTTGTTTTCACACAGTTCTATTATTTTTCAGGACAAAAACTGAATAAAGTTCAAGAGGAAGAGGCTGAAGAATGGCTGATTGAAATAAATTCAGAATACATGGCAGGATATTATGCATTCCACTTAAAAGAGAGACTAATTTTTCCTCATTATTTATTCAAAGATAGTATAGTGAGCTCTACATCAGCTAGTAATTGGTGGAAAATTGTTGAAATGAAAGAAAAAAGAGACCAGGTTACCATTAGGTTTTGCTAAATTTATGAGATCTATTCATAGTTGTCAGGCCAGTTCTGGATCATTGGAAAGATTTTTTTCAGTGTTTGGCTTGGTATGGAGTAAAATGTGAAATAGGTTAGGGAAAGAAAAGGCATAAATGTTGGTTCGAATCTACTGCCACCTAAGGTCAAAAGATGCTGAACATACTGATCAATAATCAATATTAGGTACCACTTAAATTATTTAAATTATAAAGCTGAAAAGAAACATGATTTAGTTTTAGATATAGGTAGCCAATTAGAAGATAGATAAATTAGATAGTGTTAGATATATGGTTCATAATGAAACATGTCAAATAAATAGTTTCTGGAAATTTTAGTTTATATTGGCCTTATCACATTAAATATAGTTTATAGTTGTTAATATATAAGACTGCATAACCATATTATAAAAAATGCCAAGTTAAAAATAAGTTTGAGAAGTAAATTGATGTGGGTTTTTAGGTTGGGTTTTTGGGTACCACCCTGCCCATGACATGGGCCTATTTAGTGTGCCTGCCTTACTTTACCTTAATAGGCCTACTTTAAACACTACAATTTAGACCTACCAAAAGCCTACTTCTCAAAGTAAGCCGTACCCTTTAAACTCAAGGCCTATCCTTTTAAAAAACTGAAATTTTTAATTTAACCTGTGGTGTAGGTTATATAAAACTTATTATAGCAATTTAACCCACTCATAAAACTTTCTAACATTATAAAATTAAACTCAGAACTTTAAAACTAACAACAATTATGGAAAACATGACAAAAGGTTAAAAAAAACAGACCTTAAAACTATGGCACCATCTCAAAACCACAAAAAATTAATGAGAAAAAATCAGCATGTAAAGGTGTCATCACCAAATTGTACAATGATTACAAACAGAAAGAACCTACAAGATATGATCTTGAAACAACATTAAATTCTATTACTTATTACAAACAAGAAATTCTCACACTAGATGAGGAAATAATTACAGAAATTGATGACACAATTGAACTAACAGATGATGAGTATTCTACTCTCCTACTTGCCAATGAAAATTACATTACAAAAGTTAATTCCTATATTTCTGAAATTCAAAACCAACTTGATGAGTACAAAAGACAAGACACCAATGAAAGCTTCTTAGAAGCTAACTGAAATGCTTTACTTAGCTTTCCCAACATGGCTGAGGGCAATGAACTAAAATAAAAATTGCCCACACTTGAAGTACCCACTTTTGAAGGTGACAGAGCCACATTTGAATTACAGATGTTGATAAATTTAGTTATTTAGTGAACTATCTGAAATGCCCTGCCTTAAGATTAGTGGAATCACTGCCAGCCATAGGTACTACTTATTCTGTGGCAATAGAATTACTTAACAGAAATTACATGAATAAGGATGAAATTATACATGACTTGGCTCGTAAAGTAATGAACATGCAAACCCCAAAAGACAAATATGGTGACCTCTTTGACTTTTACTGAGAGTTTGAATGTCTCGTGGGACAACTTAAAAACAATAATTTAAACATTGCAGAATCAGTTTGGAACATTCGGGCTATTGTTTTTGAAAAACTCCCTTTTAGGGTCAAAGAGAGATTTCATCAGAGAACAACTAACATATACCCTAGCCTTAATAAGCTAAGAGAAGATTTCCTAACTACTTGCACTTTACAAATCAAGTTACACACACCCAAAATTTAACACAACACAAGAAAAAAACCAACAATTCAGAAAACCAAAAACCTAACAAAAAATTTAAACACTTACTAGTTAGATTCAAACACAACCACAAAACTCAATTTGTAGAAAATAAAGTTACAGGAAAAGACTCAGACCCCCACTGTACAAAACTTTAATGTAACTACTTCTGAGTCTAATCCCATAACATGCAAATTTTGTTTTAGCAGTGAACATAGTACTGCATATTGTCCCAAATACACAGACTTTACAGCAAGGTCAAAATGTTGTGAACAACTAAACTTATGCAAAAAATGCACTGGATCAGGGCACAATAAGTTAGACTGCAAATTGAAATACAATTGTAAGATTTGCAGTAGTTTTGACCATGTTACCCCATGTGTAATACACAACAGACATTGGAAAAAACTACAAACATTATGAACAAACACCAAATCCAACCAAAACAAACAGAAACAAACTCAAAATGCTATGAATGGGCATATCAGTTCATCTAGCATTAACCACAATTCAAAAATTCTTTTACCAACCACAACCTTTGAAATTCAAAACAAAAAGGGGACAAATAGTACAGGTTAGGGTGTCTAGATACCTGCTCACAACAAACATTTGTAACCAAACAACTGATAGAAAAATTGGGACTTCAGAAGCAACAGGGAAATGAAGATCTCTCTATTTCATCATTTATTACTAAAAACCCAGTACAAGCCAGTTTTAAAACTGCAAATGTAACTTTAACTCTTGATGGAACATTTGAAACCCTTAAGGTTGTTGTTGTGGACAAAGTAGAACAAGAAAAATACAAATACTGGGTTAAAACAACTTTGCTGCAACTTCAAAACATACACGATAGCTGATAAAACCCTTAATGCAGATGTAGTTGATGATATACATATGCTCATGGGGGCTGACTATCTTCATCTGTCCATAGAGGCATCATTAAAATTGGAGATGGAATAGCCATACAAACTCCCACAGGTATTGCACCTTTGGGTGACATAACTAAATACATCTTACTACTGACACAGAAAACACAACAGAAAAATTCACACAAACAAAATCACCACATTCACAAATTTCTGACTGTGACAAACTCGAACAAAAACACTGTATAATCCCACATCATTTGAATGAAAATGATTCCACATTGGATGAAGGGTTACAGCAGTTGTGACTATTAGAATCAGTTGGCATAAAGGACAGTACAATTACACATGAAGACCAATTGATGACAGAACAATTTAAGGATACATTACAACACAGAGACAATCAATACTATGTGGAGCTGCCTTGGAAAACACCTTGTCCAGAAATAATGGACAATTTGAAAGTAGCTAAGGCACATCTGTATAAAAATTACAGAAAACTTAAAAATGACAATCTTTTAGAACAATAACAACATATTCAAAGAAATAGAAAGGGGCTTCATTGAAGAAGTTACTGATGAACCCTTTAAAAAACGAGGTTGTCATTATTTAACACACAGGAGTTTACAGAGAAGACTCATCCACAACTAAATAGTAGTATACAACTGTAGTTTAAAGGACAACAAATTCTGTTAGTTTAAATGATTGTCTCATGGAAGGCCCAAATCTTGTCTCAGATCTTGTAAAAATTCTCCTTTGCTTCCGTTTAGACAATTATGCAGTACAGAGTGACATAGAAAAAGCATTCCTCTGTATAAATTTGAAGCTTGAGTATGATAAAAATCATCTCAGGTTTTTGTGGTTTAATGATCCACATGACTTAACAAAGGTTTCAAAACCTACAGATTTAAAGTAATTATTTTTGGAGCAAATTGTTCTCCAAGTATTCTTGCTTTAACAATTAAAAACCACCTAAACTTATTTCAAGAGGACTTAACAGTTCAGTTTTTAAAACAAAACTTTTATGTGGATAACCTCATTGGTTCCACTGTAACTGAAGAGGAATTGCTTGAAATTTACAAATGTCACAACCCATAATGAAGCAAGGAAATTTTGGACTGAGAGAGTGGGTTTCTAATTCTCTAAATTAAATGAACAAATAACAAAAGACAACAATGGGAACATTGAACCAAACAATTACACAAAAACACTTGGAATGCTTTGGTTTTTAAAACAGAATTCTGAACAGATGACCTCTTTGCACAAGAGTTATAACTTAAATCCAAATGCCAATACAAAAAGACAAGTGCTTTCAGAATCAAATTTTTGACCCCATTGGATTATATTTACCAGCAACCATAAGATCCAAAATCCTTTTGCAGGATTTATGGAAAAAGAAAATTGATTAGGATGAACCACTTTCAGTGGAAGACCAACTTCATTGGAAAAAATTGGCCATAGACTTAAAGTTCAAAACATCTATGTACCAAGATGAGCTGGTTACAGATTGAAACCCCAAACACTACACATTTTTACAGATGCCAGTACACAAGTTTATGGGTGTTGTGCCTATTTAACAAGTGAAAATGAAAGTAACTTGGTTTATTCAAGGGTACAAATGCCACTTTTAAGTCAAAAAGTGTACCACAACTTGAATTATTGGCTGGTCTCTGGGAGTCAAGACAGCAGACTTTCTCTCACAAGTGTATAAAGAAGTTGACGTAACAGACATTTACTTATGGATAGACAGTCAAATTTGTCTAACGGGTGACAAACACAGATACAACTTCTTGCAAAAACATATTTGTGAAGAACAGACTAACAGAAATCAAAACTGCAAACACATCCCTTGATCCCTTGATATCAAATTTAGGTACATACAAACAAAACAGAATCCTGCAGGCTTTTTGACAAGAGGGCTCTCTTACAAACTGTTGAAAGCAAACAAAGTTTGGTATGAAGGGCCTGAATGGCTAACATATGAGGATCTTTGGCCAGCCAAAGTAGTTAACCTAACACACAACTCTACAATAACTGAAAAGATCACTGAGGACAAACCTATTTTTGACTATAAACATTATTCAGACCTCGACAAACTCTTGAGAATTAGTCTATTGCTGCAAGTTTGTCAATAGCTACCTTCTCAAACACTGTCCTCAGAAGGCCTTTTCTAACTTAACAGAAACTGTAACAAAATACTAGTTCAAACACATACAAGCTTCAGAATTTGACAAGGAGCTGAAGTATCTTTGGTCTAGTAAAACATTAAACAAAGGCATTCCTTCACATGTCATAGATCTAAATCTGTACCTAGATACAGAGGGTCTGATAAGGTGTAAAGGAAGACTTAACAAGTCAACTTTGACTTACAACTCTGAGCACCCAATTCTCCTTCCAAAGAGGAATCACTTCACAAATCTCATCAGGGATACCCACAACTAAATACACCACATGGGGGTCCCACAAACCCTGACAGAGATGAGAAAATCTTACTGGCTACCAAAGGGTAGAACTGAAACAAAAATTTTTAAACATGCATTCCTTGCAAATGTATCCATTCATGACCTTTTAAGACCCCAAGCCCTCCAGACCTACCCGTGGAATGAGTAACATTTACTCAGCCATTTGAAACCATTGGTATTGACTACACTGGAGCAGTGAATGTGAGTTTTGGAGACAAATGGATTCAAAGGAATACAAAGTGTACATTGTACTCTTCATCTGTGCTGCAACACTTGCCATATGTCTAGACATAGTAGAAAATCAGACAGCAGAGGCTTTTATTGCTGTTTTCAGATGATTTTGTGCGCACAATTCTGTACCCAAAACTATATGGTCAGACAATGCCACATACTTGAAATCTGGTGAATTAATTATTCATCAGATTTGTGACACTGAAACAGTACAAACTCATTTAAACACAATATAACCTGGAAGTACATTCCTGTTAATTCACCATGGTATGGTTCCATTTGGGAAAGAAACACAGAATGTAAAGAATTGCCTTAAAAAGACTATTGGGACCAAACATCTACAACCTTTTGAACTCATGACTATTCTGACAGAAATTGAAAATATTAACAACAACAGACGATCAACTTATGTGGGAGATGGTATTAATGAGCCAGGGCCTCTCGCACCAAACTACCTAATTAAAGGAGAAACAGTAAACATGTTACCAGAATATGAACATAACAGTACAGATGATCCAGATTGGGTGGTAGGACACAAAGAACTTGACACAAATCAAAACTCATTTTATAACAAAATGGAGAGAAGAATACTTAACAAGTCTTAGAGAAAGACATAAACAATTAACAAAACAAAATTGGAATGATTCAGTCAAAATTGGGGACATTGTGTTGATACATGACAAGACTCCAAGACAACAATGGATGATGGGAAAAGTCTTAGAGCTGAAAACTGGTGAAGATGAAGTTAGCAGGGTTGTAAAACTGAAAACAGCAACTGGTGAAACCACCAGAGATATCACATTATTATATCCTTTGGAATGTGGGGCTAAGTTAGAACCATTACCTCAAAAGATAGATCAGGATACTATTGATGAGAAATCTCTCAATGTACCTGATGTAACTCAGGACTAAACCAGACAGGCCTCAAAGAAAGACTGCTTTGAAAGCCAGAAAACTCTTACAAGAAAAAATTAAGACTGGTGACTTATAAAACTTACACAAATAATGAGCAAAGTTAAAATGCTTAATAATTTTACTTTAATTCCATTAATTTCCTATACCTAAGGGGAGTCAAACTGATTGACATAGCTTTAACTGGACTTGAGAAGTTGGCCTCTTGAACTTTTATATTCAAATAGGTCTTGAATAACCTTTCTCTTTTTATGTTCCTACTTCATTCTTTTTAACTCATTACACATGGTTTGAGAAACACTGTTTACAAAAAAATTTAATGCATAATATACATATTTTTCCTTTGGGCCCCCTAGTATCAGAGTTGACAAAAAACCCAACCCAACTGGGTTTTTGCTGGGTTTTGGGGTTTTTAATAGGTTGAAATTTTTTTAGAAAGGTTCAATAATTATGTAGTGCCTAACATATCTTTTTTTTTTTTTTTTAAAGTTCGGGAAGAACCAATTTGCTCTATTTAAAAGGGCATATCTCGGCAGAAAAAGTGAGAGGAAAGACAGAGGAAAAAGAAAGGGTTGAGGGGACAGTTGAAGTAGAAAAAGACCAAGGACTGCAAGGTCGAGCCCCATCATCCTTGGGTGCTAGGGCTGGGAGGGCGCACGCGAAACCTCCTGGAACAAGCATGTACAAACGAGCACTCAAGAGCACGAGCTTAGAACCCCCTTGCGGGGGCCTAACATATCTATTATTTTATTAATTTATTTATCTAATCTACAATATATATTAAAAAAAAATCTTTATTTCACAGAAAGTTCAGATATGAGAGAGAATAATGACATATTAGAATTTTCTCCATTTTAATTTTAGATCTTTCCTTTATTTCTTAACAGCAGATTTCAGCTTTATTTAGACCTAACTCAAATTTAAATTTTTAAGATGCCGAAGAGTTATAGAGGTGGAAGATCTAAAGCTAGCGAATGGGACAAGGTGACTTTATTAATTGATCAGCCTACTAGAGTACTATGCAATTATTGCAAAGAAAGTATCACTCAAAAAATTGAGTGTGTGAAACATCATCTAGAGAAAGTTAGACCCGCACATACTGGTGGCAGACTTACAGCTGCTGAATGGGATGAAGTAGAAATGTTGAGTAACCAACCAAATAGAGTTTGGTGCAAATACTGCAGATGTGTATTTTCGAAAAAAAATAGAACAAGTGAAACGTCATTTAGCGGATGAGCTTACAAATACAGCTACATCAGCAACTCTTCCTCCTACACATAGACATTGCAGTTTTGAGAGTAGACCTCTTCAAGCAAATCATATGAATGCCTGGTTCATGATGACACTACAATTCACAGTAGTGAGACTTCATTCACTTCAACTGCTTCTAAATCTTCTATACCATTTTTTCATTCTACTCCAGCCAAGAAAACACAAAGTCAGATAATGCCATATGTGGTTAGAACAACTGTAGATCAAATTTGCAAATGGCCAAATTTTTCTTTTCAGCAAATATTCCATTTGTAGTTGTAGAGAATAAAGAATTTATTAAATGGGTCCAAAATTTAAGACCAGGCTATTGTCCTCCAAGCAGAAAAAAATTATCTGATGACTCGCCAATCAAAGTGAATAATGAAGTAGGTACTGGATTCAGTGAAAAAAGACTTAGTCAATTCTACTGTAACTTTAATTCAAGATGGTTGGAGCAATGTGTCAAATGATCTAATAATTGCACATAGTGTTCACAATGGGTGCATATCCTTTTTAATAACTTTTCAATTTTTCATAATCTTTATTTACACATTGCATAATTTAAGAATTGTTTTATAAGTCAGCTTACTTGAAATAATCAACATGCCAAATCATTCTAATTAGCTACAATTGAACAATGTAGCAATCAGAAAAATTTCAATTATTTTAAAATAAACATCTCAGAACAAAAACCCCAAAACCCACTGAAAATTCCAGTGGGTTTTTGGGTGCCAACCCTGCCTAGTATATGGAAAAACTATACATACCTACAATATGGTATCATATATGGTACCTTTATTTCTTAATTAAATACAAATTATTAATTCACTTAATTAAATATCTACAAAATTGCCTCAGGATTGGCAACATGTAGCATAGCCTATTGGGAATGAAATTAATTGCCATACATAGCACCCCATATGTAGGCATTGGGCCTGCATAACAACAAGAAAAACAAATTATTTTGTATCAAAATTTTCCATTGCTGATTCATGAAAATTACTTTGAGAGAAGATTAGACATCTGGGGACTTTGTGAAGTCAGTGAATTCTTAAAAAGAAATTTATATTCTCATCAGAGCTGCTTAGACAGCGATGCTTTAAGCAAGGGAGATGTACTTAATCTTCCTATAATTTCTGAGTGAATACCAAGTAATATAAACCTAATTACGCAAAAGGATAGGCCTATTCCTTCAGGTATTTAAGTGTAGTGAATGCCCATATTAATTAAATCCAATAAACTCCTTGCGTAACTCCATCATCTACGGCCCTACATCGAAAGAGAGCCGCGTGCCCTACAAATGGAAGTGAGGCCCAATGAAATAATAAGGTATGGTAATTTCCTTCCTAAAATACTGAAGGCAAATAAATTTAACATTAACCAAAAAACACTACTTAATGAGGTCCTTTGAAGACCTCCACAAACATATCTTTTTAACGAAAAAACTTAGGTTTTTGTCGTTAACTCTCCACCAATATCTACTGGAAATTTCCGGTAGATGAGGGTGATGGCAATAAACCATAACCCTATATAGTTTTTATAAGACAGATTCTGAGAGAACATAACCTGGCAGCCATGTCATCATTTGTTCTGTGGGTTGCCCAATGCCTGGAGGACCAGTATGAATTGGACCCTTTTATGAGCTTTAATGAGAGCTGGTTTCCATTTTTGAACTGGAAAGAAGCCCCACTACCTGGCAGGTCTAATCCATTGCTGTGGTTAACTTCAGAGACCAGTACATACAGAAAGTAATGGAGAATTACAATGTGAATAATCTTCCACATAAGCCACTTGGTTTTCTTGATGAGAGCTACTCCAATCTACATCATAATCAAGTGAAAACATGGTTGGATAATGGCAAGCATCAGTACTCCTGAGAAGGAAAAGGTCCTTGCCAGTGCATAGGCTCAGCATTTGGCCAAGTTGTCACTATTATCTAATAGGCATCACAACTATATGCAGTTCAATTCTGAAACTCGAACTCTAAAAACTCCAAAAGCTATCAGTCAAAAACTGCTGCACAATCCCCAATGGCTGGAATTATAAAAGGAACATTTCACAAATGAAGTAATTCAGTTATTTAGTTAAATATAAACTGAGTTACAGCAAATAAAACGAATTCTTTAATAATAATAATACAGGACGTACTTATTTAGAAACAACATATAAAGTTCTTGTTTCTTGACTCATGGTGCCCTCTTGCAGTGTTTTATGAGCTTCTATGATCAGAAAGCTGGGAGAATCTTGTCTTGACTCAGTTCTTCTTATGCCATTAGGCAAACTTAAATGGAGCTTGTTTCAGCCAAAACAGACTTATAAACCTAGGGCCAGCTACAGTTAGTAAAAAACTATTTCAAAAGGCTCTTCATTTAAATTCAGTTCTTAGACTAAGTAAAGATAGGCAGTGTTTAGTCTTCAAGTTTGGGCAAAGTTGATTCTTGTAGTGAAGCATAGCCTAAATAGTGTATGTAGGCTAAAATAGGCCAAGATATTTCTTCTCATAGTGGTACTGAGTTCTGTATTTCTGGTTCTGATATACTTTGGGGTTTTATGACTTGCTGACATTCTCTGAGGAAGTTGTAGATCCATTTTTCCATGTTGCCTGTTATTTCCATATGTTTAATTTTATGTGCTATTATACTATAATCACACTTGCTGAAAGCTTTAGCAAAATCTGTGTACAGTGATCCCCCAACCTGCACAAATTCAAAGATAGGTCAAGGACATTTCACCACCCTTTTTCAATCTGCATGAGCTAAGATTCAAAAATAGAACAGCATGAATTTTTAAAAATTGTGGTAAATACTAAAAAATTACATAGCACTTTTTCACATCTGTAGTATATGATATGATATGATAGTTATGCATACAATACATACACACATGATATGTATGATCCTCATGCGTGCAATATTTTAGCATTTGTAGCTGGCAGTAACATGCTCAGTAGCACATCTCTTGTACAACCAGCTAGTTTATATTGAGTCATCCTTTCATGCTCCTTTGGATTATTACATTAGTATTTTTATAGTGTCATTTTTGAAAAAAAAAATTTTACAAGTTTTTACTATATATACTTGTTATACATATATTATTTTACATGCAATATTATTATTATTATACAATTATTGTATGATGATTTAAAAGCTTTTATTCAGGTAAAAATTACTTTATACATGATTTTTTTAACTTTGATCTCCCTAACCCCATTTATTTTATGAGGAGATAGTTCTGACCTGCATGATTTCTCAAGCTTTTTCAGGAATGGAACCCTCATGCAGGTCGGGGGATTACTGTATATAACATTGTAGTTTTCATTGTTTTTAAGTGCATCTATGATATTGTTATGGTGCTCATTTAGTTGTGATAGGCACAATCTTCCTGATTGGAATCTGTGCTAATTTTCACTGAATCTTTCCTGTCTCAAAAAATTCATGGATTTTTTCTCTGACAAGGCTATTCTTTCAAATATTTTGGTGAGATGGCATGTCAGTAACACTAGTTCTTTGCTTGATACCTATCCCCTCCTTTATATATAGGGAAAATGCTCATTCTTTTCAGGATGCTTGGTATGTTTCTTGACAATGGATCTTTTCCATATCTACTATAGGGGTGTAGCTATTTCATTCTTAGTTTTTAATCAATGAGGCATTCCATTTGTCCAGACTGGCAGCTGAATGTGGTTTCATTTGTACTGTAGCTCACACTGTATCTTCTGGGGTAAAATCAAAATCAGTTACACACCTTCCTTGTAACTTCTCTTTAGAGAATGTACCTCTGTCAGTATATACAGTGTGTATATATTATATATATATATATATATATATATAGGTCGTCCGATAAGTGAGTGGCGATTCTATGTCAGTTAGCATAATGTACTAATATCTTTGATATCTAATAAATGTGTGTGCTTTTTTCAATTAAGCTAGCTTCACATGAAATCCAAATTTTTAATTTTGCAGTAATTCATGTTTATTCCTGTTCTGGTTTTTCATTGTTTTTTTTATTATTTCTAATTATTGGCATTGCAATGGCTGAGGTAGACGCACGTGTTGATAAAATTTGTGATCAAAGTCCCTACACATATGAAGCATGGATATTAGCAGCAACATGGTGGCATGAATCTGGAAAAACCAAGCATTGCATGAAGGTAGTACGCGAAAGGTTTGAACAAAGATTTAATGATGTGCCGCCAAAGGGCGAAATTATTAGAAAATGGGAACACAAATTATTCACAACTGGGATGATAATTGATAAAAAACACCGTGGTTGTCCCAAAGCAAGAGCAAGATTGGAAGATGATGTTCAAGTGTCAATTCGACAATTGCCAACCAAAAGTATTCGTAGGCGTGCATCTGCATTAAATGTTCCAAAATCAACACTGCATGATTTGATGAAAAAAGACTTGCATTTTAAAGCTTTCTGCCCAACCTCCATTCAGTTTTTATTGGCACAAGATAAAATTGTCAGAGTTAATGCTTGTCAACAAATTCTTGAAGCTTTTCCAAGTAAAGCCGAGAGAGATCATACGTTCTTCAGTGATAAATGTGCCCTTTATGGCAATGGCAAAAGCAAATTTTTGTTTTTTTGGTCGAAAGAAAATCCTCATTATTATGATCAAGTAAAACAGTATCCCCCTCGAATCATGATATGGTGTGCAATATCAGCGCATTGTTTAATTGGTCCATTTGTGTGCACTGGTTGAATTACTTCAGGAAGTTATATCGACATGTTGGAGAACAGATTTCTACCCACTTTAAGAAATATGAATATTCGCAACCCTATTTTTCAGCAAGATGGTGCTCCAGGACACACCGCTTTCGCTGCGTATGAGTTCCTAGACAGAAATTTTCCTGGCAGATGGATCGGAAAGTATGGTCCTGTACCTTGGCCTCCGCGGAGTCCGGACTTGACTACCCCAGATAATACCCTCTGGGGAATCCTCAAGATGCAGATTAATGGCTGTGAAAATCAAAGTGAATCTGATCTGACAAAAATCGCAGAAGTTGTGTTAAGTGACATCAATGAGGATAAAGAACTTTTACAAAAAATGTCAGACAGGAAATGGAGACGCATACAGCTTGCTGTTCGTGTAAATGGCGATCAGGTTGATCCCTATGACAATTAATTATCAAATTAATTGTAAGTTTACTAATAATAAAATTCCTTCTAATAAAATTTTTATTATCCTTTATCTTTTATTTATAAATTGTTCCTGAATTGCCACTCACTTATCGGATGACCTGTATATAATTTTAATTTCCCATTCATGAAATATAAAAGGAGAGGAAAAAATATATGAATACACCAGGACAAGGGGGATACGCGAGAAGACCAGGAGCAGGTAAAAATGCTACTAGCTTTAGCTGATGAATTTATGTTAATGCAAGAAATAACAGAAAACACAAGAAAAAACAACTGCCTAGATTTGGTATTCACAAACAACAGTAATCTAATTGATAATGTAGAAATATCCCCAACTCTGATATCAGACCACAACATCATTGTTGAAATAACTAATATAAAGGCAACAGGAAAGGAAAGAACACGCACAACAGGAAGAAGCAAATTCAAAATTTTTAATTTTCACTCGAAAGCTATAAACTGGGAAGATGTGACATCCAGCATGGAAGTAATAGATTGGAAAACCATTTTCGAGGCCAAGACAACGGAAGAGATGCTAATGACGTTAGAGGAGAAGACGTTAGAAATTGTGGAAAAACAGGTCCCAAAGATACAACAAAGAGGAAAGAGAAGCAGGTTTGAAAGACAAAAGAGGGCATTGTTCCGAAAGAGAAGAAGAGTGACTGCAAAATTAAGTAATTGTAAAGATAACAACATCAGAAAAATATTAAATAATAAACTACAAAGTATCGATGTTGTCATACAGGAACTAATCAAGAAGCATACAGAAAAAGATGATGATGATGCTATAGAAGCAATAAAAGTTAACTCAAAATACTTCTATAATTTCGCAAAAAGAAAGTCTAAAAACCATGCGACTATCGGACCTTTAAAAAATGAGAACAGTGATTTATCTGATGATCTAACAGAAGTATCTGAAATATTAAAAGCTCAGTATGAATCATCTTTCAGTATCCCAAAAACTGACAAATTGATATGTGATAGAAATTCGTTCTTTGAAGAAGAACCGCAAGGCGAAAGTATAACGGATTTTGACTTTATGACGGATGATATTACACAAGCCATAGGGAAACTAAAAACACACTGAGTGGTAGGACTGGATAAATGGAATTCCATACTGATCAAAAACTGCAAGAATGCAATTGCTGAGCCCCTATACTGGATATGGAGACGATCATTAGAGACAGGAAAAATACCAGGCATCCTGAAGAGCGCGAACATAGTCCCAATATATAAAGGAGGAGATCGATCCGAGGCCAAAAACTATAGGCCAGTGTTGCTTACATCTCATCTCACTAAAATATTTGAAAGAATAGTTAGACAGAAAATCTGACTTTTTGGAAACTCAGAAAAAATTCAATGGTAACCAACACTGGTTTTGGTCAGGCAGATCATGCCTATCACAACTAATGTAACACTACAACAACATTATTGATTCACTTGAAAGTAATGAAAACTCTGATGTACTATACACAGACTTTGCTAAAGCATTCGACAAATGTGACCACGGAATCATAATACATAAACTGAAATATATGGGAATAACAGGAAAAGTAGGGAAATGGATATATAATTTCCTTAGCGAGTGGAGGCAAGTTGTTACAGTACAAGGAGTATCTTCATCAGAATCAGAGGTCCTCAGCTCAGTACCACAAGGAACCAGTATTAGCTCCACTACTCTTCATAATCATGCTAACTGACATAGATGAGGATGTTACCAGAGACAGCACAGTAACATCCTTTGCAGATGACACAAAGATCAGTAGAAAAATGAGAAACCCAGAAGACATAGGATCTCTACAAACCGACATAAACAAAATCTACAAGTGGATGGAAGACAACAATATGAAGTTTAACACAGAGAAATTTCAGCTATTACAGTATGAAAAGAGAGAAGACCTAAAATCCATGGAATATTATACCCCAAATGGACAGGAAATTCAGAGAAATTCCAGAGCAAAAGATTTAGGGGTTGTAATGACAGATGATGCGAAATTTGAAACACAAAATAAGATAGCAGTAAACAGAGCAAACAGAATAATGGGTCAGATATTGAGAACCTTTAAATGAAGGGATAGGAATGTAATGATTCCTCTACTGAAAACCCTGATAATACCCAAATTGGAATACTGCTCGGTCCTAACATCCCCATATAAAAAAGAAGACATTAGACAGCTGGAGGGGATCCAAAGAAGCTTCACAGCCAAGATCAATGGGTGCAAAGAACTAAATTACTGGGAAAGGTTACGAGAACTAGACCTATATTCACTGGAAAGGAGAAGAGAGAGATACACCATTATTTACACTTGGAAAATAATGGAGAAACTAGTCCCTAATCTTACTCTGAATCCCATAACTCCCCAAACAACGGTGGAAAGTAGAAGCGGTAGACTGTGTCGTATTCCCAAATTGAAGGCAAGACAGGGAACATCCTTAACCCTGAAAGAAAATAGTTTTGTAGTGAGAGGACCAAAACTGTTTAATAAGTTGCCCAAAGACCTAAGAAACACGAAAGGAGTTGCAGTGGAAATCTTCAAAAGAAGACTAGATGCCTGACTCAGAACAATCCCCGATGAGCCGGGCGTACCAGGCTCTGTGAGGTGGAGAGCGCAAGAATCCAACTCACTACTTCACCAGGCCAACTTGAGAGGAGGGATGACAAGCTTGACCTTCATGAAATGAGAATTCATCATGCGGAACCTTTGTAAGGTTGTAAGGTAAGGTGTGTATATATATATATATATATATATATATATATATAGAGAGAGAGAGAGAGAGAGAGAGAGAGAGAGAGAGAGTAGACTCGCAACTGTGGGGGTTACGTTCCTGGGACCCTGCGTAAAGCCAAAAACTGCGTAAAATCAGAAACCAAAAAAAAACTAAAAAATCTCCTAAATCGCCCTTAAATCACTATACAGTATATTCTAACTGTTATACATACATATACACTATAACATACCTGTACAATTATGAATGATGAGTTTATGGAGACGGGCATTTCTGAGTGTTGTTGTTTTGAGCTTATTCATCCCCTTCCCACATCACCATGGGGGGATCATCAAGCTCAGATAACGATGCAGGGGAGTATGTGGGCAGCTCAAGGTCACTGTGAGAAGTTGAGGGCATTGGCTGACCTGCTGACGATGTTGATGGTGAGGTTTTCTTCAAGAACATGGTGATGGGAAGCTGTCATTTTTGTTTCTTAAGCTGTCATTTTTGTTTCTTAAACTGCTGGATCATATTATTATATTGAGCCATAAGGCTTGTAAGACCTCATGAGATGATGATGATGCGCTCCATGGAGGGGTCATACTCAGAGACTAAGTTTTTCAAGTGCTCGGCCACCTGAAACAATTCACTAAACTTGTGTATATCCCAACATGCTGACTCTTCTTGTTCATCATCCTCGCCGCTGCCATCGCCGCTGCCATCGCCGCCGCCTTCGTCCGCTCTCACTATTTCCTCCAATTTGGCATCAGTCAGAGTTTCCCTGTGCCCTTCAATGAACTCCTCAATTTCCTGCTCGACCATGTCTTCAAACCCATCACCGCCTACAGCCCTGGCCACCTTCACGATGTCCTTTACCTCAGAGTCGATCATAGGGAATCCTTTGAAGTCACGCACACAGTCACTCCACAGTGCCCACCAACAAGAATTAACCGACTCTAGTTTCAGTGCATCCATGGCCTCCTTCACAAAAGTGATGCAATTGGCAATGTTGAATTCCTTCCAGCATGCCATAACACTCTTATTAGCAGGGTTGCCACTGAAGTTTTTCATATTGTACCAAATAAAGATTGGCACTAGATTTGAATTGTATCTAAAAAGCAAATTAGGAAAGATATGCACCTAAGTGCCTGGTATATTCGTTTCTGTATAAAATCGAAGTGATTAGTACTTCATTCAATAAAATGTTCAAATTGTACCAAATTTTAGGAAGGTTGTACCAAATGTACCAGATAGGGTCGAATGAACCAGATTTGGTACAATTGTACCAACTTCGGCAACCCTGCTTGTTAGTGCTGCCCTCCATGGCATTGTGAATGCGGACAAAGGTGAGACGTGTGTACGCTGCCTTAAAGTACCGAATCATGCCCTGGTCGAGAGGATGGAGGTGGAGTTGGGTGGAAGGAATACTACCTTGACATCATTGTGTGCAAATTTTATGGCATCCAGGTGGCCTGGTGCATTGTCAAGACCCAGCGATACCTTGAAAGGCAGACCCAGCTTCTCTAGGTAGCTCTTTACCTCGTGGATAAAACATTTGTGGAACCACTCAAGGAAAACCATTGCTGTCACCCAGGCTTTCTTGTTTGACTGCCAGAAGACGGGGAGGAGATTCTTATTTTTTTCCCTTCAGAGCACAAGGGTTGGCAAACCTATAAATCAAGCCTGGCTTTATCATATGCCCTGCTGCGTTGCCACACAGCAGGAGGGTGATGCGGTCCTTCGCAGCCTTGAACCCGGCCGGGGGCCTGCTTCTCAGACTTGGAAATGTAGGTTCTGGTTGGCATTTTCTTCCAAAACAAACCTATTTTGTCAGTGTTGAAGACCTGCGCTGGAAGATAGCCATTTTCCTCAACCAATTTCCTGAATTCTTCTGGGAACACACGTGCAGCTGCCTCGTCCGCTGATGCTGATTTGCCAGTGATTTTGATATTTTTCAGGTTAAAAAGCTTCCTGAAATTGTTGAACCAACCTGCACCAGCTTTAAAATTCTTCTCAGAGCTGGTGGATGCTTCACCCTCAGGAACCTCAGATTTAAACTGTGCATAAAGACTCAGTGCCTTCTCCCTGAGCACATTGCTGTCAATGGGGACACATATCTGGTTCATATCCTCCACCCAGATATTTAATGCCTTCTTCACCTTTACTAGAGTTACGTCTCTAACCTGGCTAGTCACCTTAGCAGCAGTAAATGAGGCACTTGTAGACACAGTTTCACGAATTTCCCTCTCTTGAATCTTGGTGGATCTCTCGCTTGATTCATTTCACCCGTACCTCTGTGCCACAGCGGTGATTGACATGCCGCCTTTTAATAAGTCTAACACATCCACTTTTTCTTCCAGGGTTGTCACAGAGCGTTGTTTCTTCGCTGGATGACCAGAGGCAGAGGTTGGCTTGTGTTTGGGCATTGTGAACGAGTATGAAAGAGGTTTAAGCGCACTAAATTGACACACACACAAGGCACCTTTTACTCTGACAATACACGCATGGGAACTGAGACAGACAGAAGTGGGATGGTGGGGTGGCGGCACCTATTTTTTAATATTTTTAATTACTGTATATATTTATTAGGCATAGGATAATTATGCATTTGCATATGTGCATATGCATATTTTAGCCATTTTTGAGCTAAAGTGCATATTCATAAAGTTTTTTTTATAAAGCATATTTTGGGAAAATACCACGAAATTATAATAAATTCATCATCCTGCTGTGATATTTAAGTGCCATAATATCCATAAGGCTCAAAATCAGGCTGCTTTGGCGGTTAGCTAGGCCATGGAACGAGTGTTTTCACAGTATAAATGTATTCTTGGTGATAGGCAAAAATTTGTCTTTGAACATCTAGTTCACCATATTGTCATAAAGTGCAATTCAGGTTTGTAGATTGCTATGATTTTTAGTTTGTGTTGATATTATTCATTTTCCCAAACAGTAGCATTAATTTTCACAATATTATTTTAGTTTTGAGTTTTGATAAATAAATATTATATGTATTTATATATATAAAAGTTTACGTTGAGTAAGTACTGCTTAAGCAAGAAAACTGATTTCATTTGTTTTTTCTATTGTTTTAGAATTTAAGAAAAAGTACTTGATGTCAGTATTTTGTCTTTTGTATTTAATCCTTCAATAGGAGATGCTACTTACACTGATATCCTGCCTGGGAAAGTAAATTTACTTAGGAAAAGTACCAAAAAGTTATTATTTTAAAGTTCATATTTAAGTACATATTTCCTAAATTTTGGCTGCATATTTGCATGCATATTTAACCATTTTTAAGAGCATAATTATCCTAAGCCTATTTATTATAGTATTAAAATTAAAATTTTTAATATTTTATATTTTTTATTGTATTTTATATTTTTTATTTATATTTTTTGAAATTTGGATTTATATTTTCTGAAATTGGAAATTGTGAAATTATAACCAGCATATAGTTGAAACTGCGTAAGA
Source organism: Bathynomus jamesi (assembly GCA_023014485.1). Taxonomy (NCBI): domain Eukaryota; kingdom Metazoa; phylum Arthropoda; class Malacostraca; order Isopoda; family Cirolanidae; genus Bathynomus; species Bathynomus jamesi. The sequence continues at coordinate 261,587 of JAJOZX010002411.1, read as the reverse complement.
AAAATCTGTGTAAGTTGCAAGTCTACTGTGTGTGTGTGTATATATATATATATATATATATATATATATATATATATATATATATATATATATACATACATACATACATATATACAGGGTGGGCCGTAAGTTTCCATACATAGGAAAAATTAAACGTTTGTTTTTATGTTTCAGATACCCTAAGAATATGCGTTTGACGTAAGATCTTGTTTACTGATGAAGCAAATTTTTACGTCAATGGAGAGGTTAATCGGCAAAACATACGTTATTGGAGTAATGCTAACCCTAACTGGATGAGTCCGACAAAGATGCAAGGTGCCGGTAAAGTGATGGTGTGGGCCGGGATATGGGGTGACAGAATTATTGGACCAATTTTTGTCAGTGGAAATCTTAATGCCGAAAGGTATCTTAACATGTTGCAAGAAGAGATTTTCCCATCCCTGCTAAACGAGGAAGGTAACTTCCCAGTTTACTTCCAGCAAGATGGAGCTCCACCTCATTATGGTCTTCACGTGCGTCGGTATTTGGATCAGCAGTTTCCGGATGCTTGGATTGGTCGGCGTGGTCCTGTGGAGTGGCCTCCCAGATCCCCAGATCTCACCCCCCTTGATTTCTATCTTTGGGGGCACTTGAAGGCCATGGTGTATCAGGAAAAGATACGAGACATAAATCATCTAAAGGAACGTATCACCAACGCTATTACAAGCATAACGTCAACTGTGCTAATGCGTGTTCATCAACAGTGGGGAACACGTATTGAAATGTGTTTTCAAAACAATGGCAACCATGTAGAGCATATTATATAAATAAAAATGGTTGTCCATAAAAAAATGTTTATTTTTCCTATGTATGGAAACTTACGGCCCACCCTGTATATATATATATACATATGAAATAGGATCCCTCCTAAGGAGATGTAGTTTTACATTTAGGATAACAACGAAGACTAGAGCAAAAAAGTAATTATATTTGGCTGCAGTCGACGTTTCGGGCAACTCTTCCCATTTTCAAGGCCTAATAAATAAAAGCTAAAATTAATTTTAGCTTTTATTTATTAGGCCTTGAAAATGGGTAGAGTTGCCCAAAACGTCGGCTGCAGCCAAATATAATTACTTTTTTGCTCTACACCTTCATTTTTATCCTAAATATATATATACATATATAATTATATATACACACACACCTCATAACCTTGTAGCAGTTGTGTGTTGGTCTCTCTTCACACAAAGGTCAAGCTGGTGGCCCTGCCTCTAGATCTGTCTTGGTGGAGGAGCGAATTGCTCTCTTGCACTCTCGACTGCACATAGCCAGGTACACTCGGTTCATCTGGTACATTCCTGAACCAGGCATCTAGTCTTTTTTTTGAAAACTAACTTTAGTCCCTGTCATGTTTCTGAGGTCCTTTGGAAGCTGGTTAAAAAGTCTTGTCCCCCTGACAACCAAGCTGTTTTCCTTCAGTGTTGAAGAGGTCACTTGTTGGGCCTTTAATTTGGGAACACTACACATTCTGCCTTTCCTATTTTCCAGTGTTGTTTGGATGGTAATTGGGTTTAGTTTGAGGTTTGGTACCAGTTTTTCAATCATTTTTCATGTACAGTCATGCCTTGTGGTTCATGCAATCAAGGTTCACACATTCACAGTTCCATGCAAGATTTTTTGATACCCCCATTCAAGGTTCATGCACCAATTCTTTGCAGTTCCACTTACTGGAATGGTAATGGTAAGTTCTGAATAAAAAAATTAAAACATTATAAAACAAAAGTATAAAAGTGTAAAAATATTATGTACACATTGTGCAACATTTTTCTAAAATGTGAAAAAAATTATCTCAAGTTCCCCAACATCCATAGGCTGAAGGCATTCATTGGGAAAATATAAACAAAGATTCCAGACACCAGTGCATAAGACATGCACAGTAGTGACTAACCCAGAACAAATGTCAGGAATAAAAATGAAATGTATTCCCATAAAAACATTTCTAAAATACAGTAAATAAATATAAAATATTAAAATACAAAACACAATTATAAAAATGAAAAAACCTAATCTACAGCATTTTTCAAAACTGTAAACAAAGAAATGTCTCATGTTCTCCAACATACATTGATTGGTAAGTATATTGGTAACACATTGTTTGGTAAGTACCATACATAATGTTTTTGTATTTTAATTTAATTTATGTAAAAAAAATTTCAGATTGGTGAACAATTTCCCTATCCTATTGAAATACATTATAAAACCTCTTTGCCATTCACACATTCGCAGTTCATGCAGGTTTCCAAGAGTGTAACCTGCGTGAAATATGCGGCACAACTGTATATATTATGGTTTACCTCTCTCTTCTTTCCAGGGAGTACAGATTTAGTTTATGTAGTCTTCCCCAGTAGTTGAGTTCTTTGTAGCCATCAATCTTGGCTGTGAAGTGTGTGTGTGTGTTTCTTCTAGTTTATTAGTTTCTTCCTTTTTATATGGCGATGTCAAGACTGAGCAGTATTCAAGTTTTGGTATATTCAGTGTTTTCAACCACGGAATCATTACTGTCTTGTCCCTTCTTTTAAAGGTTCTTTGTATCTGTCCCGCAACTTTTTTTGCTTTGTTTATCACTATCTGATTTTCTCTCTCAAATTTTGCATCATCTGTCATTATAACCCACAAATCTATCACTTTCATGCTGCTTTGAATTTCCTGTTTAAGTTCCTCATTTCTACCATATCTCAAGAGCTGGAATTTCTCAGTGTTAAATGTCTGTTGTTCTCTTCTGACCATCTGTATATTCTGTTTGTGTCCCTCTGCAAGGCTTCCACTTCTTTTGCATCGCTGATTTTTCTGTTGATCTTTGTATTGTCTGCAAAGGATGTTACTATACTATTGCTGTTTACTTCGTTGTTTATATCTGTTAGTATAATAATGAAAAGGAGTAGGGTCAATACTGTTACTTGTAGTACTGAGCTGTGTACTTCCAATTCTGATTCTGAGGAAGTTGTAGATCAATTTTCCAACTTTGCCTGATATTCCCTTATGTTGTATTTTATGCGCTATTATACCATGATCACATTTGTCAAAAGCTTTAGCAAAATCTGTGTGTACAGTGCCCGCGAAAAGTATCCGATCACTCAAGAAAATACAATATTTTCCCTTGATATTCAGAGACACGTAATTCACTTTCTATTTGTTCTAGCGACATCTGGTAACTTTGAGGTTGCTCGCTGATATGAGAGCTATCCAACGCATTCTCAAATTAGTGTTCTGGTAGCCTTCGTTGCGGGTGGCTGTGTCTCAAATTTGTCAGATTTCACTGTTTGTGTAAATTTCTTGATTTTTTTTTTTTTTTTTTTTTACAGAAAGTGGTGTAAATAAAATTTATATATAATGTGTGCTAAAAAACAACTTAAGAGTGATTGTCGAGGTGCTATTGTTGCTTTGCATGCATGTGGGAAATCACAGAGACAGATAGCTAAGGAATTAAACATATCCCAAAGTACCGTTAATTTATGGGTTTCACGGGCTAAGAACAATGGTGGCCTAACCACGCCAGTCCCTAAAAAACGATCTGGCAGACCGAGAAAAACAAATTCGCGAACAGACAAACTTATGAAACGTTTAGTATTGAAAAACCCAACAATAACTGCGAAAGAAATAAAATTTAATATGAATAATTTGTTATCTGGTGTTTCTGAACGAACTATCCAGGAGTGGCTCCAAAAAGAACTCGGATTACCATCTCGCCATGCTGCTAAGAAACCGTTCATTAATGAAAAAATGCGTAAAAAACGTGTCGCATTTTGTAAAAAATACATTCATTGGACTGTTGATGACTGGAAGAAAGTTTTATTTAGCGATGAGTCGACATTTTTGACATTCAGAAGTTGTCCAAAAAAGGTTCACCGGCCTATTGGCTCAAATAGGATGGACCCTAAATACACCTAAAGACAATGAAACACCCTCCAAGTGTGATGGTTTGGGGTTGTTTCGGTTACTATGGGCGTGGAAACTTATATTTTCTTCCGAAGAACACAACTATGAATGGTGCACGGTATTTAGCAATGCTACAGGATAAACTTCCAATGGCAATGGCAATCCAAAGGACAAAAACATACATGCATGATGGTGCACCATGTCACAGGGCCAAAATAGTGACAAAATGGATTACTGACAATAAATTTGATATTTTGGATTGGCCTGGTAATAGTCCAGATCTCAATCGATAGAAAATCTGTGGCTAATAATAAAAAATAAGGTTGAATGCCACGACACTGGCTCAGTCGAAAAATTACAAGAGGCCATCAAAAAGGTATGGTGCAAGGAAATATCAATGGAAGTTTGTCAAAACTTGATTAAATCCATGCCAAAACGTCTAGAACAAGTCATCCAAACCAAAGGACAGATGACAAAATACTAATATAAGGTTAGTATACATTTAAACATTGTTTTTTATGTAAAAAATACAAATTTCAAGGGTGATCGGATACTTTTCGCGGGCACTGTATGACATTATAGTGTTCATTGCCTTCAAATGCATCTAAGATATTGTTATAGCGCTTTATAAGTTGTGATAGGCATGATCTTCCTGATTGGAATCTGTGCTGATTTTCATTGAGTCTTTCCAATGTCTCCAAGAAGTAATAGATTTTCTCTCTAACTATTCTTTCAAACACTTTGGTAAGATGGGATGTCAAAAACACTGGTTTATAGTTGTTTCCTCGAGATCTATTCCCTCCTTTATATATTGGGACAATGTTTGCTCTTTTCCCCAAAGTCTAGAGATCTCATCCATATCCAGTATAAGGGTGTGGGTATTTCATTTTTACAGTTTTTAACCAATAACACTGCCCAATACCAATTTTGCTGATTTAATTCTAACACCTGTTTTTAGGTAACTTTGGTGTGCTGATTTAAAAAATCACCTTAGTTTTTGCCTATCACGTCAGGTTTTCGAGCAATCAAATACGGATATTTTGGAGATACTGTATTGCATTTTGGCAGGTTATGCCAAATTTTTTTTCTTTTCAAAAAATAAGTTTTTACATACTCAGAATCAGCATGGAAAAGTAAACAATTGTGCAGGGAGTGAACTTTAATATACAATGGTAATATTGACACAAAGTGATTAAAAGTGTTTAAATAAGCAAAAAATGAATCCATATTAAAGCAAGCACGGGACCAGTTTTCTTAACATTGTCTTTTTCTTGTTTTCTTACTTTTCAGTGCTGATAAATTTTCTCTTATAGGATAGATAGATAGAATAACCTTTATTAATAATAAAATAAATACAGTAGTCTTTTTACAATTTACAATTTTTACAATGACAAATAATTGTGAAGCTCGACTTTTATTTTTATTTTTTATTTTTTATTTTTTTCCCTTAAGCTTTAGGCTTTACTGGGCTCTTATTAAAAATAAGCAGCTAGCCGTTATAAATTAATAATAATAAAATAAGTAAATAAGTATTATTAATAGTTAAAGCCTGTATTTCAATATTAAACAATATTAATGGACAATATTAAACATTATTAGTGGACATTAATCCAAGATTTTTGTTAGTATCCCATTATTAATTGGGATTTTAACTTGGTTTTAAACAAATTTACATTCGCAATATTTTTTATATCGGCATGCAAGTCATTCCATAGTTTCAATCCAATGAAAATGAGTAGTTTTTGAGATGAAGACAATCTAAATTGAGGTGTAACAAGCTTTGATCTATTTCTGGTCTGATACGGGTGGATTTCTTGATGAGTTACAAAATATCTATTTACCCATTGCAAATTAATGATTTTGCTCTTACACTTGTAAATAAAAATAAAATGTGCCAGTTTGGTTATATCACTGAGCTTTAGTAGGTTTAGCTCTTTAAATAATGCACTAGAGTGATCAAGGAAATCAGCATCAGATAATAACCTTATTGCTCATTTTTGGATGACAAAGATACCATTTAATGCGTTGTTAGTGGAGTTTCCCCAAACAAGGGTGCAGTATGTTATATAAGGAAGAACAAGAGTATGATAAAGAGTCAATAAAACTTGTTTAGGGACTACATTTCTAAGTTTAAACATTATAGCAATGCTCCTTAAAATCTTTTTCGCGATATAATTTACATGATCACTCCATTGCAAATTCTTATCTAGCATTACACCAAGAAATTTTGTTACAGTACACTCCTTTATGGTGATTTCATTAACATTGAGTTCATCAAGAAATACATTTCTTTTATTAGTAAAAATCATGAAATTTGTTTTACTGGTATTTAGGAAGAGTTTATTGGTGGTCAACCATTTCATTCCACTGATGAATTCTGAATGAAATATATTCTTAGCTGTATTAACATCTTTGCAAGAAAAGGAGAGAGTTGTATCATCTGCAAACATTATGAAGTTCAGTATATCAGATGAACGTGGAAGGTCATTTATATAATAAAAATAACAGTGGACCCAGCACTGAGCCCTGTGGCACACCATGTTTGACAAGCGCTTTAGTGGAGCAAACCTTATTTACTGATACAAAATTATATCTATCGGACAAATAACTTTTAAACCAATCACTGATTGCCCCTCTAAAGCTGTAACAATACAATTTATTAAGTAGAATATTATGGTCTATTACATCAAACGCCTTACTCAAATCCATAAATATTGACATCATTATTTCTTTGTTCTCCTTAGCTATATTTACATTTTCCATAAGATTTAAAATAGCCATTTCCATTGTTCTATTATTACGGAAGCCATATTGATTTGGAGATAATAAATTGTAAGATTCTAAATATCGCTGCATTCTACTTTTTACAATTTTTTCGAAAACTTTGCTGAACACAGATAATGAACACACCAGCCTGTAATTTGTTGCTAGTGTAGGATCACCCCCTTTAAAAAGGGGTGTTATACAATCAGTTTTTAGCATTGATGGGAATATTCCTTTGGAAATACTTTAATTGATAATTTTAGCCAAAGTTACAGATATCTTATCTTTAACAAGTTTCAATATAGGTACAGGAATGTTATGAATGTTATTTTTTGTATTTTTTAATTTACCAATAATATTCTGGACCTCAGTAGAGGTAGCAGGAACAAAAGAAAATGAATTTAGTGGGCTGGGTGGCATATATTCTAGAGGTGAGTGATCATTATTTATTAATTGTGAGCGAAGCTTATCCGCTATTGAAGTAAAATGTGCATTTAAAGAGTCTGCAATAGCAGTATCATCAGTGATTTCTTTATTATCAACATTTAATTTCTCTATTGGATTTTTCTTAATTTGTTTTCTGACAAGATTGTTTATGGTTGTCCAAGTGTTTTTCATGTCTCCTTTATGTTTGGAAAATTGATTGTTATAATAGTTATATTTTGCAATTTTGATTATTTTAGTTTGATTATTTTAGTTTAGTTAGGACTTCCTAGAATGAGAGATGTCAAGACAATCTCTTTGCAGGCTCCAGCAGTAGTCAGCCATCATATGGGTATCCCATCTTCCTTGGTATCGTTCTTCCATCACTTTGATATCTTGGTGGAACCTTTCATCTTGCTCTTCACTAACATCACCAAGATTTTCTGGAAATTTATCCAGATGACTGTTGAGATAGTGAACTTTAATGCTCATGTTGCAACCCAACTGCTGAAAGTTTACAAGTAACGTCACTAGCAGAACCGGCTGCTCTCACTCCACCAATGGGAAATCTCTCTCAGATCATGACGTCACGCTCACACCTGGGGAAATCACAGATACCCAAGATTTTAATATGTTGTACATAGTGATGTGAGTCGTTTTTTATTGTGTCGTTTTTTTTGTTTTTTTTGTCGTTTTTTTTGTTTAAAACGAAGGTAGTCTGTTTTTTTTGTTTTTTTTGTTTTTTATTGTTTTAAACTTATTCCATATTTTTCTTCCTTTAATCTAATAAGTATATTAGTATTACCTATAATTTACTATACTACCATGCTTATACGGTTATACCTAGTATATATACTATATAGTCATCTTTTAGAAAAATTGAATCACGCAAAAAGTATATAATAGAAAGGAAAAAAACCCTCATTTTTTTATATGTACGGTATATATATATTTTTTAACTAGAACATAAAACATTCTTCCTCGTTTCAAACAATATACATAATTGTGATTGGCAAGAGTACCAGTATATATATTCCAGATAGAAAAGGAAAATATTCACCTTTTTTTTAACCTTTTTGTTAACCTAATGTTGTTTTAACCTTCATTTCCATGGAAGAATCATCACTAGATTGGGTAGAGCATATATGCTAGTTTCAAATCACAGGTACTGGTATAATATACAAAATAAAAAATACATAATACTGGTATAAAACAATATATATAATTGTGATTGGCAAGAATACCAGTGTGTGTATATATTATTCCAAATAGAAAAATAAAAAAAATAAAAATATTCATCTCTTTCTTTAACCTTTGTGTTAACCTAATGCTGTTTAACTTTCATTATCTGATTCTATTTCCATTGAAGAATCATTATCACTAGATTGATTAGAGCATATAGTTTCAATATCACAGGTACTGGTACTTATTGCAGATTTGGATGTTGACGAAGCCAATGTAGCACCATGTTTTACTTCACTTTCTTGGAATTTTGCATTTTGGGATATAAATACAAGCTTTGCTGCTCTGTCTGTGCTTAATCAGTTTCTTTTGGCTGTATGGATATTACTGTATGTGCTAAATGATCTCGGAGGTAATGAAAGGGCGAAATAGAGGTGTATGAGTTTGTGTAGGTATATATGTGAGTATGCGTGCGTATGTATCTGGAATTCTGGATGTATGTGTATGTATGGGGTATATAATAGATATAAATATGTGTATATAAGTATTTATGTATATATTGGTATATATGTATATGGGTGTATGTGTATGTATATATATGGATGGTCTCGGGGGGAAAATATGTCATCGCGGGTCTAAAGGATAGTTAAGTGGGAGATTCAAAATCTGAGGCATGGATGGGAGAGTCCTGGAAAGGTTGGACAATGGGCAGTCAGCTCCCAGCCAGTGTTCTCGCAAGTTTAACGGATCTCAAGATACAAGACTTTCAGTGCAAGAAAGAGGCCAGTTTTTTCTGTAAATAGGCTGAAAAGGGCATTCTATACTGGTACCATATGGCCTATTTTATTATTTATTTATTTATTTTTATAATATATATCATTGCAAAAGTATACCTTATAATTAAATTGGCAATATCTATATTAATTATTAAAAAAAACAAAAAAAACAATAAAAAACAATAAAAAACAAAAAAAAAACGACAAAAAAAAAAATAACATGGACATAAAAAAAACGGTTTTTTAACATCACTAGAACTTGTACATGACCTTTAGATTTACTGCACAGATTTGCGTATTCCACAGATAAAATTTTAACATCAAAACAGCTGTTAACAGGTCTCAAAAATCATCAATTTTGATAAGTGCCCTTCATGGATCACCCAAAATAGGCATATTGCATTGCACAAAAACCTGATGTGATGGACAAAATCTAAGGTGATTTTTTAAATCAGCATATCAATATTATCCAGAAACAGGTCTTAGAATTAAATCAGCAGCAAAAATTTTTTTTTTTGTTGGGCAGTGTAATGCATTCCATTTGTCCTGACCTGCAGCTGAGCATGATTTCATTTGTCCTTTTGCTTGTGCTATATCTTCTGGGGTAAAATCAATCTGTTATACAATCTCCTTGCAATTTCTTTTCAAGGAATGCAGCTATGTCAGGTATTCCTTTGTCATTTTTTAGGGTACTGAATACTGATTCATACTGGGGTCTCAATGTTTCACATATTTCTTTTAGATCATCAGTTGGTTCATTATTTCCATTCCTTAAGGGCCCAATAGTGGTGCGTGTTTTTGTTTTTCTTTTCGTATAGCAATAGAAGTATTTTGGATTATCCTTTATTACTACTTCTGCCTTTTCCTCTTCCCTCTCCGTATGGCCCTGAATCAGGGCTTGTATGGCTCTATTAATACCCTGCAGTTTTGCTTATATTACTTTCCTGGTATTGTTAACTCTGCGAAAAAGAGATCTGGATGACCAAGATTAACATCTGCTTGTGAAGACCTCATCCTCATAAGGAAGTGTATCAACAATCAAAGATCATCATCAAAAGTCTTGCTTATGACTTGAATGAATCAACAGGATGTCATTCCAGTGGCACATCTGTCAGAAGGCATCTACTGCAAACTGGTTTTAAATAGTGTTGTCCAGCCAAAAACTGTTCATTAATAAACAACAAAGAGAGTGTCACCTGAGATGGTGCAATCAATTTAAAGAGTGGACCCTGGAAGATGAGAAAAGTAATTTTCTCAGATGAGTTGTCTTTTCATGTTTTAATGACAAATTTCTAATACGTCGATGAACTGGTAAACACTTTAGACTAGAATGTCTCCAAGCAACAGTGAAACACTAAGTCTCTTATAATTTGAAGTTGCATTTCCTATCATGGAGTGGGATGGATGTATATTCTTGAAAAGAATACAAACTTCAACTCCAAAATCTATTGTGAAATATTAAAAAATAGGATGCTATCTTCCAGAAATGAAATGGTACCCAACTGGTGATTACTTCGCAATTTTGCATTATTTTGATGGGTGTCCTTAAACTTTTGGTCATGACTGTACATAGATTTTAAAAAGTCAGTACCTTGCAGATATGTGTATGTGTACATAAGCAACTGGTTATAAGTTGAGTGTGATAATTTACAGATGAAGTGGTGTATTTTTTTTTGAGGTAACACCTTTGGTACCTTGAAATAGTGAAAAGTTCATTAAAAAAATAGAAACATTGAATCAATGAAAGCAAGCCACCCCCAGCCTTCTTTAATTAGCTTTATAAGGCTAACTAATGAAGATATAATGACCTAACCTAACCAATCATCAAGGGCATACAGTTGACCTAATGATTGGTTAGGTTAGGTTGTGATATTTTTGTTAATTAGCCTTATAAAGCTAACTAAAGAAGGCTGGGGTGGCTTTCTTTCATTGATCCAAAGCATTTTTATTGTCAGGTCAGGAAAGGGATATGTTGGTCCTGATGAGAGCTGTACCAAATATTCTATATTTGGCCAAATAGTTTTATGGTTTTAACTAACTGAATATTTGATAATTAGGGTAAGTAATGTAATTTAGCCTAGGAAATAGAACTTAAAATGTGTTTTTTATTTTAAAGAATAATTACAAACAAATCCAATGTGATATAGAAATCCACTCGTATCAGACCAGAAATAGATCAAAGTATGTTATACCTCAATTTAGATTGTCTTCATCTTAAAAACTATCCATTTTCATTGGATTGAAACTCTGAAGTGATTTAAGTGCTGGTATAAAAAATATTGTGAATGTAAATTCATTTAAAACCAAGTTGAAATCCCAATTAATAATGAAGTACAAATAAAAATCTAGGATTAATGTACAACTGCCTGCATATGTTCCTCGCCTCACAGGCAACTCTGTATATGTGGCAATGCCGCAGTGATAATCAAGGTACCCCAACTGGGGAAAGGTAGGTTGGAGGGGGGACAATCGAGTCCAACAACATATAACACAGACATATACAAGGTGTGACTATAAAGTAATGAGACTGATTTTCATATGTGGCCTGTGGAAGTAGAGGAGGAGTGATCATAGCAGGGACATGTCAGAACTTGTTTAAACTTGCAGCAGCAGTACTTTCAGGGTTGCCAAGTCAGTCTTGTGCTAGAAGCTGTGGCGAATAGAAGTGCATGTTGTTTTGTGTTGGTGTAAAAATGAGTGACTGTTATTTAGAGCAAAGCATTAACATCAAATTTTGCGTGGTTAAACAAATCCGCAAGTGAGGCACTTGACATGTTAAAGGAAGCTTATGAGGATGAAGTAATGTCAAGAGCAAGAGTTTTTGACTGGCACAAAAGGCTTAAAGAAGGTAGGGAAAATGTCCATGATGATGCATAAAGCGCCTGTCCAATTCAACATCCCCTGAGACCCAAGAAAGCATGCATGTTAAAATCATAAGTGAAGACAATGTTGATTTGTTTCTTTGACACTAATGGCAATGTTCATGTAGAATTCATCCAACAAGGTCAAACAGTCAATCAGAATAGAATAGAATAGAATAACCTTTATTAATAATAATAAAATAAATAAATGTTTTTCAATTTACAATGACATGAATAATTTTGAAGCTCGACTATTTATTTAATTTAATTTGGCCCTTAAGCTTTAGGCTTTACTGGACTCTTATTAAAAATAAGTAGCTAGTTGTTATAAATTTATTATAATAAATAAATAAGTAAATAAGTATTATTAATAGTTAAAACATGTATTACAATATTAAACAATATTAATGGACAATATTAAACAATATTAGTGGACATTAATCCTAGATCTTTGTTAGTATGCCATTATTAATCAGGATTTCAACTTGGTTTTAAACAAATTTACATTCACAATATTTTTTTTTTATTGGCATGCAAGTCATTCCATAGTTTCAATCCAATGAAAATGGGTAGTTTTTGAGATGAAGACAATCTAAATTGAGGTATAACAAGCTTTGATCTATTTTGGGTCTGATACGAGTGGATTTCTTGATGAGTTACAAAATATCTATTTACCCAATCAGGCTTATTATGTAGAAATTCTGAAGTGTTTGAGAGATTCTGTATGATGCAAAAGGAGTGAACTGTGGCCCACTGATTGGCTTCTTCACCATGACAATGCTCCGGTTCACAGCGCACTTTCTGTGAAACAAGTTTTGACCAAAAATGGTGCTACCCAGCTTCATCACCCACCTTATTCACCAGACTTGGCTCTGAATGACTTGGCTATTTCCAAAAATCAAATCCTCCCTCAAAGGACAAAGATTTTAAACCATTGAGGATATTCAAGGGAATGTGATGCAGGCTTTGAAGGCAATTCCAAAAGAGGCATTCCAGAAATGTTTTCAGCAATGGCAGCATTGTTGGAATAAGTGTATAGCCTCCTGAGGTGAATACTTTGAAGGGGACAACATTCATTTGGATGTATAAGGTCAGGTATGTTTGCTACAAAATCAGTCTCATTAGTTTATAGTCACACCTCATATATCTAAAGGACAGTTGAGTGTGCAGTCATTGACATACAGGTAATTATAATGTAATATACCATATGCATTCATAAAGATAAACAATTAATATGATTGTGAACAGTGTTAAACTCCATGTAGTTTACTAGTCTTATACAGTAATAATGTTCCATTGTGATTACTGCAAGTCTATACAAACAGCTACCACAATACAACTTTTTATATATTAGTGAATTTGAACCAAAAATAGACATTACACAACAAACCTCCACACTCCCTCATTCCCCTTCCCCACCCACCAGTCTTCTTTCTATTATACGTGCTCATCATTATCATATACTCATCATCCTTTTTAGATGTTTTTCACTTCCATCCTCAACCTGTTTTGTTCTTCACATCCCTAGTTTGTGAGTGGTGAGAAAGTGTTTTGGAAACAGTAGACAATGATACTCCAGCTTTAGCAGCTATTTGTCTTTGTGTGTTGCCTTCTTTATGGAGAACAATAATTTTCAACCTATTCTTGTATGAAATTTCTTTATTTGGAGCCATTATACTATCTTATCTATAAAAAAAATTAAAAGATGAGACATTTTTTGTATTAAAGTTTAACAAATAAGATGATATTTTTAAAGAAACTTGTGATTACATGAGGGTAAGAACATAAGAAATTTTTATAGTGGGCACACTAGGGGCCACTTCGGCCCATTGAGGTGGCTCCACTATGTAAAAACTGCCTGTACATTAGCAACAACCAATTTTTACAAAACTAATTAATTGTCAATTTAAAACTAAAGATAAAATCTCTGGATCCAGATGATCAAAGTCATAATAGGCTACTATCCACAAATATGTTACACTCTATATCTATTTATAACTGACATGCAAATATATCAGATCCAAAGAATCCAGTCAATTTCATTATGGTACCCATCAATACCAGTACCTTGCCAACCAAAAATAAGTCACTGTCCATATCAATTGTGGACCAAGTCACAATTTACATCCATATACATTACAATATATATACTTAGGAGGAAAAGTGTAAGTGTGGCTGGAAAGACTGTACAGTAATGTAGAAATGTGTGTGCACCCATTTTGGGTTTCCCATTTAAAGGTGTTTGTGGGGCAAGTGAAGATCATGAGTTTTTCAATACCTCACAGTACTATGGGGAGCACCGCTCGGCAGAGGAATCTCTCTAAATGGGGTGTGTAAGGACAGAGAGTATCCCCTAACCCAAGATGCTGCCTCCCTATATCCCACAACACTTGTGTTGAGCTGTGGGATCTATCACCTAAATGCACATAATATATATGAAATGAACTAGTACCATTCATGCAGTAAAAATGGGCTTAAACACTATCACCAGATGTCCCTTGCAGACATCAAACTATCCAACCTTCTTTTGAAAGAATCAAGTATATCTGAAGTCACCACTTCTTCTGTCAGACTGTTCCAAAACTTAATTACTCTGTTTGTAAAACTATGTTTTCTTAAATTTGTTCTACATCTTGGCTTAAATAATTTCATACTATGACCTCTAGTCTGGTTATTGTGATCTTTAATGAAGAGACTCAAAATCTATCTTATCCAACCCTTTTATCATTTTATACACCTCTATCATATCACCCCTTAACCTCCTCCTTTTCAATGAGAACATGATTAGATACGCCAGTCTTTCCTTATATGTCAATTGTCTTAGAGATGGGATCATTCTTGTTGCTCATTTCTGTACTTTTTCCAGTTTTTCAATATCTTGTATCAAATAGGGACTATTAAATTGAATGCAGTATTCGAGGAGGGGTCTCACATATGAAATGTATAGTTGCTTTATAATATTGGGTGATTTGTATTCAATGTGTGTGTGCATGAGATTGAGTCTAGCATGTGTGAGTCATTAAATCTATAAAACATGTTATTACATCAAATTGAATAGTATATTTACCAACCTGGCCCTTAAAATTAGCAAAATCAATAAAAACTAGTGGTGTACTGATTCATTGGCATTGGCAGAATCAACCATTTTTGGGCATTAGCATCTGCCAAATTTAGCTGAATCTCTTACTGATTATTTTAAATTTAAAAATTTTCATTACAAAACAAAATCTATATTTACAGAAAATTGAACACCAAAAAACACTATGATAATTTATACTCGTTTCAAAGTGTAATTATATAAAAATATTTTACATTCACAAAAATGGCAAAGCATAATAAGTTAAGTTGTCCATAAATTTACATTCTCTTGACTAGCTAATCTCTAAATATTATAAACTATTGTAAGGTAATTGCAATTGGTTGTGTAATGTCTATTTTTGGTTCAAATTCACTAGTATATAAAAAGTTGTATTGTGGTAGCTGTTCAATTTAGGGTGCATCAAAAATGGCAACTTTCAAAAATTGATTTGGCCCTACGTTATTATGGTTACATTCCATAAAGAAAATTCACATGCAAAATTTCAGGTCAATTGATTAATATCTACTGGGTCCACCTAGCTCCTAAACTTTTACAAAAATGACATTTTTTGGGATAAATTGCCTTAAATTATTTTTTTCACATATACCTTTATTTTATTGAATTGAATGATCCTTAAGGTACTATAGGCCTAGTATGTTTAGTTTGCTTGTGTTTAAGCCATAGCTACTATTAATAAACATCATTTGCCATCATGAAATACCTATAGCTATTTTTTCTTATTTTCAGGCATGTAGACTACTTTAATATTAATCTATGTTTCTATTACAGGTCAATTTTTTATATATGTTGGTGATAATAGTTGATATATGATATAATGGATAATAGTGGTAAAGCCAGTGAAGCCACTTCTAGTGGTAAAACTTGTTCAAGTGGTGCAGATAAAGTTGATGTAAAAAAAAAACCTGTATATTTGGATTAGGTCCTGGCATCACAAATAATGATGCAAAGATTGTAGGATGTCGCTTGCCAACAAGTGAACAAGTTCTTAGATGTTTCCTATTTCACCAGCAACAGGGTCTAAAAGAGAGAAGAACTAAGCGAGATATAGCTAAAATTGTTTTAACAGAAATTCAACCATTCCACAATAAAGCCAATATACCAATGATTACTGAGAAAAAAGCATGTGAGAAAATAATTTCGTTGTCAGAAAAGAATGCGAAACTGAGAGAAATTCCATTGAAAAGAAGAGAGGTACAAAGACAAGACTAGAAGATATGGAAATGCAACTTAAAATGACTTTTCCACTGTGGATTAAAAATGCCAAAAAAATTATGAGTAATCCAGAAGATATACAATTTCTTCAATCTATGCAAGGGGATAGAATTGCTTCTGTTGGAGCTCATGATCAAACCTTAGCATCCAAAATGAAGCGCATTAATTTTCGAAACTGTGAAGAAAATGCGAGAAAAGAAAAGGAATTGAGAGACACTGAAGCTTCTTGCAGTTATGTTGAATTAGAAAGCAGTAGCACAAGCGATACAACTACCATTGAGAGTGAGTCAGAAGCTAATGATGGAGCTGAAAAAGATGGAAAATCCACACAGTCAACAGTCTGTTTAGGTACTCAAGCTATCATTCCTCATGACATTCTGAGAAGACCGAAACTTGTTTCTTTGGCATCAAGAATGAAAATGACTCGGGCACAATAGGCTGCATTCACAAAAGCTTTTGTTGAAGAATGTGGTGGTAACACTAAGGCAGTGGCAACTTCATATGCTACAGCTGATAGAGCAAGACGCAAAGTAGCCCAAAAAATTTCAAGTTCCATTAAAAAATCCTGGAATCCTCCTAAATTGGTCTCTCTTCATTGGGATTTGAAAATAATTTCTACTCTGCAGGATAAATATGTTACAGGAGAATGATTAGCTGTATCAGTTGGAAATTCAATGGATCTCAAACTACTTGGTATTCCATCATATCATCCTAGTGCTGGTGGCAGTGGCCAATCTGGGAAAAACTTGACTGAAGAAGTTATGAAGCTACTGAAATTGTGGAACTGCTCCGATTCAATAGTGAACTTGGTTTTCGACACTACAGCAACCAACATGGGACATGTGAGGCTTGTGAGCGCTGCATGCATAACTATCCAACAAGAGATTGGATGGCCTTTATTATGGTCTGCATGCAGGCATCATGTTGGTGAAGTTGTTATGAGTCATATGTTTCAGGACATGAAAGTAGAAACTTCGAGTGGACCAGAAATTAATGTCCTTAACACTAGAACAGCGAAGCGGTCATTTTGACCACTTTTTCCAAATTTAATTAGCATATCTTGCTTATTTCGGATTAGTTCGCCGTCATATTCCATGAATGCCTTCACTACGCCAATAACCTTTTTGTGGTATAATATGATTCAATATATCTAATTATTTCACAAGATATTCAGCGATATTACTATAACAGCGAAACGGTCACTTTGACCATTTCTCATAAAAGCAATACAGGAGTGCTGTAAAGACTTGTCATAACATGTTCAATCTCGCTGTATGTTGTTGACAACAACACACGGCGGTTCAGTGTGTGTTGCGCTTCCAAGCTGCAAGCATGTGTGCAAACCCCCCTCTTTCAAATGAAGAAATTCTTCGATGTTTGCAAGCAATTTCAGAATCAAACTCAGAAGGAAGTGATATATCATTGGACAGTGATGATGGTGAAGATGATTATATTCCTCAGGCAGAAAGTTCATCATCTGAGTCAAATGAAGAAAGTGATGACCAGGCACAAACTGATTCAGCTAATAAAACGTTCAATGCTGGTCATGTTGCGGGTGAGTACAATAAATATTTACATCTTTGTCAGTTTCAGTATGGCGATTCGTGCATAAATTTATTGATGATGATTAGCAATGATTTCGTGTCATATTGTAGAACCATTATGGTTATACAGTATATATAAATATTATAATAGCACAGGCCCGTAGCCACGGGGGGGGGGGGGGCAAAGCCCACCCTGTAAAACATTCTGCCCCCCCCCTGGAAAAACTCGGCACTTTTCACCACTGTTTGCCGAATTGAATTAGAACCATATACAGTATATATCTTTATATATATATATATATATATATATATATAATATATATTCCTTCATTGTCCCCCCTATCAATTTCTCCGCCCCTCCTACTCATTTGGTCTGGCTACGGGCCTGTAATAGCAACTTACCATTGTGCTTTATTACTTGCAGGAAAGATGGGAGGCTTTATGGGAAGAAAAAAGCGATGCGAAACTCCTGCTTTGATTGAAGTTGGTTCAGTTTTAACGGCGAAGGATGGCACAGAATGGGAGGTTATTGAACAAGGCAACAGAAATGAGGGAAAAACCCGATCACAGAATATTGTACGTGAAGAACCTGGCCCCACAGTTTATGCCAAATGACAAATTGCTGAAAATGATTTTTTGAGTGCTTTTAGATTGCTAATTGATGATTTTATTTTGAAACATATACAAAAGTGTACTCAAGCAGAAGCTCATAGACGATTGAAAACTACTTCATGGACTGTGTCACTGGAAGAAATTATGGCTACTATTGGCATCATGTTTGCTCGAGGAATATTGGCCAAGGGGCAACCTGCTGATGATCTCTGGTCAAAAGAGTGGGGACCTCCTTTCTTTCGTGAAACAATGGCACGAGATCGCTTTCGAGAAATTATGAGATACCTCCGTTTTGACATGAAGTCTAACAGATCTGAAAGGCTGAAAACGGACAAATTTGCACTGACATCTCAAGTTTGGAATCGGTTCACCCAAAATTGCATTGCTTGCTACAGACCAAGCGAATATATAACTGTTGATGAACAGTTATTCCCCACTAAAGCAAGGTGCCCTTTTACCCAGTACATTGCCACTAAGCCAGACAAATTTGGTATAAAATTTTGGATAGCTGCTGATACCAAGTCAAAATACTTCTTGAACGGATTCCCATACCTTGGTAAAGATGCAAACGCCCATCAAACCAACCACTTTCAGAATATGTAGTTCTTCAACTTGTCGAACCATACCTTGGCAAAGGAAGAAACATTACGACTGACAACTTTTTTACTTCAGTGAGTTTGTCGTAAATTACAACACAAAAATACTACCCTTGTTGGGACAATGAATCGTGCCCGAAAAGAAGTGCCAATTGCCATCAAGAATTTGCGAGACAAAAGGTTCAACACTCATGTTTTGAAAAATGACCAAGCAACGCTAACTGTCTATCAATGCAAACCAAATAAAAATGTGATTCTTCTGAGCAGCGTGCATAGCTGTGTTCAAGTTGAAGATAATGCAAAAAACCCCTGAAACTGTGACTTACTACAATTCAACAAAATATGGAGTAGATATAGTTGATCAGATGGCTCGCAAATACAGCACTAAAGCTGGTTCAAGAAGGTGGCCCATTCATGTTTTCTATAATATGTTGGACCTCGCTGGAATCAATGCAGCTGTTCTCTATAGGGAAGTTACTGGTAAGAACATTACTCATCGCAACTTTCTTCTGCAGCTAGCATTATAATTATGACAGGGTTTTAAAAAGAGTGACGCAGAGCAGGATATCAGTGAAGACGACACTGCAGAGACAGATGTGATATTGTCCCGGAAAAGAAAACAATGCCAAGTGCGAATGTGCAAGCAAAATAAAACTTGTGAAATTTGTCACAAATGTAAAAAAAAGGTATGTGGATCATGCACAAGCCACGTAATCAAGAAAATCATTTGCAAGAAGTGTTCTTCAACATAGAAAAGCACAGAAATAAAAACTAGGATTTATTAGTAAGATGAAAAAAGGATTATTATTTTGCGAAGTTAACCCTAAAGTTTTATTAATTTATAAGCGTAATTGGTTTTATCGTATATGGTTATAAATAAATACCGTTTATTTACTTCAAATAAAATTAAATACCTGTAAAAAGTACAATTTTCCTTCGATAAATACAAATGTAAACGTAAATTTAAAATAATATTAGGTGGTGGTCAATTTGACCGCCTCTCGCTGTTATGGGTATGCAAAAATTTCCGCTGTTCTAGTGTTAACAGATTTCGAGAAAAGTTTCAGTGGATTTCCAAGGATGAAAAATTGAAAAAATTGACTTCAATCAGTACTCCAAAGCTGTCCAGGAGATTCTTCAGGAATGGACTGATTATGCAATTCAAATAAGTAATATAGAAAAGCAACATACACGATATGACTACAAACAATTTTCTGACTTAGTTGTGTTATACTTAAATGCAGGACCTAGTGATAAGGATATAACCCTTCAGCAACCTGGTGCTATACATAGAGCCAGATGGATGAGTAAAGCAATATATGCTCTAAAAATTGCATTACTAGAAGATAATATCTCGAAACTACCTTCAGTAACAATCGCAAACAAGCAACAAATTCTGAAACTAAGAGACTTTGCAACCTTCATTTCACTGATTTACTACCCATGGTGGATGACCTGCTCTTCAGTTTTTGATGCACCATGGCACGATTTGCAGCTTTACAAAAAGCTTCTTAGATACGAGGAAGTAAACAAGCAAATAGCAAAAAGTGCTCTAACATCTTTGAAACATCATCTCTGGTACCTTTCATCAGAGATGATTCCTCTTGTATTATTCAGCGATTTGGTTCCAAAAAATGAACTTCGTGCTATAACAAACCATCTACTTTCCTATAAACCACACAAGATTGAGACAGTGGTTCCAGAAGGTAGACATGGATCTAGTTTTGGAAAGCCTAATTTCCTTACCAATCTATGATCAGAAACCACACTAGCTGACTTGGTTGACAAAAACTCATGGTTCATATTCTCTTCACTACAGTTAGACTATGATTTTTTAATGGTTGAGATTGTTGAGTAGAAAACAACAGCATCATTTATATCTTCCAAAGAAAAACTTTTGGCTATAAATGTCATAAATGATGGCTCTGAGAGGGCAGTAAAACTATGCAGTGACTTTTATGAGGCTGCAAGGACTGAAGAACATCTTCAAAATGTTCTCCAAGTTGTAGAAGCTGACAGAAAAGCCACTCCTAATCTGAGAGAGAGACAAGCTTCTTTATCATCTGTTTTAAAAGAAAAAAGGACAAAGAAGAAGAATTAAGATATCAATAAGCAATAAATCAATTTTTACAAGTATTTTATCATGAAATACCATTTTTAATAGGTGGAGGTGGTCGGTGGAATGCTTGGCAAGTTGGGTCCTCATCCCGCATCCTGGTAACTCACTTCATGATTCTCAGAATAATACAAAAAAAGTCTAAAAAGACATAATTTCATGAATTGAGGCTAAAACTTACCTAAAACTAACTATATTTACAATTTTTTTTTCAAACAAAATCTACAACACTTACACATAAGATTTTCTAGTAAAACCATAAAATTCCACAATTGTCAAATTTTCATCTTCGAGGTGGACCCACTAAATATTGTCAGAACAGCTTGAAACGTGGACACTGAAGGTTTGTTGGGGATTGTAACCATAATATCATAGGGCCGAATCAATATCTGAAGTTTGAAATTTCACCCCTTATAGGCTGATGCACCCTACTGTTCATATAAACTTGCAGTCATCATAATGGAACCTTATTACTATATAAGATTAGTAAACTACATGGAGTTCAATGCTGTTCATCATCATATTAATTGTTTATCTTTATGAACACAGATATTATATAATAATTACCTGTATAGTGGGCCCTCATTGTTTGTGAGGCTCTCTGTTCACAATTTCGCAAATTTGTGATGACCCATTTTACTACCATGTTTCAGTAAATTTGTGACTGACTATTAGGGTGGTAGTCAAAAAATTTTTTTTTAATTTCTTCAGGGACAGGGTGTTTTTTTGTGAGGAACATAGAGGCATATAATTAGACAAAATTGCAACGACATGCGACTATTTCTAATGGTGCCACATTGACTTCAATTATATTCACTATTACTACATAGTGAAAAAGTAGTAGGAAATTGTCTAAAATTGTATAAACTATCCAATTCTAAATTTACAACAATTTTAAATTATCTACTTTCTTTATTTTATTTATTTATTTATGTTTTTGTATTATTTTAATAACAATTTTAAGCTAGACTTATCTGAATTAGTCAATTTCATTATGTTTCCTTTATTTTTCAGATAACTAAAATGGCAGCCCACGAAACTAGATCTAGAAAAAGCATTTATTTAGTGGGACCAGCGGCAGAATCTATTACAGGAGCAAAATTGCCGACCATTGCCCAAGCTCTATCAAATCTCTTTCACCACATGCATGAAAGGAATACTCTTCGCAAAAGTGCTACTCTAACTATTGAGGAAGTTCTTCCCTTTTGGGAGAGAGCACATCTTCCAACCACAAAAAAACAACACTGCATAGAGCGGTTGGAAAAAATTTATGAGCAATGGAGGAAACTCCAGAAGGCAGCTAAAAGAGGGGGTGAAACCCAGAAGGCTAAAGAAACCAAATTCATAAAGCAAATGAAAAAACTCTAGATATTAAACATGCTAACTTTGAGAACATGGTAAAAAACCCTGAAGATTTGGCTTTCCTTAAGGATCAAATGTGTGAAAGAAAGGCTTCGATGGGATGAGTGGACAAGAAACTTGCTGTTCAAATGAAAAAGAAGCAACTCTGTGATGAAGCTGAGAGAAAAAGATTAGAGCATGAGAAGCAGCGTCAACAGCTTGAAGGAGCAACTTGCTCATCATTGACAAGTGAAATAGAAACAGAGTCAGATTCTCCATCTTCTCATTCTAAATCATCATCAGATGTAGAGAGCAAGTCCCCTCCAAAAAGAAGGCGGCCTGTGAATATTGTAACCCCTGATGTTGCAGCTGCTTTGGACAGAACCAAAGTTAGTGATAGAATGGCTGTTTACAATCTTGCTTCTGTGACCAAGGCCTTGGGACATGAGCCAGATGATATTGCCTTAAATCGGTGGACTGTAAGAAGAAGCAGAATTAAACATCGAGAAGACAACTGCCACCAGTTTGGAAGCAAACTTAGCATCTCAAACTGAAGGACCTTTGATTGTGCACTGGGATTCAAAATTGCTTCCAGATCTCACAGGTCAAAAAGTTGATCGCCTTCCAATATTGGTATCAGATACCTCAGGAAATGAACAACTGCTTAATGTCCCGAAGCTTCCAAATGGAACCGGGGAGGCCATGGCTCATGCTGTTGTTGAAGCTTTAAAGAAATACTCAGTTGAAGACAAGGTTAGAGCCTTGTCATATGACACAACTGCCAGCAATTCTGGTGCTGCTGTCCTCATTGAGACAAGCTTGAAAAGAAAAATGCTGCATTTTCCCTGTCGACATCACATCCACGAGGTTCTCCTTGGAGATGTTTTTACTCTGCTCTTTGGACCCTCTGATAGGCCTGAAATTTCTCTTTTCAAGCATTTTAAAGAGAAGTGGCCATTTATTGCATCTGCCAAAATTGAAAATGGTATATCAGATCATGAAACAACTAATATCTTGAATGCCAACAAGGATCTTGTCACAGAATCATTGTCATTTTGCCTTAAGTGCTTGGCTGAAACATCCCAACCGAGAGATGATTACCGAGAGCTATTGGAGCTTGTGATCATCTACCTAGGTGGAAATCCTCCTCATGGAGTAAAAATTAGTGCTCCTGGGGCTGTACACAGAGCTCGTTGGATGAGTAAGGCCATTTACTCATTGAAAATTTTCATATTTCGCTCTCAATTTAAGCTGATTGAGAGGGAACTGAAATCATTGAGAGCTTTCAACATATTTGTGTGCCTGATTTACTGCTTATCCTGGTTTCATTCACCAAATCCAATCCAAGCTCCTCTGAATGATTTGCTGCTATTCAAACAATTAAATAATTACAAGGATGCCATCAACCAAGCTGTTGGTGAAAAAGCTTTGAAAGCACTCAATCGTCACACATGGTATTTGAGCCCAGAACTAGCTGCTCTTGGATTCTTTGATGACAGAGTTGATAATGAGACAAAGGAAAAGATGTCATTAGCCTTGAAAATAGAAAATGAGGAGATTCCTTCAAAACATCCACCTGTTGATCTCAAAAAAGCTAGTTCTTTGACTCTGCCTGATTTTATAAACAAAAACTCTTCCAAATTTTTCTCTTACTTAGAACTACCATTTAATTGCGCCAATGAAGAGCCAGAACAATGGAAAGAGAATATCAACTATAAGGCTGCAAGAAAATTAGCAGCAGGTCTCACAGTCGTAAATGATCGTGCTGAAAGAGGGGTAGCTCTTATTCAGGAATATAATGAAATGCTTACAAAAGATGAAGATCAGAAGCAGGCCCTACTCCAAGTTGTTGTTGCACACAGAAAAAGGTATCCAAATCCTAAAAAAAAAACTGTTTCCAAGATGAAATGATTAGCTATGTGAGTATTTTTGAATATTTGTTTTTTTGCGATTGATTCTCTTTTTCCTCCATTATTAGAATATAGGACAAAACAAAATGTGTTATGTGGCACCTCTTAAAATTATCACACCTAAGTGAAATTTTGCATAGCAATATTAGTCATTAAGATAAACAAATTATTGGTATGTCCCTTCAAAATTTTTGAATTTTATATTTTGAGCACCACCCTACTGACTATGCAAATTTGTGATTTTGTCATGTGGCATCTGCAACGCTGCCCACACAGGTTGATGCAAGCTCAGTCACGCTGTCTTTTTCACTGAGTGAGGTTGTGTCATTTCGTGCTCTTCAATGCCAGTGTACTATATTTAGTGTATTATTTAGTTGTTTAAAATATTATTGCTTTACATAATTGTTTATGTAATAATATTGCTTTATATTACATACAGTAAAAAGTTTTATTTATGTAAAATATCATTGTTTATGTAATATTACAGTAATGTTGTTGGTTTTTATTAGTGTTTGATGTGAATCATTGTTTAATATGTATTGCTTTAGTATATTCTGTGCAGTGTTTTACAAAATTTGGCATTTTAAGGATATTTTACACTGCCATCCTTGAGCTTTTGGAACCAATTAGCCATTTTACATTGAAAATGGATCTCATTGTTCGTGATTTCGTAATTCGTGACATGTTTCTTAGTCCCAGTTAATCACGAACAACGAGGGCCCACTGTATGTCAGTGACTGCACATTCAATTGCCCTTTAAATATATATATGTGTGTTATATGTTGTTGGACTCTGTTGTCCCCCCTCCAGCCCACCTTCCTCCAGTTGGGGTACCGTGGCTATCACTGTGGCATTGCCACATGTCTGGAATTGTCTGTGAGGCGAGGAACATTACATATGTGGGCAACTGTACATTACTATTATTTATTCATTTCTTGCATGTAATCTAGGATTAAAGACATTACTTACGATTGTTCAGTTCTTATTTCACGCATAATATTGATTTCTTTGTATGGTATTTGTATAATACCTTCAATAATGCCCTTGCATTTGTCATATTGATAATTTAAGATTAATACATACTTTAACTATTTATTTATTTATTATTAATTATTAATAACTATCCATTTTATTTCAATAAGAACCCAGTAAAGCCTAAAGCTTAAGGGACAAATTAAATAAAATAAATAGTCCAGCTATAGTGATACTAATAAGTAATAACTTTGTAATATGCAAAAAAGTGAACAGGCAGTAATAATAATTATTACAGAAACAAAACCTAATAATTGAAATTTAAGGCAAGTAGATTATCATGTAGAAAAATTAGTCATTCAGCAGCATCAAGAACTAAACAATTGTGTGTGTCAGTAACTACATTTTTTTGGTGGAACTGAACAGCCAGGCTTCTGGGTGGCATGGTAAGATATTTGTGAACAATTACTATTAGTTTTGGGAATGTTTTGCCATTATGGCACCACCAATCAAGAGGGTTTTGACTGACTTGCGACTCCTTTGAATAGATGTCTAATTCTTTTTAAATGACAACTTTGCTGGCTACTTTGGATAGGTGGAGAGACATCTTATTTTGAAGATGTAGAAACTCATTAAAGTAGCTCCATAAGTCAACCTTTGGCTTCTTTTACAAAGGTTCTTAATCTTTTTATGAAACAAAAGCAGTTGCTTCATTGCCATGAATTATATTACATGTAGGACTAGCATTAGGTGATGCAAACATAGTGTCTCTACTGGTCTTGATAACCTGGAAAAGCCAGGGAATTTATTTTAGGCCTGAGAAACCTGGAAATATCAGGGAATTTTTATGGTTAACCTGGAAAAAGACAGAAAGATAGACAAGGAAAGTAATGGTGAGTGCAAAAAAAGGAGATTGCTGCTGTGACTGAAGGAATTAATGATTTGAAGAAGACCATATAACTTTTTTATTTAGATTATTAAAGGAATATCTAAACTATGTGTAAGCCAGTCTTTGTATAGAAGCCATTGTTACATTTTTGTAGTCAATTCTTTCTGGTTATTCTTTTTATTTACATGTTAGTACCTAATTTTCCAAAACATATACCTGTTTCAATAACATTGGCCTGGAGAACCTGGAAATGTCAGGGAATTTGAATCTGCTGAACTAGGAGGCACCCTGACGTAGTGATTATCTAATTGTTTACAAACTCGGGTACTGTAATGCAATCAAATTTGAAGTGAGAATGTAAAACCTGAATAGTCATGCAAGTAATGTCTGTCTTCCATTGCTGGAAGTCATTCTGTAAATTTTGTTAAATAAGTTTTTGTAGTATGTATGGAAAAACTATACATGCCTGTCATACACTACATTAGCGTTCACAACACAGCCTAATTCAAACCCACGCTTATAAGGGGTGGTAAACAATGATTGCCTCCCCCTGCACACATGAAACTAATAGAGGTACAAAAAAACTGATTGTTGCATTTTTTAAACAATTTAATTCTACATCTAAACAAAACCACTCAATACTTAGTGTTGCTTCCTTGTGCTTGGTGGATGGCTTCAAGTTGGCAAGAGTAGGAGGTGAGGAGAGACTCAAAAAGGTCAGTGTCATACTCAAGATTTTGGAGGATTGTTTTGATGTGATGCTCCATGGTCCGGTGGCAGAATCTTTCAGGATCCATCCTGAAAGACCGAGTGGAGTCCCTGATGCTTGCTGAACCACCAGCCACCCGATTCTGCTGCCAGACCATGGAGCAGCACATCGAAACAATCCTCCAAAATCTTGAGTATGACACTGACCCAGTGGTTCCCAAACTGTCTGGTGTGCCGCGAGATGTAATTAGGTGCTCCATTTATTGAATAAAGAAGTAAGTACAGTACATACAATTTTTCTGTATTTTTAATTATCTATATTTCTATTTTATGCTATGCTAATATGTATAAATACCTCTTGAATAAATTTTTGAATTTATGTACAAAGTGCGGCAAAATATTTTTACTTGTTCTAAAGTGCGCCGTGAGTAAAAAAAGTTTGGGAACCACTGCACTGACCTTTTCGAGTCTCTCCTCACCTCCTACCCTTGCCAACTTGAAGCCATCCACCAAGCACAAGGAAGCAACACTAACTATCGAGTGGTTTTGTTTAGACGTAGAATTAAATTGTTTAAAAAATGCAACAATCAGTTTTTTGTACCTCTATTAGTTTCATCTGTGCAGGGGGGGAGGCAATCATTGTTTATCATATATGGTACCTTTATTTCATAATGAAATACAAATTATTAATTTATTGTATTAAATAACAACAAAATTGCCTCAGGATTGGTGACAAAGCCTATTGGGAATGGGGAAAAATTGCCATATGTAGAACCAAATATGTAAGTATTGGGCCTACCTAAGAAAAAAAAAAATTTTGTATCAAAATTTTCCATCACTGATTCATGAAAATTACTTCAAGAAATAATGAAAATACAAAAATTAGACATCTGGAGATGACAAAGTAAGTGAATTTAAGAAAAAAAAATTTTATATTAGTTCAGCCAGAGCGGCCTAGTGACTACCATTGCTGTAGGCAAGGAAGATGTGTTTAATCTTATACAAGTTCTGAGTGAAAAACTAATAAAGTAAAACTAACAACACAAAAGGATAGGCCTATTCCTTCAGGTATTTAGGCATAGTGAATTGCATGTATTAATTAAACTGAACAAACTCCTTTTGTAACCCTATCACAACCCTATTGTCTACATTGAAAGAGAGGCATAATAGGCAGCTGCATGCCCTACAACCAGAAGTGAGATCAATGAAATAATAAGGTATGGTAGTTTTCCTTTTTTACCAAAGGCAAATAAATTCAACATTAACCAAAAAAAAAACCTACTTAATAAGGGCTTTTGAAGACCTCCACAAACACAATTCTTTTATGAAAAGACTTGGGGTTTTTGTCATCAACTCCGCATCAAGATCTGATGGAAATTTTCACTGGATCACCAAGTTGATTGCAATACTTGTATCATCAGTCATGTTACACAAAAGTACCATGAAACCTAAAAACTCTGAAAAATCTCCATGCTTCCAATGGCATATTCAGATAAGTACTGTACTGTGAATATAATGTTACATCAAATATAAAAAAAAATTTGAAACTGTCACTTGTATTCTTTTCTGAATAAAGATTTTGAATTTAAAAAATTTTAATTTAATTTTAACCTGTTACACTGGGAAACACCCTGGAAAGACAAGAAGAATCAGAAGAAAAGTCATTCATTAATTTTTCATGTGAGCTAAGAAGCTTTACAACATGCTGAATTAGAGTCCACTGATGGTTAATGAAGGTTGCTATGTCATAGTCTGAGGCAGATTTTTTTTTTATGTAGGAAGGAGTGGGTAAGGGTGAGTGCCTGCAAAAATGCCCCTCCTATATAAGGAGGAGAGCCAAAATCAAGTCCATCAATGCCACTATTTTTCTTTTAATAAATTTTGAAAAGATTGTGTAGTGTGTAAAATACATGTATATGTGTGAAGAATAGAGGAAGAAGTGTATGTTTGAGAACATGCTGGACTGCTCACAGGATAGATGAGACAGAAAAAGATCAGCTAAAGAGGACAGTGACAAAAGAAATGAGAGTTCCAGCACTCTGTCTCCTCATCCTCCTTGATGCAACAACTGCAGTTTTTTGCTGAGGAAGTCATTGTAGCATATAGAATGTAGAGTTCCATCAAGTAATAACATCTTATAAGTTTGCTTTCAAGTAAATTATGTTGCTTCTGGGTTTCCCTAAGTCTGTCACAGACTAGAGATGAGTGATTAAAATGCAAACAGATTTGACATGCAATTGCACATATATCTGAAACATTTCTGGCTAAGAAGGTCTTCATTAACTGCAAGTGCTAAAGTATGGTTCACACAAGCAACAGAAGGCATTTTGAGAATGTGAACAGCTTTAGTAATATTATGGCCATTTCTGTGCACAATACCATGCACATGATCACTCTTTGTTGACCATTCTTGCAATGTTTTCATGAGTATGGTAACCTGGTAGATTTTGGTGGCTAAACCATACTGCTTTTACTTACCTCTACTATTAATTCTGTGTACTGTCAAACTGATAAAGTTTTAAATTTTTTACACTGACATCTGATAACCAAATAAAACTAATATTTAGTATTCAGCTGAATAGTTTTGCAATGAATATTTGGTATTGGGTATTCAGTATTCAGTGAGTTTTAGTATTTGGTACATCCCTAGTCCTGATTAAGTTAGGTTAGGCTAGATTAGCAAGCACCTCGCTATTCAGTGAGTTAACAGAAAACACCATTTGAGCCATTAGTTGTATCCAAAACACTTATCACACCCTTCTTGGTTTAATGGCATTAACCTCTTGATTCTGATGGCCTGCACATTGTGGGCCATGGGACTCACACACGTGTCTCCAATGGTGTACATGAGTTGGCCATAAGGAAATTAATTTTTCCCTATTTTAAAATATCTAGGAGGAGACTGTTGATGCATTAGTGCCTCATAGGAGGGCTTTCTTGAGTCACATTCACCAGCCAATAGTAATCAAGTACATTCATGTGGGTGTGGTTAATGTTTAATTAATGATGCATCATAGGGGCATGCCAGTGTTTACCGAGTTGTCATTCAGGGTGATTATTCATGCTTTCTGATTGATTTATGCTTCATAAT
Source organism: Bathynomus jamesi (assembly GCA_023014485.1). Classification (NCBI taxonomy): domain Eukaryota; kingdom Metazoa; phylum Arthropoda; class Malacostraca; order Isopoda; family Cirolanidae; genus Bathynomus; species Bathynomus jamesi. The sequence continues at coordinate 231,576 of JAJOZX010002411.1, read as the reverse complement.
GACTGATATTACTGAAATTATTAATTCTAATGTGTGTGTGTTTTTTATTATTTTTTTATTTACTTTTAAGCTGAAAATGAATAACCTACCTTTTGCAGAAGAATGGTTTTTTTATTGAATGTGGTGCATTGGATGGAGAAACAAGGTCAAATACTCTATTTTTTGAACGTGAAAGAAACTGGAAAGGAATTTTAATTGAAGCAGACCCCAAAAATTTTGATTCAATTCTTACAAAAAACAGGAAGGCTTTCTCATCACCAACATGTCTTGCCCCATCCAGACATCCTTTATCTGTGAGTAGCGTACGCCATCTGCTTATTTGTATCTCTCTCTGGGAGATACATAATATTTATTTGCATTTTTTATAAATTTGTTAACAAAATGTGTAATTACTTTGGCCAAATAACTATGGTACTCATTAATTTGTATTTGCCATCAATTTTGAATGAGCACTTAAAATATGCAAATGACATAGTATGTCTGCATGTATCATTGCTCCTATCAGCCATGCTTGCTCATAGCTATATCCCTGCAGAGTTCATGAGGGTATATATCTTGCCCCTGGTCAAAAATAAGTACAGAGACATTCTGTCCAGCAATAATCACAGGCCTATTGCTGTCACTTCCTGCTTCTCAAAACTACTAGAAAAACTCTTGTTACTCCGATTAAATGATTTCCTATGGATATCTCCTAATCAGTTTGGCTTTAAAAGGTCCCACTCAACTGACCTGTGTATCTATGTACTTAAAGAAACAATATCTAAATACATTGACAGTAATTCAACCATTTATAGCTGTTTCCTTGATATAAATAAGTAAGGCACATGATAGGGTGAACCACACTATTTTATTTGCAAAACTAGAAGACAGGAAGGTTCCCATGTACATATTAAATTTATTGAAAATTGGTATTCCCACCAATCTTTCACTGTTAGGTGGGGCAATGTACTATCCGAGTGTTTTGGTCTTGTGGGGTGAGACAAGGCTCCTTGCTCTCCCCTATGCTGTTTAATGTGTATATTGATGGATTAATTGCTTCACTTAATGAGGCAACAGTGGGATGTTGTATAGATAGCACAAGGATAAATAACTTAGTTTATGCCGATGATATGGTGTTAATAAGTCCCTCTGTTAAAGGTCTGGATCGGCTACTAAATGTCTGTGAAGTGTATTCGCAGAAACATATTCTTTTTAATGTTACAAAAACTAAGGTTATGCAATTTCATCCTAAAAGCTGTAATCATCCAGTTGATATACGGTTTAAAATGAATGGTGAAGTAATTGAGGAAGTACAAGAGTTTAAGTATTTGGGTCAAACTATTACCAGCTCCTTGAGTGATGACTTGGATATAAGAAAACAATCTCAAAGCCTGTGTGCTAAAGCGAATATGACCATAAGGAACTTTTGATTCTGTACAAGTGAAGCTAAAGACACTCTTTCATACTTTCTGCAGTAATATATACAGTCAGTAACTCTGGGTGAATTATTAAAAAGGTTCTGACAGAACCCTAAATTTGCTGTACAACAGGTCTTTTAGACTCTTACATAAATTACCCCTGAGATGCTCAGCTTTGCAAATGTTTGCTACCCGCAATGTCCCAAGCTTCCTAGAGGTAACAAGACATGCTCAACACAGTCTAATGCAAAGAATTAAAAAATCAACCAACCTGATCATCCAAGCTATCCATGAGTCCTGTCATTTATCCTCTGAGCTATGGTTCTTCTTGGTACGGAAATGTTTGCTTGTAGCTCCACTTAACTTCGACAGTGTAGTATTACCGTATTTTTCAGTGTATAAGACGCACCTTTGTATAAGACGCACCCCTATTTTCAAGGTCTCTTCTCAGGAAAAAAAATTATGACCAACTGCCTAGTTGACAGAAAATGTCTGTAATTTCCTATCAGCGAGGCTGACATTTGTTAAAGCCCTCCATCAAAAGTATGGTGATACATTTTCTTTCACCCATACTCATTATAAGAAAATAGTATTAAGTATATGGGAGACTATACTATATGTTATGAAACATAAAAGTAAATCATTATGCAATACATGGGTCATTCTCTGTCAGATCAACCAAAAAAAATTGAAATTAACCCTCATATCTCATATTTTGCTGAAATTTGGTTTATAGGGAGTTTGTGAGCCCTGAATCCATTTCTGAAATTATAAGGTCAATCCAACCAACGGTTCAAGAGATATGACCTCAGGCAATTTGAGGTCACTCGCGAGGTTACTAACATTTGGGTAATAATTGTCATAATTATATAAAAGTATATATATTTAGAATCAGAAAACGACAAGGAATCCAAATATGCAAGTTTTAGAACTCTAGGTTGAAAAATAAAAAAGTTACACTGTAACCAAAATTTGAGGTCACAATTTGACCTCTGGGGTATCAAATGAGAATTTTTTTTTAAATGTAAAAAATGAAGGCATAGGCATTGGCTATTAGAATCAGCAAAAAAAAGTTTGTTTATGTTAGTATTTTTCATGTAACTAACATATAAGTGAACACCATATTCATAAGTTGTGCGTCAATTCTACCTATTTTTTCACACTTAAGCTCATAATTTGACCTATAGAAATTAAAATTACATTTTTATAGATATAAAAAACAAAGTCAGTTCTTGACTAATAGAAACAATCATAAAAAGTTTGTTTATGTTGGTACTTTTCATGTAACTAACTTATAAGTGAACACCATATTTATAAATTGCTTGTCATTTCAAGGAATTTTTATATCTTAGCTATCAATTTGACCTCAAGCTCCAAGAATTTAATAAAAATTGTATTTCACTGCTAATCTACACTGGCAATAATAGTTATAATAGTGAAAGGGGAAGACTAAGCTCACATGTAGCCTAAACAAACCTGTTGAAACATGTTGCTACTTGTCTAAGTGCAGAATCAACACAGATAGTTGCAAAATTCCTTGTCTACAGGTTAGTACAGTTCCAGCCAGCACTGTGGGTGGCTGGTGGGTATGGTGTTTTAATGAGCCTCAGAGACTATCAAGGCCTAAAATATTAAGTGTGTGTAGCTATATATTTTCTAAAAAATATATATTACCTAATTGTAAATCCTATATCTTTACAGATCAAAATACAATGGTTCGGCACTTGAAATACTGCCAGGACCCTATTCAAAAACACAAGAAACGCATAACAATCAATCTTAGAAAAGTGACTGATGTACTTGTTGAAAAATGTGCTGGAAGAGTGAAAAAAGACTCATTGTTGTGTGTGAACTGCTGGACACTGATAATGAAAAACCCCACTATACTTAGTACCACTGAAAACAACGAGTCTGAGCAGGATTCAAATGAATCATCTACTATCAGTGGCTTGAGTAACATCTCTTCAATTCAAGATCTAGACAATGACAGTGATTGCTTGATAAAGGAAAATCCTTCAACTTCAGTTGAACCAGTTCTAGCATTTCTGGACCAAACACCAGTTAAAAAAAGTAAGTAATAAATTAATATAATAACTTATACTTTACTACAAGGTCTGTTTGATCTACTATATAGCCAATTATATAGCATTTAAGGTACTATAATTAATATTTAATTACTAATATTCAGGTGTGTGAAACCTTTTTTTCTGTTCTTTTCAGAAGGGCTGTCATTAAGCCAGAAAAAGCGCAAGGCTCGTGGTAAGCTATCATCTGCTCAGAAACACCTGAAGGAGAGGCTAGAACTCAGTTATGGTGTTCAAATTACCGAGGAGGTAAGTGATACTTCAAAACCTGAAACTAAATCTGAAAAACATCTAGACAAATTAATGAATGAATTGAAACAGTCATTCCTGGAGAGCAAATGTCACCATCACAAACTACAAATATTGACACACTCACCATACACAATTGAAAAAACAGCTAGTTTCTTTCAAACTACAACATACATGGTGAAAAGAAGCCATTCACTTAAATCAGAACATGGAATCCTTCCGAAGATTCCACTAATGAGCAAAGGAAAAGTGATATCTGAAGAACACAAAGATATAGTTAGAAGATTCTATGAGTCAGAAGAGGTTAGTCGTATGTGTCCTGGCCAAAAGGATTGCGTGAAAGTTATCAGTGCTGAAGGTGCAATGAAGGTGCAAAAACGATTGGTCCTCGGGAATTTAAGAGAGATGTTTGAACTATATAAAAATGATGAAAAGAATCCCAAAATAGGATTTTCCACATTTGCAAAATTACGGCCATCATATTGTGTGCTTGCCGGTAGTGGTGGGACTCATTCTGTTTGTGTCTGCACATACCATCAAAATCCAAAATTGCAGCTGGCTGCATTGGGAGAAAGAGGTCTTTCATACAAGGATCTTATGGATTACAGTGTCTGCAGTACAGAAAGAGAGACTTGCATGATGCAACTTTGCAATGATTGCCCAAGAGAAGGGGTGTCCTGGATTTTCTTGAGTTACTTGACAGTGTGAAATCAGCTCCAAATGAAATATCTTACAAGCAATGGGTGACTGTTGACCGTTGTACAATGGTTGATAAGGTGGAGCCACTTCATGAATACTTATTATCCCTAAGCATGAAAATATCCCGCATGGTTCGTCATCACTTTGTTGCTCAGCAACAATCACAGTACTTCAAGCAGTTGAAAGAAACACTACCACCTCAGAGCGAGGTAGTTATAGTAGGTGATTTCTCTGAGAATTATTCTTTCATTGTCCAGGATGCTGCCCAAGGGTTTCACTGGGACAATTCACAGTGTACAGTTCACCCTTTTGTCATCTATTATAGATCATCTGCAGACCAGGAACTTAGCCATTTTAGTGTCTGTTTCTTATCTGCATCACTAAAACACAACACTATAATGGTTTACTCATTCATATTGAAGCTTATGACATATGTTAAATTCAGATGCCCACAATTGAAGAAGGTGCACTATTTCTCAGATGGATGTGCTGGCCAATATAAGAACAGATACAACTTCACAAATCTCTGTTACCATGAAGAGGATTTTGGTCTGTCTTGTGAATGGCACTTCTTTGCTACATCCCATGGCAAAAATGCATGTGATGGGATTGGAGGAACAGTGAAAAGAGCTACTGCTCGTGCCAGTTTGCAGAGAACTACAGAGAGGCAAATTCTTACACCAGAACACATATTTCAGTTTTGTGAAGAAAACTTGAGCAAGAAGATAAATTTTTTCTTTGTAACTACAGCTGATTTGAAAGATGCAGAAGAACACGGTTGGAACATCGATTCAAGGATAGTAGGGCTATTCCTGGAACTCAGAAATATCATAGATTTGTTCCCCTAAACAAGGAAGAACTGATGGTGTATCCCATTTCAAGTGGCATTGGAGAAAAGAAAAGAATAAGGAAAAGTCATTTTACTAATGAACCTGCAATGCTTGGTAACCTAAAATGTGTCAAACCAGGAGAGTATGTTGGCTGCATTTATGACATGCAAGTTTGGTATGGAATTGTGGAGGAATATTGTGAAGAGTTTGATGATTTCACTGTGAACTTTCTACATCCCTCTGGATCATCAGGATCAAGTGCATATTATTATCCATCAAACAAGGATTCATGTGCAGTGCCAGGACATCATATATTAACTGTAATGAGTTGTCCTACCCTAAGAGGAGGCAGCAGAATTCAATACATTTTTCCACAAAAAGAAATTGATGAGAGCATCGAGCATGCAAAAATTGTATTAGGCTAGCACATGAATCCTCTAAGTAGGTCTTCCCCTTTCACTATTATAACTATTATTGCCAGTGTAGATTAGCAGTGAAATACAATTTTACATTTTTTGCCTTTGTTTTTATATCTATAAAAAAATGTAATTTTAATTTCTATAGGTCAAATTATGAGCTTAAGTGTGAAAAAATAGGTAGAATTGACGCACAACTTATGAATATGGTGTTCACTTATATGTTAGTTACATGAAAAATACTAACATAAACAAACTTTTTTTTGCTGATTCTAATAGCCAATGCCTATGCCTTCATTTTTTACATTTAAAAAAAAAATTCTCATTTGATACCCCAGAGGTCAAATCATGACCTCAAATTTTGGTTACAGTGTAACTTTTTTATTTTTCAACCTAGAGTTCTAAAACATGCATATTTGGATTCCTTGTCATTTTCTGATTCTAAATATATATACTTTTATATAATTGTGACCATTATTACCCAAGTTATGGGTCGCCAAATGTTAGTGACCTCGCAAGTGACCTCAAATTTCCCGAGGTCATATCTCTTGAACCGTTGGTCGGATTGACCTTATAATTTCAGAAATGGATTCAGGGCCCACAAACTCCCTATAAACCAAATTTCAGCAAAATCTGAGAGATGAGGGTGTTAGGCACTGGTTGATCTGACAGAGAATGACCCACATACTGTTTTTCTTGTTATCAGTGGGTTGGGAAGAGTAGAAACTTAGTGTAAAATTGGCCAAACCAATACACAGTCAGGAGGGACTAAGAGATGATGAATTTTTGTAAAAATCCATCAATTCTTCTAGCCCATATAAAGGTAATAATATGACCTTCGGTGTATAGGATGCAGGGTGATTTTGAGACCACTTTTTTGGGGAAAAAAGTGTCTTATACACCGAAAAATACGGTATTTCTAATCAATTGTATATATTTCTATTCTTAATATATGAACTGTCATTGTATTAATAATATTTGTCATATGGACTATAGTCTGCCAATAAGCCTTTTCATTTTCATTCATTTTCATAAAATGACTGATGCCATGTTCAAAACATAAATGTGCCCCCTTAGACCAATAGACCTCTTCCATCATCATTATTTATGTTAGGGGAACATTTATGTTACAAATGAGGATTCAACTCTACTTTTACAGTGGAAAGTCACCTCCAACTATATATATATATATATATATATATATATATATATATATATATATATAATATATATATATATAATATGGGATGAATTTCACAATAAAACACGTGAAATGAATGAATGCTGCAAACCCACAAGGAAAAAGAAAAACGATTCCAAGGCCTTTCGTGTATTCAAAGCTACACCTCGTCAGGGAATGAAGTTAAAAGGCGAGAAGCCCATATATATATACAACGTACAGGAAAAACAAAACAATTAGCACATACTTAACAAGGGTTAATGAGAGGCAAAAGAAATTTTAACATGATATCGTCAATTTTATAAGTCCCCGAGCTGTTATTGAAATTGTTTTTAAAATGAATAAATGCACATTCTAGAATATTTCGTTCTATTATATCTCTGTTTTTAACAAGCGCTTTAGAACTATCCCACTTGATGCTATGGTTACATCTATACATATGGTTAAATAAAGCATTGGAAGTACTAGCTGTTCTACAAGCATATTTATGCTGTTTTACCCTAATATCTAACGTTTTACCGGTTTGGCCTATATATACTGAGTTACATTGTGTACATCCGATCGAATACACACAACCAACAACATTATCAGGGCTATTCTTTATTAGGCGTGATTTAACAGTATTATTATACTTAAAGATTACATTAATGCCAATTGCTTTAAGTACAGTTGGAAGGTATTGAAAATTAACATGGTAAGGTAGGCTAAGGATATTTTTACGATTAAATCCTCTATTTTCTCTGCTATGTTTCTTCGAGCATTGAGAGTTGTCAGTCCTGAATTTTTAGATTCCGAGTTATGCAATATCATGAATATTGGTACTAAATTATGTTATCCTATTTCATTTTTAGATAACTGTCTTAAGAAAGCCAAGAATAGGTATTATAATAATGTAATTGTAAAGGAATTTCAGCGTAAAAATATCCTTAGCCTACCTTACCATGTTAATTTTCAATACCTTCCAACTGTACTTAAAGCAATTGGCATTAATGTAATCTTTAAGTATAATAATACTGTTAAATCACGCCTAATAAAGAATAGCCCTGATAATGTTGTTGGTTGTGTGTATTCGATCGGATGTACACAATGTAACTCAGTATATATAGGCCAAACCGGTAAAACGTTAGATATTAGGGTAAAACAGCATAAATATGCTTGTTAGAACAGCTAGTACTTCCAATGCTTTATTTAACCATATGTATAGATGTAACCATAGCATCAAGTGGGATAGTTTCTAAAGCGCTTGTTAAAAACAGAGATATAATAGAACGAAATATTCTAGAATGTGCATTTATTCATTTTAAAAACAATTTCAATAACAGCTCGGGGACTTATAAAATTGACGATATCATGTTAAAATTTCTTTTGCCTCTCATTAACCCTTGTTAAGTATGTGCTAATTGTTTTGTTTTTCCTGTACGTTGTATATATATATGGGCTTCTCGCCTTTTAACTTCATTCCCTGACGAGGTGTAGCTTTGAATACACGAAAGGCCTTGGAATCGTTTTTCTTTTTCCTTGTGGGTTTGCAGCATATATATATATTATATATATATATATACACACACCGTATATATATATATATATGCTGCAAACCCACAAGGAAAAAGAAAAACGATTCCAAGGCCTTTTGTGTATTCAAAGCTACACCTCATCAGGGAATGAAGATAAAGGCGAGATGCCCATAAATATATACAACGTACAGGAAAAACAAAACAATTAGCACATACTTAACAAGGGTTAATGAGAGGCAAAAGAAATTTTAACATGATATCGTCAATTTTATACGTCCCCGCACTGTTATTGAAAGTGTTTTTAAAATGAATAAATGCACATTCTAGAATATTTCTTTCTATTATATATCTGTTTTTAACAAGCGCTTTAGAACTATCCCACTTGATGCTATGGTTACATCTATACATAATTACATATGGTTAAATAAAGCATTGGAAGTATTAGCTGTTCTACACGCATATTTATGCTGTTTTAACCTAATATCTAACGTTTTACCAGTTTGGCCTATACAGGGTGTCCCAGAATTAACTATCTATTTCAATGAAATTGGACAAATTTTTTAAAAACACTTTTATTTATGTTTATCATGTTTAATATGTGTTAAAAATGTATAAATTTCTAAATTTTGTTCATAATTTTATTTTCATAATTTTTCATTATCTGGTCCAATGAAAGACCGTCTGAAGTCATAGAATGGCAAAGAGACTCTCCAAAAGTTAACGTGTGGCTTGGAATGACAAAATCCAAAATTTATGGCCATTCTTCTTTGCGGAAGCAACTGTAACAGGTACCATCTACCTTGATATGCTTCAGCAGTTTCTCGAACCACAGCTTCTTGATGATGGCATTCTTGATAATGTTGTGTTTCAACAAGATGGAGCACCATGTCATTATGCTCTAATTGTTCGAGAATACCTCAACAGACGCCTTCCGAATCGGTGGATTGGACGTGGAGGACCTCGACCTTGGCCTCCGCGTTCTCCGGATTTGACACCCCTGGATTTCTTTGCATGGGGTTTCCAAAAAACAAAGGTTTATTGGCAAAAGATTAATAGTTTAGCTGAACTTAAAGAACGCATCCAGTTGGCAGTGCGGGAGATAACACCTGAAATGCTTCAAAATGTGTTTCGCAGCGCTGAGGATAGATTTGAAATTTGCAGAGATACAGACGGTGCACATGTTGAAACTTCTCAATAAAGTTTTGACTTATGATTTATAAATCTATTTGTTTTTGTATCATAATTTAGTAATAAACACAAAATTATGTCAGTTTTTATTAAATTTGTCCGATTTCATTGAAATAGATAGTTAATTCTGGGACACCCTGTATATACTGAGTTACATTGTGTACATCCAATCGAATACACACAACCAACAACATTATCAGGGCTATTCTTTATTAGGCATGATTTAACAGTATTATTATACTTAAAGATTACATTAATGCCAATTGCTTTAAGTACAGTTGGAAGGTATTGAAAATTAACATGGTAAGGTAGGCTAAGGATATTTTTACGCTGAAATTCCTTTACAATTACATTATTATAATACCTATTCTTGGCTTTCTTAACCCTTTCAGTGCGTGTGGTAAACTATGTTTACCATAAAAAAGCCTGACTCAGGACGCATGGTAAACTATGTTTACCATTAAAAATATTCTCTCAGGACGCATGGTAAACATTGTTTTCCACATTTAATAAACAGTCTATGAACCCCCTCATTCCTATTAGAACAACGTAGTTAGTTCCCTGACTAATATTAGACATCAATATGGTGGTATTTGGCATCTTTTTTATTTTCTGACTCTCAGCTCACCAGAGGGGGGAGTGAAATAGACTCCCCCAATCAGTTCAGCATGGCATCCACAAGCAGTAATAAGCGTAAAAAATCCTCTCTAGATGAGAATGAGATAAACGAATATCTCTCAATGTGTTCTGAAAGTGATATAGAATGTGAAAGTGAGGATGACTGGGCGCAAGATAATGTACGGGATATTATACAAAACCAATCAAGTAGTGACGATGATGAAGAAAATGTGGTACTTTTGGAAAGAGATCTACCTAAAGCAACAAAATCGAGTGAGAATTTTGAATGGCAGGAAATTGGTGAAAATATAGGCTGTACCAGAGGTGGGTGGCAGTTTACTGGTGAAAATAAAGTGCTCTTCAATGGTCAAACTCATACGATGTATGATGTTTTTTGTGAAGTTTTCCCAAAGAAGTAATTGAGCTAATGGTTACAGAAACAAACAAATATGCAACTCAATTTCTGGCTGCTACACCTAATCTGAAATCAACATCTCGGTATAGTGCATGGGTCCCAACTACGTTTACAGAAATGAAGCAATTTATAGGGCTTTTACTTCTCATTGGTATTATACAAAAACCCAAGATAGGTATGTATTGGTCAACTGACAGTTTTTATGCTACTCCAGTATTTACAGCAATCATGAAAAGAGAGAGATTTACCAACATTCTTTCTTTTTTGCATTTTGCTGACAATGCAGATGAGACATTGAAGGAAAGAGGGGGGGAAGATGGTGAAATTGCATGACTTTATTGAGTTGATGACATCTGCTCTTGAATCAAAATATTCAACTTCTCAGAATCTAAGTTTGGATGAATCTTTGTTGCTGTGGAAGGGCAGACTCAGTTTCTGGCAATACATAAAAATGAAAAGATCACGTTTTGGGATAAAAAATTTCAAACTTGTGGATGAAAATTGTGTTACTTTGAAATATAAAATATATACCGGGACCATGGAAACTGTTGTTGATTTTTCTAAGACTGAAAGTATTGTAGTAAGTATGATGGAAAAATATTTAGGAAAAGGTCACAACGTCTTCACTGATAACTTCTATACATCACCAAAACTATACAAATACCTTAGTGATAATAAAACTGGTGCCGCAGGGACTGTTAGAAGTAATCGTAAGGGCTTATGCCATGCTATGAAAACTATGAATGTGGCAAAAGGAAAGAAACTTGCCTTTGAGACTCCTGAACTGCTTTCCCTTGTGTTTCATGACAAGAGAAGAGTTTGCATGCTCTCCAATTACCATTCGAACAGTGATGTGACAGTAACACGTAGATCAAAGGAAGGTCGAGTTGAAAAAACCATTCCAGCTTGCGTACATGAATACAACAAACATATGGGATATGTAGACCGAACAGACCAAATACTGCATTATTACTCTGTCCCAAGAAAGTCTCTAAAATGGTATAAGAAGCTGGCAATGCATTTGATTCAGGTCCGAGTACTAGATGCTTGTGGAATTTATAATCTCATAAAAAAGGGAAAAGTTCCTTTTCTAGACTTTTGCCATGAGATTATAAAAGGACTGACATCTGCAGATGAACCTAACTTGAAGAAATCAGTACCGTAGTTCCAAGACTAGTTGGAAAACATTTTACCAAGAAAATTACATCAAATTCTGAATGTACCCCAAGACCAACAAAGAGATGCAGGGTATGTTATGCCCATGGGATAGAAAAACGAGTACGTTTTCAATGCGAGACATGCCCCGAACCATGTTTCAAAATTTATCACTCAGCATTTAACTTTTAGTTAACTAAATAAAGATATCTCTATTTTATTTCATTTTAACCTTTATTTTTTTGTTACCCATGAAAAAATTGAAAATATTATTGATAGAAAACCTATTTTAAAGGCAAACAAAAGACGAAGCAAAAAAATAATTCGTTTATTTTCTGGCGCATTTATACGCGCAGCTTTCGTTCTGGGGTATTAGCGTGACACGCACAGGGCGTATCAGAATGGGACGCAGCGAAAGGGTTAAGACAGTTATCTAAAAATGAAATAGGATAACATAATTTAGTACCAATATTCATGATATTGCATAACTCGGAATCTAAAAATTCAGGACTGACAACTCTCAATGCTCGAAGAAACATAGCAGAGAAAATAGAGGATTTAATCGAAGGATGATGGTCAGAATAAAAATGCACAAAAGAGTTATTATTAGTAGGCTTACGGTAGACTTCATATTTGAACTGATTAGAGCATCTCCAAATTTTTAGATCAAGAAAAGATAGGCTTCCAACATTTTCTTTTTCAACTGTGAACTTAATAGATGGGACTAAATTGTTGAGCCTACCAGGAAATAAGTCAACATCCAAATTATTAGGCCAAAGGCATAAAATATCATCTATATACCTGTACCAAACCAGGTTAAAATTAACAATCGTAGGCAAAATTCTACTTTAAAAAAATTCCATATATAAATTAGCTAGTACAGGTGAAAGGGGATTTCCCATAGCCAATCCAAATGACATAGCATAAAACTTATTTTCAAACTGAAATTTACAATCTTTGACACAAAGCTTAATTAACTCAATAAGAGTGTTGTGTTGAACAGGGAAAGAATATTCAGAGATCTTAACTTTTAAAAAATCAAGTAGGTCATCAACAGGGACTTTTGTGAATAGCGAGCATACATCGAAGCTTACCAATTTGAAATTAGGGTCATTAGGGAATTTTAGTTTGTCAATAAGATCCATGCTATTTACAATATGTGACTCAGAAATAGAGCCAACTAACGGCATTAATAAACTAACTAACCATTTTGATAGCTTATAGGTTACGGAGCCCACTGAGCTAACAATAGGCCTCATGGGATTATTAACTTTGTGTGTTTTTACTAAGCCATACAGATATTTACAACAACTTACGTAGAAGATGCAGAACTCAGAATAGGAAATTAAACAATAGACTGGAGGATTTAATTCGTAATAGTTACTGGACTAAAAAAAGTGATTTTAGTAATATTGTTAACTTGTCGTCACAAGAGCTAGACTTCAATACGAAATGTGCGTTAGGCTTTGGGTTAGGTTTCTCAGTCCCAAAAAAGCCCAGCAGTTTACTGATTGCTAAGTCTTTTATTAATTTTGAAAAACATAGTAATATTTCCGTAAGTGAGGTGACTTTAGCCAAAGGTTGTGTGTATAGTGCTTTTAATACGAGGTTTGAATCGAATTATCCTTTGAGGTTTGAAAAAGCCCTAAAAACACTGAAAAATAATAATTCATTACATATTACTAAAGCGGACAAATCCAATTCGATCGTCATCATGGACAAAAAGAGTTATGTTGAAAAGATGAATACGTTATTAAGTGATTGTGACACGTACAAACCTCTAAATAGAGACCCATTGGAGGATGTTAATAAAATGTTTAACAGAAAATTAAGAGAAATATTAAAAAATAACTATAATGGGCTTTCACAGCAGTTTCTTAGTATCAATCCGTCACTACCATATCTGTACGGCTTAGTAAAAACACACAAAGTTAATAATCCCATGAGGCCTATCGTTAGCTCAGTGGGCTCCGTAACCTATAAGCTATCAAAATGGTTAGTTAGTTTATTAACGCCGTTAGTTGGCTCTATTTCTGAGTCACATATTGTAAATAGCATGGATCTTATTGACAAACTGGAATTCCCTAATGACCCTAATTTCAAATTGGTAAGCTTCGATGTATGCTCGCTATTCACAAAAGTCCCTGTTGATGACCTACTTGATTTTTTTAAAAGTTAAGATCCCTGAATATTCTTTCCCTGTTCAACACAACACTCTTATTGAGTTAATTAAGCTTTGTGTCAAAGATTGTAAATTTCAGTTTGAAAATAAGTTTTATGCTATGTCGTTTGGATTGGCTATGGGAAATCCCCTTTCACCTGTACTAGCTAATTTATATATGGAATTTTTTGAAAGTAGAATTTTGCCTACGATTGTTAATTTTAACCTGGTTTGGTACAGGTATATAGATGATATTTTATGCCTTTGGCCTAATAATTTGGATGTGGACTTATTTCTTGGTAGGCTCAACAATTTAGTCCCATCTATTAAGTTTACAGTTGAAAAAGAAAATGTTGGAAGCCTATCTTTTCTTGATCTAAAAATTTGGAGATGCTCTAATCAGTTCAAATATGAAGTCTACCGTAAGCCGACTAATAATAACTCTCATGTGCATTTTTATTCTGACCATCATCCTTCGATTAAAATCCTCTATTTTCTCTGCTATGTTTCTTCGAGCATTGAGAGTTGTCAGTCCTGAATTTTTAGATTCCGAGTTATGCAATATCATGAATATTGGTACTAAATTATGTTATCCTATTTCATTTTTAGATAACTGTCTTAAGAAAGCCAAGAATAGGTATTATAATAATGTAATTGTAAAGGAATTTCAGCATAAAAATATCCTTAGCCTACCTTACCATATTAATTTTCAATACCTTCCAACTGTACTTAAAGCAATTGGCATTAATGTAATCTTTAAGTATAATAATACTGTTAAATCACGCCTAATAAAGAATAGCCCTGATAATGTTGTTAGTTGTGTGTATTTGATTGGATGTACACAATGTACAATGTACAATGAGGTTGCGGTCAGTTGTTTCCTGTTGTATTGCGTGGGCAGTGGTGGCGAGTGGTTGTGTATGTGCATAGTGCTGCTTCCAAGTGTTGTGCATGTTAGGCATTCTTTTGTGTGATGTTACATAGATAATTACATATATCTAAATGTCATTTATTTATGAATACTGTACCGGGGTATGTGGTTATATGTTTTTATTTCTTATTATTGTGTTACACAGGTCTTATCAGTTCATAGCATTTTTTTGAGTTCAAAGTGACTTATCAGTTAATAGCAGTACATATAGGAGTAGTGATAGTCTGTGCTTTAACAGTGTATGTACATACTTTACTTAATTATTGCCTGCTCATACAAACTTTATTTTCTGAACAATGATGTCCACAAGTGGTACTATCAGTGTCAAACAGAAAAGGCGTACGATCTCCATTGAAGAGAAGAAAGTGATTTTCGCTGACATAGAACAGGGGTTAAGTGTAGTGTTTGTTATGCAGAAGCATAAGATAAGCAAGACCACCATCTATGAAGTCAAGCAGAAGCGCAATGAAATACACGCCTATGTGCTAGACAGTGAATCCGGAGGCAGGAGTTTGAAACGATCTCACTTGAACACGTCCTACAAGAAAAACGTAGATGTGGCTGTGTACATGTGGTTCAAGCAGCAATGGGCCAAGAATGTTCCAGTCAGAAGAATTAACATCCAGTTGGCAGCTAAGCATTTCATGCAGGAGTTCAATGACACAGACTTTAAAGCAAGTAGTGGCTGGCTGTATCGTTTCCAGTGCAGGCATGGCTTATTGAACAGAAAGCTTATGGGAGAAGCAGCCAGTGCAGACCTGTCTCAAGTGGAGTTGTTCAGGTGCGAACTACAGACTCTGATTGATGAGGCTGGGGTTGCTTCCTACCAGCTGTATAATGGCGATGAGACAGGCTTATTTTGGAAGAGTATGCCTACAAATACACTGGCCCACAAAACTGACAAACATCTTCCAGGCTTTAAGACAGACAAACAGCGTGTGTCTGTGTTGGCCTGCGCAAATGCTGATGGCACACATAGACTGAAGCCTTTGGTTGTTGGAAGATCAGCCAAGCCTCACATACTCAAGGACTGCATGCACAAACTTCCAGTCATCTACAGGAGCAGCAAGAAGGCCTGGTTCATGCAGACTATTTTCCAGGAATGGTTCCACAAGTTCTTCGTTGTGCAGGTGAAGGCATACCAGGATCATGTTTTGAAAATAAGCTCTGAAGATGTGAAGGCTGTCCTCTTGCTAGACAATGTGCCAGCACACCCACATGCAGAGGAACTCGCAAGTGAGGATGGCAAGGTCAGAGCTATGTTCCTCCCCCATAATTCCACATCAGTAATACAACCTATGGACCAGAGGGTGATAGTGAGCTGCAAGAGAATCTACAGGGCCAAGCAATTGGAGCAGTGCTTGTGTGTCATCTCTGAAGATGACACAGAGGACAGGGCTGAGAAGACACTCAGGAACTTCAAAGCCTACAACATCAAGTCTGCTATCTACAATTGGGCCGACAGCTGGAATGAGGTCAAGGCATCCACTCTGCGCAATGCCTGGAAGAAACTGCTCCATAACATCAAGGACCTGGAAATAGACTTTGAGGGCTTTGAGCCACAGGACTATTTGGGTGTTCTCCAACAAGCAGGTGAAACAGAGGCTACAGAGGACAAAGTTGTGGAATGGCTTGATGCTGACAATGGTGACCCAGGGTATGAAGATCTTAGTGAGAGTGAAATTGCAGCCAACATTTCAGTCAGGTCTGAAGACAGATCCACTGATGAACCTCTTGATGACGAGGATGCTGAAGATGTCTCCAAGGTTATACCCAAGACTATGTTGAGCCAGGCAAGAGATGCTGTTGATGTTCTGCTGAAATTCATTGATGAGACTACAGCACTGCCTAATATTCTCCCTTACTATAACTACATAAGGAAGTGCCAAAATGAAATCATTGCCAGTCAAAACAAAAGGATCAAGCAAACGAAAATTCATGATTTCTTTAAGCCCCCTGCTGCCAAGCCCTGATGCATGTCCATGCCTGTTTCATGCCGAAGCTCTGTTTCAAGCAAAATGTCTGACCTTTCACCAGAAGTTCCCGACAATATTTCGGAAGATTGACTATATATGGTGAGTACATAAAAATAAATATTTACATGTGCATGTGTTCATAAGTAGGTAAGTCTATGTATACATTTTCATGTGTTGAATGTGGAGATTCGAGGGCTATACATACATGTGTAACTGTACTGAAGTATTTTGGTTATGGAAAACCCCACTTTAACGTCCCATAATCCGGTAAAGTGGAGGTCATCCATACTTCACTTTAACATTCCCCAGTATATTACGTCAAAGTGGGGGTTTTCTGTACTTCACTCTATAAAGTGGAAATTTCACTTTAGCAACCACACACCCCCCAAAGTGTATGTTAATGTGAGGGTCTACTGTATTCTCTATATTGAGAGAATTTCAAATCTGTTATAATCAATTAAAAAGAGAAGAAAAACATTTTTAGTAACTCTGAAGGCCTGGCTTTCCAAGAAAAGCTCTGGCCTAATGGGGATTACTGAAACCTCCCAGGCCCCTACTGAGGGGTTTGGGAGCTCTCAGGAATCCTTCCCAATGGTGGAGTTCCCACCAAACTTGGGGTCTTAACCACACCAACTCAACACTCAAATTCACTTTCTTTATTTCTTTAAATACCACAAAGGAGTTTACAGTGACTCCTGCAATCTGTTTAGCATTCAAGATGAGGGATACTTTCCTATCATCCCAATTCATGCAGATAAAGTCATGAAGTTTTTGACAGAAATCACATAGATCTTATTGCTGCCTTTTCAGTTGTTTTTTTACACAAATTGCTGATTGTGAGAATTTGGACCCATGGTCATGCTATTAATTAATTATCATAAAAAGAAATACACACAGACAAATTATTTATTTATTTATTTTTTTCTCTTTCGTTTCCTTTCAGTGGTCATGACAGTTTTCTGACCTTTGTGTTTATGACCTTTTTCCTGCCTTGTTTCAAATATTTCTTGAATGCCAACTGTATTACAGTTTAAATATATACGTTAAGCTGGTGATAATTTATGTAAACTGTATTGCACTTTCTTTCTTGTAATGAATTTCACTTTATAATTTATATGCATGGATTCACTGATACTTTATACACTTTTTGGTGTAAACAAAATAATATATATATATATATATATATATATATATATATATATATCCCCGCAAGGGGGTTCTAAGCTCGTGCTCTTGAGTGCTCTTTGTGCTCATTTGTACGTGCTTGTTCCTGGAGGTTTCACGTGCGCCCTCCCGGCCCTAGCACCCAAGGATGATGGGGCTCGACCCTGTAGTCCTTGGTCTTTTTCCACTTCGACTGTCCCCTCCACCTTTTCTTTTTCCTCTGTCTTTCCTCTCCCTTTTTCTTTGTTTTTCCGCTGAGATATGCCCTTTTAAATAGAGGCGAATCGGTTCTTCCTGAACTTAAAAAAAAAAAAAAAAAAATATATATATATATATATATATATATAGGGTGTCTCATAAGTCCGGCATCATAGGAAAAATAATAAAAAAAGGCAAAACAAAAGCTTTTATTTAGAGAACATGCTCAATATGTCCACCATTGTTTTCAATACACAAATTCAGACATGATACCCAGTCAGCAAGCACACTGTGAATGATGTCAGGAGTAATGGTGTTACATGCCCCAATAATGCGCTGCCGCAAATGTTCAGCACTCCTAATTTTCTCTGCGTATACCAGCGCTTTCAAGTGGCCCCAGAGATAAAAATCTAGTGGGGTGAGATCCGGGCTTCTAGCTGGCCATTCCACAGGCCCTCAACGTCCTATCCAATGACCAGGGAATTGTTGGTACAGGTATTCCCTTACTTAGATGCTGTAATGTGCAGGAGCGCCGTCTTGCTGGAACCATGTTGGGAGATTTCCTTCTTTGTTCAAGACACTGGGAAGTGCTTCTTCCTTGAGCATACATAGATAGGTGCCTCCAGTGACATGTTCATCGAAAAAGAGGGGGCCTATGATGCGATCCTTCCAAATGCCACACCATACCATCACCCGAGAGCACCTTGTTCCTTTGAAGAGGTATACCAGTGAGGGTTGTTTTGAGATCAGTAGCGAGTGTTCTGTCAATTTACCTCACCATTTCCATAAAAAACAGCCTCATCACTGAACAGAATGGTGGATGGGAAATTGGCATCCTGAGCATATTGTTCTGGAGCCCATTCACAAAATTCTATCTGCCAGTCAGGTTCATCATTGCTTAATTTCTGTAGGATCTGAAGTTTATATAGATGCCATTTGTGAGCCTGAAGAATGCGATGGATGCTACTTTTTGACACTCCTGTCTCGGCAGACAATCACCGAAGAGACTTATTGGGACTTGTTAAAATGAGCCAGGATAGCAGTCGCTGTATCATCGTCGGAAAAAAACAAACAATTTGTCCTACGTACACTTTTACTCGGGAAATGACACCCCCACTAAGAAGGCCATTTTTTCTTCAATGTTTCTCCGCGCCCTTAGGATCGCCAGTCCGGAATACATCGATGCCGAATTAGAAAAAATCAACGGTATTGGAAGTGATCTGTGTTATCCATCTGCGTTTATGGAATCTTGTCTCAACAAGGCAAAACGAACTTTCTATTGGGGCAATAATAACACTCGTACTTTGTCAAAAAATATTTTAGTACTTCCATTTTTCCCAGGCTTTTTAGGAATTGCTAATGTACTTAAACTTTTGGATATTAATGTAGTATTTTCATATAACAATATTGTGAAAAATATCGTAGTAAAAAATAGCACTACCAATAATTCAGGCATTGTCTATAAAATTGGTTGTAAACAATGTGATTCCTTTTACATAGGTCAGACGGGAAAGGATTTGCACACACGTATAAAACAGCATCAATATTCCGTTAGAACAGGACATTCGTCCAGTGCTCTTTTTGTCCATTTGTCAGAGTTATCCCACTGTATTGATTGGAATAATGCTTCAGTTTTATTTCACTCTGGCAACATTGTTAATAGAAATACAGTATTCTTGAGTCTGCCATTATCCAACTTTCAAATAACTTCAACATAAGCAAAGGTCTTTTTCAACTCGATCCTGTTGTTTTGAATTCCTTCAGAAAAAATTTAGATAAGAAGGGTAGAACGCTAAATCTTTGGTAAACTTGTATGCCACCTTAATAACTTTTATTTTTCAATTTATTTTTATATACAAGATGGGTAGAGTGATAAAACCCGGGCAGATTTCCAGTATAAATTTGCATTTTTTTTTTTTTTTTTTTATAATATTGGTTGGAAACAATTAATTTAATCTTGTGCTAAAAATCGGTAGTTTGATCTTGTGCTAAAAATCGATAGTGTTTCCTTACAAAGTTGTATGTTCATCCCACAATCTTTTAATATTTTTTTTTTTTTTTTTTTTTAAATTTCATTTCTCCATTTATTGTATATGTATGTATGTGTGTGTGTGTGTATATATATATATATATATATATATACACCTTGGGGCATTGGTTTCTGCGAGTATGTAGAAGAATTACGGCATTTGGAAGAGTGAAGTCCATGGTGTAATGGTATCGCGTCTGACCGGCAATCGGAAGATCCCGGGTTCGATTCCCAGGTGGTTACTTCATTTTTTCATTTGTTCCGTTTTCTCTCTCTCGTCTTGCGCGGAATATCTCCTATACAAGCGTCGTTCTTTACGATATATATATATATTATATATATATATTATATATATATATATATATATATAATGGTAATACTTTGGATAATATTGTCATTAGTGAAGGGAAAGTAATGCGCTATATTGATAAAATGAAAATGCGTAAATCACCGGGTCCAGATTCCATATATCCTATGCAACTAAAAGAATTAAAAGATAGCATTGTTGTGCCGCTAACAAAGATTTTTAATGCGTCTATTTCTGAGGGGTGCGTACCAGATAATTTCAAGTTAGCAAACGTAACACCTATTTTTAAGAAAGGCGATAAAGGTGCGGCGGGAAATTATAGGCCAATCAGTTTAACGTCTGTTGTAGGTAAGCTACTGGAATCAATAATTAGGGATCGTATAGTCGAACACTTAGAAGTGCATAATCTGGTTAGAAATACGCAGCACGGTTTTAGGCGGAACAAATCTTGCTTAACTAATCTTTTAGAATTTTTCCAAAGCGTGGTTGATGATTACGATAGACATCGGGCGGTTGATGTAGTGTATTTAGATTTTCAAAAAGCGTTTGACACCGTGCCGCACAAAAGACTCATTGAAAAAACTAAAGCTCATGGAATCAGGGGTGTAGTAATAAATTGGCTAGAAGAGTGGTTGCGAGGCAGGAAACAGAGGGTGGTCGTTGATGGAGCGGAGTCCTGTTGGGCTAATCTAGCGAGTGGCGTTCCTCAGGGTTCTGTATTGGGCCCCTTGCTTTTTCTTATATATATTAACGATTTAGATGTCGGCCTAGTCAGTACAGTTTCAAAGTTTGCGGATGACACGAAGCTGGGTGGTAGGGCGATTAATGACGAAGATAGAGGTAAAATTCAGGAAGATCTGAACAAAATCGTTGATTGGTCAGTCACATGGCAAATGAGATTTAACGTGGATAAGTGCAAAATTTTGCATATAGGTTCGCGTAACAGTAATTTTGCGTATAGTATGTCAGGGAAAGATTTAACAAGCGTAGAGCAGGAAAAAGATTTAGGAGTTATAGTCACTGGTGACTTAAAAGTAGCGAAACAAAGTACAGCAGCGTTCAATAAGGCGAACAAAGTGTTAGGTTTTATAGCTAGAAATTTTGAGTACAAATCGCGCCATATTATAGTTCCTCTTTATAAATCATTAGTTAGACCCCATTTGGAGTACGCGGTCCAATTTTGGAATCCGCATATGCGCAAAGATATAGACAAAATCGAAAGAGTTCAAAGACGAGCAACTAAGATGATTCCGTCTCTTAGGTCAAAGTCGTACGAGGATAGGCTTAAGGAGTTAAAATTGACTACACTCGAGACTAGAAGGTTAAGTGGTGATCTAATCCAGGTTTTCAAAATTATGAATGGGTTTGATAACGTAAATAGAGATAGCTTTTTCGAAATATCTCAATATAATAGGACTAGAAATAACGGGTGTAAGTTGACAAGTAGAAGGTTCGAGACAGCAGTTGCCAAAAACTTTTTTACGCATAGAATAGCAAATAGCTGGAATAGTTTGCCGGTAGAAGTAATTAGTAGCACTTCTATAAACATGTTTAAAAATCGATTGGACGCGCATGTTGATAGAAAGGGTATAGTTTAAGGTAGTAAAATTAAGGCTTTGTGGGGATAGATCCCACAGCTCAACACAAGTGTTGTGGGCTATAGGGAGGCAGCGTCTTGGGTTAGGGGATACTCTCTGTCCTTACACACCCCATTTAAAGAGATTCCTCTGCCGAGCGGTGCCCCCCATAGTACTGTGAGGTATTGAAAAACTCATGATCTTCACTTGCCCCACAAACACCTTTAAATGGGAGACCCATAATGGGTGCACACACATTTCTACATTATTGTACAGTCTTTACAGCCACACCTACACTTTTCCTCGTAAGTGTATATATTGTAATGTATATGGTTGTAAATTTTGACTTGGTCCGCAATCGATATGGACCGTGACTTGATGGATACCGTAATGAAATTGACTGGATTCTTTGGATCTGATATAATTGCATGTCCGTTATAAATTGATATAGAGTGTAACATATTGTGGATAGTAGTCTATTATGACTTGATCCTCTGGATCGAGAGATTCTATCTTTAGTTTTAAATCGATAATTAATTATTTTTAAGTTGCTAATTATTTAGTTTCATAAAAATTGGTCGTTGCCAATTTACCAGCAGTTTTTACATAAATTTCTTATGTTCTTGTGGTTCGGAACCCACGTACAATTCTAGGTCCCCTCCGCCATCACGGAGGACATACACAATACACAATGTATATGGTTGTAAATTTTGACTTGGTCCACAATCGATATAGACCATGACTTATTTTTCGTGACAAGGTACTAGTACTGATGGATACCGTAATGAAATTGACTGTATTCTCTGGATCTGATATATTTGCATGTCGGTTATGAATAGATATAGAGTGTAAAATATTTGTGGATAGTAGTCTATTATGACGTGATCCTCTGGATCAAGAGATTCTATCTTTAGTTTTAAATCGATAATTAATTAGTTTTGCTAAATTGGTCGTTGCCAATGTACACATTGTACAGGAAGTTGTTACATAAATTTCTTATGTTCTTGTGGTTCGGAACCCACGTAAAATTGTAGGTCCCCTCCACCACCACGGAGGACATACACAATTACGAACACAGTTAGGTAGACCAGCCATGAGTGGATCCTAGGGTCTTTGTTGGTCTGAAACATTATAACATATATATATATATATTTTTTTTTTGTAACCTAAGGTGTATATATAGGCTGTAACCTTCTATGTACTTCAGTGTTCCTGAGGATGTCATTAGACGAAAGTGCTTGAGCACCTTTCTGCGTTTTCTTTCCTTCGTGGTTTTATTCATCATATATATATATATATATATATTATATATATATATATATATATATATATATGCATTTAACTGCAATGACCATGCAGTATATAAATGAATAGAAACGACGTAAGTAATAAGGAGTGTCTCTGCACACGGGGAAGAGAAATAACGAATAAATGAAAAATGAGGCGAACCGCCCGGGAATCAAACCCAGGGCCTTCCAATTGGAAGGCCCTGGGTTCGATTCCTGGGTGGTTCGCCTCATTTTTCATTTATTCGTTATTTCTCTTCCCCGTGTGCAGAGACGCTTCTTATTACTTACGTCGTTTCTATTCATATATATATATATATATATGAAATAGGATCCCTCCTAAGGAGACGTAATTTTACATTTAGGATAAAAACGAAGACGTAGAGCAAGAAAGTCATTATATTTGGCTGCAGCCAAATATAATGACTTTCTTGCTCTACGTCTTCGTTTTTATCCTAAATATATATATATATATATATGGTTATTTTTTGAACATCTGACACTTTTAGAAGGTTTGCATTTTTTTTATTAATTGAAATAAAGCATGAAATTTTTACTGTACCTATGGGAATTAGTCCCCTAGTGCAAAACATGCTGTATGTTGATGTCCTCTCAGTTCAGCTTTTGACAGAAGAGCCCTGTCCAACAGACTTCGTGCATTTTATGCTAAAGGAATATCATGGCCACCAACATCACCAGATGAAAACCCCTGTGACTTTTATCAATGGGCTATATAAAAGAGTGTGTTTAAACAGAATCCACACACAGTAGAAGAATTGAAAATATCAATTGAACATAAAATTTCTCATATTTCAACAGATACTCTGTTCAGAGTACTGCAAAATTTTGTTGTTTGTCTGTGAAGAGTTAAGAGGCTAAGAGAACATGACATAGTGTTTTTTGCAACATGGGACTAATTCCCCATGTGTAGAGAATCTACAGCAAATATTTCATGCTCATATTTCATTTAATAACAAATAATACAAGCCTTTTAAAATGACAAATATTTAAAAATTTGTATATATATATATATATATATATATATATATATATATATATATATATATATATATATATATATACACACACTATATGATCAAAAGTATTCGGACACCGCATGGTTTTGGGAAAAATGGTTTTATTATGGCATTTAGTAACCAGTAGGTCCACCCTTTGCTTTTATTACAGCGTCAACACATCGAGGCATACTTTCCACCAGTTTTCGGTAAGTCTGTGCAGGAATGGCTCGCCATTCCTCTTGCAGAGCTGATGCAAGAGATGCAAGTGAAGCCGGGCGTGGTGTGCGGTTTCGTATCCGTCGCTCCAGTTCGTCCCACATGTGCTCAATTGGGTTGAGATCGGGGCTCTGAGCAGGCCAGTCTAACAAATCCACCTTATTTTCACGAAACCAGTCCTGCACACGCCTTGCAGTATGGCAGGGAGCTCGATCCTGTTGAGACAAACAATGGCCATCTCCGTAGTATTGCCACAGTGTAGGGAGGGCCGAATTGTCAAGAATGTCGAGATAAACGTCAGCGTTCATGGTAGTGGGTATAACAACCAACGGGCCGAGCCCTAGCCAGGAAAAACAACCCCATACCATGATGGACCCTCCACCGAACTTCACCGTTGGACGTACACAGTCAGGAAGAAGCTATTCTCCGGGCTGTCGCCACACCCAAACACGCCCATCAGACTGGAAGAGTGAATACCGCGACTCGTCGCTCCAAAGAACAGTTTTCCAGTCCTCCACGGTCCAGGAACGACGGGAGACACACCAGGCCAAACGACGCGTGGCATTAACTTTTGTAATCAGTGGCTTGTGTACAGCTGCTCTACCATAATAACCGAGTCTGTGCATCTCTCTGCGGATAGTTACAGTACTAACGGAGGTACCGGATGCTCTTCCTACCTCCTCAGCGATGGAAGCAGCAGAGGACGTGCGGGACTTCTTGACATGTCGTACCAGACTTCTTCTATCACGTTCCGTCAATTTGCGTGGTCATCCGGAACGTTTTTTCGCGTTAGTTGCACCGTCGTGCTTCCATCTCATGATAACATCCACTACAGTCGACTTTGGTATATCCTGTTTGGCTGCAATGTTTCGTATAGAAACATTACTTAAATAACATCCGATGACGAGTCCACATTGGAACTCGGAGAGTTCACGTCCGCGCGGCATGGCTTCACAACAGTTACTGATAACTTAACAGAACACCTCAGCATTATAGTTTCGCCACACTTTTTCCCAGCATACCTTTTGGCGAAGGTGATATTTGCAGAAATGCGGATTTTCCGAGGTGTCTGAATACTTTTGATCATATGGTATATATATATATATATATGAATAAAACCACAAAGGAAAGGAAACACAAAATGGTGCTCAAGTGCTTTTGTCTAATAACATCCTCAGGAACACTGAAGTACATAAAAGGGTTACAGCCTATATATAGGTTACAGAAAGAAAAAAAGAAAATAAAATAAATAATATATATATATATATATATATATATTATATATATATATATATATATATATAATATTTAGGAGAAATCCAATGACAAGGAGGAATGTAAATGCCATGAAAAGTCTTCTTTAATGCGCAACGTTTCGAGCAATACGCTCATCATCAGGCTAGATAATAACAATATGAAATTAGAATCAATAAATAAATGTGAACAAGACAAAATAATTTCTATAAAACCTATTCATTAAAAGCAAATTTTAAAAAGACTAAAAGAGGAGTGTTAAATTCAAAGTTATAAAAATTTACATATAAAATTACAAGAAATTTAAAAAGCTATTTTTAAATTACATATAGTAAATTTGAAATTAGTACACTGAAATAATTAACACTAATACAATGGAATAATTAACACTACGAACCTTTCAATGCTGGTTCCGAGGCACGAGTAATTTAAAACAAAACAAAACAGGAAACAAACTATGGGTTGGGCAGTTGGAGAGTTATAAGTTGGGGAGGGGGGATTATAAAAAATTTAGAGGGACAGCTGAGGAATCCACGTTTAGAGAAGGGGTCAATGTTTTAATATAAAGAGATTCCAAAATTCTAAGTGAGTTAGGACAAGAATTACAACTGAGAATTTTAAAATTATCTAAAGTGACATCAGTTTTACATTTAATACTATGTTCCCGAATACTAGAGGCTTCTTTTTTATTTAAAATTTTACCTGTTCGGCAACTTATTCCCATATGCGAATAAAATCTAGCCCTGAGGGAGCGCATGGTGCTGCCAATATAAGTACCAAGGACACCTTGGGCAGGTAAATAAATATACAACACCGCTACGCAACGAATCAGGAGTTTGATCCTTCGCTGAGAAAAGCAACCTAAAGACATTTTGTTAATAAATAATGCGAAAATCAGTATGATAGAAAAATTTTCTTAACAACTTTGTAAATTTAAGTTTAAATTCTTTATTCATGGACCCATTTCAGGTACCAAGAAATATTTTATATCTTTAGGCACTGAAGTACAGGGAAGTTGAGGGCTATAAACATTATTTAAGAAAGATTTTATTAGTTTATCTACATATTGAACAGGAAAACTATTATTGGTAAAATATGATCTTAAATTATTAAATTCATCGTAAGTAAGGTAAAACTAGAGGTCAAATTATATCCTCTGAACAAGAGTTTTAAACACGACATCTTATAGTTAAAATCAGTAAAACTAAAGAATTCATGCCCAAACCAGTAAAAGTGGGTTTCCTGTAAACTGATGTAGTAATAGAATCACCTTTTTTCGAAATTAAAAGATCTAAAAGGGAAGGGAGCCATTTTTCTCAGTTTCCATTGTATAAGTTATATTGGGGTGCAGAGAATTTAGAAATTAAAAAATTGTTGCGCTTGTACAGCATTATCAAAAACAGCTATCGAGTCATCAACGAAGCGTCGATAGAAAATTGGTTTACAATGGGTGGGAGATTGTCTAAAAATTACACTTTCTAAATGAGTCATAAAAAAATCAGCTGATAAAGGTCCGACGGGTGATCCCATCCCAACACCATCAATTTGTTGGTAAACCTTATTATTGAAAATAAAATAACATTGCTTAAAAACCAATTCTAAAAGTTCCTTAAAATAAGACCATGAAAACTATCAACATGGCATTTACATTCCTCCTTGTCATTGGATTTCTCCTAAATATTAAATTGAAGCTTTGTAGAAGCAACCCGCATGACTATATATATATATATATATATATATATATATATATATATATATATATATATATATATATATGCAATAAATGGAGAAATAAAAATAAAAATTAAAAATTAAAGGATTATATATCAGAGAGGCATACAGATTTGTAAGGAGAAAATATCGATTTTTAGCACAAGATCAAATGAATTATAAAAATACAAATTTATACTGAAATCTGCCCGGGTTTTAACACTGCCTTTTTTGGTTAAGTTTCGATATATATAAAAATAAAATGAAAATTAAAAGTTAATAAAGTAGTATACAAGTTTACCAAAGATTTAGCGTTCTACCCTTCTTATCTAAATCTGTTTTGAAAGAATTCAAAACAACAGGATCGAGTTGAAAAAGACCTTTGCTTATGTTGAGGTTATTTGAAAGTTGGATAATGGCGGACTCAAGAATATTTCTATTAACAATGTTGCTAGAGTGGAATAAAACTGAAGCATTATTCCAATCAATACAGTGGGATAACTCTGACAAATGGACAAAAAGGGCACGACAACTGTCCTGTTCTAACAGAATATTGATGCTGTTTTATACATGTGTGCAAATCCTTTCCCGTCTGACCTATGTAAAAGGAATCACATTGTTTACAACCAATTTTATAGATAATGCCTGAATTATTGGTAGGGCTATTTTTTACTATGATATTTTTCACAATATTGTTATATGAAAATACTACATTAATATCCAAAAGTTTAAGTATATTAGCAATGCCTAAAAAGCCCGGGAAAAATGGAAGTACTAAAATATTTTTTGACAAAGTACGAGTGTTATTATTGACACGATAGAAAGTTCGTTTTGCCTTGTTGAGACAAGATTCCATAAACGCAGATGGATAACACAGATCACTTCCAATACCGTTGATTTTTTCCAATTCGGCATTGATGTATTCCGGACTGGCGATCCTAAGGGCGTGGAGAAACATTGATGAAAAAATGGCCGCCTTAGTGGGGGTGTCATATCCCGAGTAAAAGTGTACGTAGGACAAATTGTTTGTTGTTTTCCCGATAGATACTAAACTTAAAACCTGGGCTTTCCCTATGTACACGCACATCCAAAAATGGGATTGAATTGTCTTGTTCCACTTCTAAAGTAAACTTAATGGAGTATTTAACTGAAGGAGGAAGTTATCCAGGTCACGATTCATGGGCCAGATACGCAAAATATCGTCGACGTACCGCAACCAAGGGATGCCAACTTCCATTTTTCCCGGGCTTTTTAGGCATTGCTAATGTACTTAAACTTTTGGATATTAATGTAGTATTTTCATATAACAATATTGTGAAAAATATCATAGTAAAAAATAGCCCTACCAATAATTCAGGCATTATCTATAAAATTGGTTGTAAACAATGTGATTCCTTTTACATAGGTCAGACGGGAAAGGATTTGCACACACGTATAAAACAGCATCAATATTCCGTTAGAACAGGACAGTTGTCCAGTGCCCTTTTTGTCCATTTGTCAGAGTTATCCCACTGTATTGATTGGAATAATGCTTCAGTTTTATTCCACTCTAGCAACATTGTTAATAGAAATATTCTTGAGTCCGCCATTATCCAACTTTCAAATAACCTCAACATAAGCAAAGGTCTTTTTCAACTCGATCCTGTTGTTTTGAATTCTTTCAAAACAGATTTAGATAAGAAGGGTAGAACGCTAAATCTTTGGTAAACTTGTATGCTACTTTATTAACTTTTAATTTTCATTTTATTTTTATATACATTGAAACTTAACCAAAAAAGGCAGTGTGTTAAAACCTGGGCAGATTTTCAGTATAAATTTGTATTTTTATAATTCATTTGATCTTGTGCTAAAAATCGATATTTTCTCCTTACAAATCTGTATGCCTCTGATAATCCTTTAATTTTTAAGTTTTTATTTTTACTTCTCCATTTATTGCATATATATATATAGATATGTATGTATGTATATATATATATACTGTATACCTATATTATTTCTTTTTCTTTTTTTTTTCTTTCTGTAACCTATATACAGGCTGTAACCCTTTTATGTACTTCAGTGTTCCTGAGGATGTCATTAGACGAAAGCGCTTGAGCACCATTTTGTGTTTCCTTTCCTTCGTGGTTTTATTCATCATAAATATTTTTCACGTGTTACTTTCGTGAAATAATTTTCATATATATATATATATATATATAATATATATAGAGTGTCCCATAAGTCTGGCATCATAGGAGAAATTCATATTTTTCTACTTCTACAAACCATAATTCATATTTTTCTCTTTCTACAGGCCATAATGTCTGTGAGCAAGGAAGAACGAATCCAGATTATTCTACTCATAGGAAATTGGAGTCAGAGAGAGGCCGCTGCTGAATTTAACAGACTGCATCCAGACTGCGAGCCAATAACACAGAGTTGTGTTAGCAGACTTGTTGCAAAGTTTAAGGAAACAGGATCCATAGAAGATAAACCACGCAGTGGACCTTCAAGGAGGTCCACTGACAATGATACAGCGACTGCTATCCTGGCTCATTTTAACAGAAGTCCCAATAAGTCTCTTCAGCAATTGTCCGCCGAGACAGGAGTGTCGAAAAGTAGCATCCATCGCATTCTTCAGGCTCACAAATGGCATCTATATAAACTTCAGATCGTACAGAAATTAAGCGTAGATGATCCTGACTGGTGGATAGAATTTTGTGAATGGGCTACGGAACAATATGCTCGGGATGCCAATTTCCCATCCACCATTCTGTTCAGTGATGAGGCTGTTTTTTATGGAAATGGTGAGGTAAATCGACAGAACACCCGCTACTGGTCTCAAAACAACCCTCACTGGTATACCTCTTCAAAGGAACAAGGTGCAAACCTAATGCCGCACCACAAATAAGAATTTTTTAAATTTAAGGCCTCCACGAAACCAGGCTGCTTACCTTGAAGGGTTGTTGGATCCAGGCTCGCCACCCAGACCTCTGATTCCACGACTGCTGGCTCGTACCACCAACAGTTTCTCACTTGGTTCACAGGTCTTGCAAGAATAGCTTCCTTCTGTTATGTTCTTGATTTTCTTAACTTAAACTATTTATTTTTCTATTTCTCTTAACATTTGATTTAGTTTTAACACCTCCACAAACATCAGATTGTTTTCCCCACTTCTCAAAACTCGAGTTTTGACACACACACACGCGCGCCAGTTCTTAGAATTTCTTAACTTAGTTATTTACTATCTGTTTATTTACTATCTTCTTATTCCTTTCGCTAAAATATTAACAATTTAGTACTTAATTTAATTCTTGCTTTTTGCTAACAGGTTTTAACATGCGACTGTCCAACTCTCATTCTTTTTCTCTTACTATTAACAAAACTCTTTTATTCCTTATTCCTTGTTTACAAGTTTAACAACATTATCTTTATATAACTTAATGTTTATTCACAACTTAATGTTTATTATTTATTATCTTAATGCTTATTATTTATTACTATCTTTCTACTTAGTTTATCTTAATGTTTATTTACTTATTACTTTATATTTTTATCCTTACTCACAACTTTATATTTTATCTTTACTTATTACTATCTATTTATTCCTCTGGAAAGAAAGAGAGAACCATTAAAATCCTGTAACAATATTTCTGTCAAAAAATTAAATAAATTTAATACCTAAATAATAATAATCAAGGCCAGGGGGAAAGCGCTGACAACTAAAAAGGGAAAAGGGTTCACACACCTACTATATTATCCTAAATGTGGTTCTCTCTTCCTTTCCTTTACAATCTTTATACACAATATTCATTAATGAATTATTTACATACTTTTTTTTTTTTTTTTTTTTTTTTTTTTTTTTTTACAAAAAATAATTTAAATCATTAATTAGATACATGGCTATCATAAGAATAACAAATATTTACAAATTTAACTTTATACATTCATTTATTTATTTATTTTTTTTTTAAAATTATAATTCAGTTATTTAATAATCTTTATATTTAGCAAATACAGTAAACATTCAAGATTTAAGACTAACCACTAACTAACAATCACTTCATTAATAATTTACGTTATACTTAAAAATATATCTACAATTTCATTTTTTTTAAAGTTATTTACAATAGTTATTTACAATACAAGGAATGAGGTTGAAACCTGCATGGTGGCAAGTCACCAGAGCCGGGGATCAGCAGGTCTGGGGAACTCACCCAGACACCTTCCTCCTTCAAGCACAGCCCAGCTTCTGGCCTCAAAAAGTAGGCTGCCACCTGGTTGAGTTTCCAACCACGCGCTCTCTCACACATCATACAATACTACTATTTTTTCTACAGAACACTACACCACTAGTCCACTACTTTATACTACATTACCATCACCACTCCCTAAACACTGTTGCACTTTCTCTATCGTTCTAACCCATCTACTTCTAATATCCTCCCTAATACTACTAGTTAATTCTACATCTAAACTTTTATTCAACACATTTTCTTCTATATCAAGCAATAACATTCTCACTTCCTCACAAAAATCAATCACATTCATTCTCTTCCTCATTCTTTCATTTATACTTCCTTCACCTCTATCTACTCCCCATTCATCCCTCACACTTTCCATTAAGGTTACAATACTTTGCTCAGTTACACTCCTTTCTCTCTCACATACATTTTCCCTTTCACTCTCACTCTCAAGAATTGCAAATCCCACACACTTAATGCCCCCTCCCTGGCACAATTTTTCCACTTCCGAGTGAGGAAGATTTCTCTTGTTCTGCTCTTCTCCTCCACCCTCAGATAATCCCAGAAAAGAAAGGCCCTCAAGGTCTGGGACTCCAAAACCCTCAAACGAGAATTCCCTGGATGGACCAGGCTGGCACCATGAACCACCAAAGTCCCGAACATCCCATTCTAACTCCACCTCACCTGTGGCTGTTCCAGAGTCCAACTGGGAATCCTTCAGCTCATGTACTTCACCTATCGGAATAGTATAATTGTCGGAGACTTTAACTGCCCTAATGTTAATTACGATAATTTTACTGGTAATGAGGAGGGTTTGAGATTGATTAAGTTTATGGAAGATAACTTTTTACGATAGATGGTTACCGAACCAACGTGCGGTGACAATATTTTAGATTTGGTGATGACGAATGGCGAGAATATAATCGAAGGTTTAGAAGTAGGCAAGAGTTTAGGATGTAGTGATCATCAAATTCTTAGGTTTAAGTTATTGATAGAAAACACTAAGGATAGTAACGTAATAGAAGTCCCTGATTTTTGTAGGGCTAATTTTGATAGTTTTGCAGATAGGATGAGAGTAGTGGACTGGGATAACTTATTTATGGGTAATGACACAAATTTGCATTGGGTGGCGTTTAAAGAAAGTTTTAGGAATATTGAAAGGGAGTTTATTCCTCGTAGGCCCAAGTGCACTAGAAATCGTGGTAGGCCAAAGTGGTGGACTAGGGAAATAGGTGAGTTCATAAACAAGCGTAATAGAGCGTATAGACTTAATAAGCGCAATGGCACGGCAGCTAACTTTAATAGATATATTGAGCTTAGACATCAGGTTAAAAGATCAGTTTGGAATGCCAAGTGTAATTTAGAGATACTTATAGCTGCGGATAGTAAACATAATCCAAAAAAGTTTTTTGAATACATTAATAACACTGGCCAACAAAATGAAACTTTTTTTTCTCATCACAAACATGATCACACTTTTCTTAATGCATTCTTCACGCTGATTCCGAATCTGGTTTTATTTGTTTTCTAGCATGTATAGTTATATAGATACACTGGTTTTGATATTTTTAAGTTTTTGATATTGCTATAAGAAAATTCATGGATGTATAGATCACACTTAGGAATGCTAAACAACAAATACATCATATACCTTATTCAATGTACTTATAAATAAAGAATATATACATTATTTTATTAAAAGCGCTGTGAGTGTGATTTCCTTTTGTAAATTTGGCCTGGATTGTCACGATACAGCATCCAACAATGGTCCGCCATCATGCTTTCATTCCAGTATCCTTGGTAGCACTTCTCCATCATCTGAATATCTTGATGGAAGCGCTCTCCTTGCTCGTCACTCACTGCACCAAGGTTTTCAGGAAAGAAATCTAAGTGGGAATGCAGGAAGTGAATTTTAACGACATTGACACTCCATTTCTTTGAAGCATCAAGGGGGTTCTTGACTCCATCCTTATACGCAGGTGACTTGTTGCTTCCAAGAAAGTTTTCACATATCCATTTGAACGCCAGCCAAGCCTTCAATTCCAGCGGACTTAGGACTTTTTCAAATTCAGTGTCATTCAAACCTCCCTTATTTGTGGCCCAACAAAAATTCCTTCCTTCAATTTTGCTGCAGTAACCTTTGGAAATTTCCTTGAAAGGTATTGGAACCCTTCAGAATTGACTTTACCCATTGCTTTAACAAAATTCTTCATTAAACCAAGTTTAATGTGAAGAGGTGGCAGATAGATCTTTTGGGGATCCACTAAAGGGACAGACTGGACATTGCTTATCCCTGGGACATATGTATACCTAAGTGGCCAGTCACTTTTGGTGTAATGTTCTATAGTGGCGTGACTGTCCCACAGGCAATGGAAACAACAAAATTTTGTGAATCCTGACTGCATACCCATAAGCATTCCTATAACTTTTAGATCTCCACAAACATTCCATTGATGACTGTTGTATTTGATTGCCTTAAGTAGTATATCCATATTGTCATATGTCTCTTTTAGATGGACGGAATGGGCAATGGGGATGGATGGCATTATATTACCATATGCAAAAGAACTGCTTTCAGGCTTCTCTGCGACGAATCAATAAAGAGGCGCCACTCAGATGCCACATACGTCTGAGATATGGCTGTAAATAGTCCATTGATGTCATGGCAATAACAGAGAGGACTGTCTACTGAAAAGAATGCTGTAATTCAAAATTCCGCTTTCGGTAGTAACTAATACAAACATTGTTCTCAAGTAAATTGTTCTCCTTTAGTCTTGAGGCGAGAAGCTCTGATTTCTCTTTAGACAGCGATAAGTCTCTAACAAGATCATTCAACTGTCCTGGGTTAACTTTTTAGGCTCTAAATGTCTACCTTCAAAGTGTACTCTGGTTCTGTAGATGGTCCGGAAACGCCAGTTGCACCTTCATCACTTTCCATGTCATCTATGATAGAATCTAGCCTATCACTTGGGGGAATTGGAATGGCAATGTTTCATCATGTTTTACTGGTCTACGTGCTGAATCCAAGTTTGGATATACAATCTGGTGTTTGTTCTTGGCAGAAAACCCCATTAAGTTCACACTACA
Source organism: Bathynomus jamesi (assembly GCA_023014485.1). Taxonomy (NCBI): domain Eukaryota; kingdom Metazoa; phylum Arthropoda; class Malacostraca; order Isopoda; family Cirolanidae; genus Bathynomus; species Bathynomus jamesi. The sequence goes on along the minus strand of JAJOZX010002411.1, from coordinate 196,693 downwards.
AAAATAACAGTCTTCATGATGATCTCTCGGCTCCCTCCATATCATGGGTATGGCAAATGGCATTGAAGCTTTCTTTTTGTTAAGCCAATCACGTAATCCATTTGAACAGCCAGAACAGATTTGATGTGGCGCCCATGGTTTATCTTGGTCACCTAGATGGCAACCAAAGTATAGCTTGTATATTTTCTTAATGTCGGTTGTAATACTTCGTCGCTGTGTTTTAGTTGTCAACTGGCCGCATACGAAACAGAACTTGTCAGGGTCATTCTTACATTGTCGAGGCATGTTGACTGACCTGAGCAAACTATAAATTCAAAAAAATGTACACCAACTTGACACAACAAGTTCTTGGACTGGACTGATCTTTTGACACACAAAGCACGGCGTTGTTGCCTGAATCACAATGCTGCTAGACGTAAAAGCTCACACACCTGAAATACATAAGATGTATAATTAAGATAATTTAAATAAATAAGATGAATAAACTAAAAAAACACAATAAAATAAACACAATCAAATGTTGAAATATTAGTATTTTGCCTATTTAAAATGGTTAAATCTGTGTAGTTATATATATGCCTTCATCTTGAAAACTATATGTGCTAGAAAGAATCTGAATGCAGTTTTGGAATCAGTGTGAAAAATGCTATCCAGTCACCACAAATTTTACTCTGATGAAAAATCTTTGTTGACCAGTGTAATCGTAAGCCGATAAAAGATAACATAGGCCCTCTAGTGGATGTTAATGGCGCTTTGGCTTGTGACGCTCAGGCGATGGCGGGTATTTTCAATAACTTTCTTGCGACAGTTTTTTACCGTAGAAGACGTAAATAATGTCCCTGACGTGGACAATATCATTCCATTTAGTAGCGAGACTATTTTGGATGAAATAACTGTTTACGAGGCTGAGATTGCGCATTATATCGATAGGCTAAAAGTTAGCAAGGCTCCAGGCCCTGACGCTTTTTATCCCAGACATTTGAAAGATTTGAAAGACATTATCGTATGCCCCTTAATGAAGATTTTTAATCAGTCACTTGAAACGGGGATTATTCCTGAAGACTTGAAATTAGCTAACATCACGCTTATTTTTAAAAAAGGGGACAGCGCAGTAGCTAACAATTATAGGCCCATTAGCTTAACGTCAATTGTCAGTAAACTTTTGGAATCGGTAGTTAGGGATTGTATCATCAATCACTTAGAAAGTAGAGATTTGATTAATAGTAGTCAGCATGGGTTTCGACGCCATAGGTCTTGTTTAACTAATTTGTTAGAATTTTATAACGAAATAGTGCGCGAATACGATAGGCATAGACCAGCTGATGTTATTTATTTAGACGCTTGTATAGAAGATATTCCTCCTCATCTTGCGTGGAATGTCCTCTATACAAGCATCGTTCTTTACGTTAATTATACTGTGTGTTCTTTGCAGTTGAAAATGTATATATGTGCGGCATGCGGGAGGTGCCCCCCTCGGGGCATTGGTTTCTGCGTGTATGTAGGAGAATTACGACTTCTGATCGAGTGAGGCCCATGGTGTAATGGTTATCATATCTGACCAGCAATCGGAAGATCCCGGTGTGGTGGGATTCGGAGTAACCTAACGGCCGCACCACGAATAAGAATTTTTTCTTTTGTTTAAGAACTCCACGAAACCAGGCTGCTTACCTTGAAGGGTTGTTGGATCCAGGCTCGCTGCCCAGACCTCCGACTCCACGACTGCTGGCTCCCGCCACCAACAGTTTCTTACTTGCCAGAATAGCTTCCTTCTGTTAGTGGTTCACTATCTCCAGCATCCCCTTCCTAACAGAACTTAAAGTTCCCTTGGTCCAATAACGGTCTTCAGCCTCAGACAAATCCAGCCTGACTTTAGTTTCCTCTGTTATGTTCTTTATTTTCTCTTGTCAAATTACCCTCTTAAACTATATTTTTTATTATTTATATTTCCACACATGCGCCAATTGGTTCCCCCACTTCTCAAAACTCGAGTTTTGACACACACGCCGACACTTTTAAACCTCAGAAGCGTCTCTTTTACTAAATTTGTTTATTCTTCTTTTCATTTTGTTTGTTGTTAATATTAACAAGTACTTTATTATTCATTTACTAACAGGGTTTACAAGCGACTGTCCAACTCTCACTCTTTTTCCCATACTAATTTAATAAAACTGTTTTATTCCTCATTCCTTGTTTACAAGTTTAACATTTCTTTATATAACTTATTGTTTAGTCTTTTCATTCATTAAAATATTAACATTAACATATCTTATAACTATTTCTTTATTTATTTGTTTGCTAATATTAAATTTAGTACTTAATGTTTATTATTTATTATCTTAATGCTTAATAGTTTACTACTATCTTTCTAATTTCTTATAACAGTTATCATTCTTATTCATTATTTGTTTGCTGGAAAGAGAGAGAGAACCATTAAAATCCTTTCTATAACAAATATTTCATTCAAAAATCAAAGAAATTTAATATATAAATAATAATAATCAAGGCCAGGGGGAAAGGGCTGAGAACTAAAAGGGGAAAGGGTTCACCCTCCACATCTTCCCCCCCCCAAGCTCCTTTCCACCTGTCTTGCCATATAGCCTACACACCTACTATATTACCCTAATATGGTTCTCTCTTCCTTTCCTTACAATTTTTATACCAAATATTTATTAACAAATTATTTACATAGATACCCTCTTTTTTTTCCAAAAATAATTTTTTCAATTTTCAAATATATATATATATATATTTTTTAATTTTTTTTTTTTTTTTTTTTTTTTTTTTTTTACAAAAAATAATTTTCAATTTTTTTTTTTTTTTTTTTTTTTTTTTTTCAAAAATAATTGTTTTCAATTTTAAATCTTTTAAATCATTAATTACATACATGGCTATCATAAGAATAACATATTTACAAATTTACTTTATAAATCATTTATTTATTTAAATTAATTCAGTTATTTAATAATCTTTATATTTAACAAATACAGTAAACATTCAAACATTCAATATTTAGGACTAACAGCTGGCTAACAATTACTTTCTCTTTAATAATTTACGTTATACTAAAAAAATATACCTAATTTCATTTTTTAATTTATTTACAATAGTTATTTACAATAGTTATTTACAATACCAGGAATGAGGTTGAAACCTGCAAAGGCAAATCACCAGAGGCAGGTATCAGCAGGTCTGGGAACTCACCCAGGCACCTTCCTCCTTCAAGCACAGCCCAGCTTCTGGCCTCAAAATGTAGGCTGCCACCTGGTTGAATTTCCAACCACTCACTCTTTCACACATCATACAATACTACTATTTTTTTTTTTTTTTTTTTCCTACAGAACACTACACCAATACTTTATACTACATTACCATCACCACTCCCTAAACACTGTTGCACTTTCTCTATCATTCTAACCCATCTACTTTTAATATCTTCTCTAATACTACTTGTTAATTCTACATCTAAGCTTTTATTCAACACATTTTCTTCTATCTCAAGCAATAACATTCTCACTTCCTCACAAAAATCAATCACATTCATTCTCTCCCTCATTCTTTCATTTATACTTCCTTCACCTCTATCTACTCCCCATTCATCCCTCACACTTTCCATTAAGGTCACAATACTTTGCTCAGTTACACTCCTTTCTCTCTCACATACATTTTCCCTTTCACTCTCAAGAATTGTAAATCCCACACTCTTAATGCCCCCTCCCTGACACAATCTTTCCACTTCTGAGTGAAGATTTCCCTTCTTCTCCCCTTCTCCTCCACCCTCGGAAAATCCCAGAAAAGAAAGGCCCTCAAGGTCTGAGACCCCAAAACCCTCAAACGAGAATTCCCCGGATGGACCAGGCTGGCACCATGAACCACCAAAGTCCCGAACATCCCATTCTAACTCTGCCTCACCCGCGGCTGTTCCAGAGTCCAACTGGGAATCCTTCAGCTCATATACTTCACCTATCTGCCTGGCTTTCTCACCTTTCATTCCCTTTCTTCTCACCTTTTTCTTCCTTTTTGCCCGCTTTGACACAATCAAGAACTCCAGATCTGCATCCATCCATTCATCCTGGATTCCCATCATGTTCTTGGTTTCTAGCGCTTTCTTTTGTTCCATCCTCTCACACATATCATACATTGGGTGACATACGATGTACTCCGGAGGTATTCGCCATTTGCGCAACTGCCGATGATGTGCTCTTACTTCTTCACACTGTCCATTCTCTTGCTCCCTCTCAATCACATACGTTACCCCATTCTCCCATACCTTTTTCACCACAAATGGACCCTCAAACTTTTGCGCCAACTTATACTCATTCCTTCTTCCAGCCTCATGCACCTCTTTCAAAACAAGCTCACCAACACCAAATGACCGAAAATGCACACCAGCCTCTCTCCATCTATCACATGTATTCTCATTTAATCGTATATCCTTTTGCACAAACCTTCCAAATGTAGACACATACCTTCTTGGGGAAGTTTGAATGGCTGAGTGGTATGTCGAATTGTAGCACCAGGCAACTCTTGCCAACTCAGCATCCCACTCAGCCCCTTCCCCAATACATACACGCAGCATTTCACTTATCGTTTTCACCGTTCTCTCAGCCAAACCATTCGAAGCAGACATATACGGAGTTATTCTAACATGCTCTATCCCATTCTCACTCAACATTCTCTCAAAACTAGCACCCCTAAACTCAGGCCCATTATCTGTTAAACACTTACGCGGCCTTCCAAGCATCATTGGTAACATACTCTCTCTCATCACTCTCGCAACATGCTCACTTGTTTTATTCTCTAACGCAGCAACATACACAAACTTACTCTTGTGATCGACCCCTACTAATATTCCAACTTTCCCTCTACTCGTTCTCGGCATACTCACAATATCAACCACCACAAGCTCCCACGGTTCTTTCACTTCAATCTTTCGCACTGGGGGGCGGCTATGCTGGGACTGGTATTTTCGCTTTTGGCAACTCTCACAAGTAGTTGCCACTTCTGCAACAACCAGTCCCAGCCTAGGGTGGAAAACCATTCCTTTCATCAATTCCCATAACTTGTTTTTTCCCACATGCCCATACATCCTATGTGTAATAATCACCAATCCTACCATACCCTCAAATGTCATCACTGGCACACTCTCTGTCTCACCCACCTTATTTACCTCATATAATATAGCACTCCCATCCATACAGCCAACTTTTTCGCATACCTTTTATACTCTTCCACCTCTTTTGACCACTCTCTCACATCTGTACCATTATACACATATTCTCTCAACTTGCATATCACCTCATCTCCCTCTTGCATATCTAAAATATCTTCATCTCTCAACACTTCACACTGGTCTTCCACCTCTAACTCAATTGCTCCCACTAACACAGCATCTATACCTGTGCTCGGAAACATTCCCATACTGACCACATGTTCTCCTTCTCTCATTACTGAGCCCTGACCAACATCCACACTCAAGTTCATATTCTCAAGGAAATCAATTCCCAGTAGAAAATCCCAGGGCATTGATTCCCCTTTCAAGACTATGAACTTGTGCTCCCATACCTCTTTACATGCACCTAATCCCACCCTCAACTGCACAGCTTCATGTGACGCGACTGTTCCCCCTCCGATACCACGTATTCTCACACCCACTCTTTCTCGGGATACAGGCACATTCTTCATCTAAATCACACAACACTCGCTCATTCACCAGACTGATTTGGGCACCTGTATCCACAAGACCCCTGTAGAGCTCAATAGGACCTTCTGGAACCCTTACAGGAACCACAGAAGGGCTGAGCTCTACCTCATCCACACAGTCACGTATCATCCATGGCCCCTCTAACATACCTACTTCCATACAACCTTCTCCCTCTGACTCTCTCTGTGCAGCTCTAACTTCATCCAAAACCCTTTCCAAATTTTCACCTGGCACTATGCTTTTATACCTCTTCCTTTCACTCACCCAATTGTAATGTACACCACTAATACACTGCAAATGCAAAATCAGGGCTCCTTTCTCCTCGATCCTTTCATCTTTATACACAATCGGACAATCATTACCATAATGCACATACACTTCAACACTAAACAATGAGCTGACCACCATGAGGACCTCTTGAAAAGGAAAAATACCCGGGCTCCCCATGGCTTTCAGCTCACGTACATAATTGCGGACCTTACAAACACCCATCCTTTCTGGTTTCTTAATCGCTTCATTCATAACCAAGGTCCGCAATTCATTCACACTCCCTGGTATTCTCATTTTTAACCCATCCAATTTCAAATCTTTCAACCCATACCATACACTTTCAAACAAACTGTCGCCACCCCCCCTACTTTCATGCAACTTTACTATTCCCACTGGCAAATACTCAGGGTCGACCACCTCTTTCTCACACCTTTCATTCACCCCAGGTATTCTTGACATCAGGTCAGCCATACAATTCCTCTCCCCTGGCACATACTCAATCTTATAATCAAACTCACTCAACTCAAGCAAAGTTCTAGCAATTCTTCCATCCACAACTTTCATTCTCTCCATATATACCAAGGGCTGATGATCAGTCTTTAAAATAAATTTCATTCCATACAAAAATGACTTGAAAGCTTTCACACAAAACCTCATTGCCGCAAGTTCTCTCTCAATTGTACTGTACTTTCGCTCTGCCTTACTGAATGCTTTAGATACATACCCAATTACTCTCCTTCCTTCCTGTCCTTCCTCTCCCTGCAACTGGCACAAGCACCCACCCATACAAAATCCACTCGCATCTGTATACAATTCTAGCAAACTCGCTCCTTCACTCAGGTCCGGATAAGCCAACTCCACATCTTTCGCTGCTTCCACTCTCAATTGCTCAAATGCTTCATTCATCTTCTCCGTCCACACCAACTGAGTACTACCTTTCATTCCAGTCACTTCGGTCAGGGGTTTCGAAATCCCAGAGCAGCCCGCTATAAATTTCCTCTGAAACTCTACAAGTCCCAGAAAAGATTTAAGTTCACGAACTGTCCGAGGTTTCGGGAACTCCCTGACTTTTTCCATATACTCCCCACTCTTTCGTATACCACTCGAACTCACCTTGTGCCCCAGAAATGCCACACTTTCCCTGAACCACTCACACTTACTTGGTTTCACTCGTAGTCCGACTTCATCCAACACTTGCAGTACCTCTCTCATTATCTTCAGGTGCTCCTCAAATGTCTCTGTCATAATCAAAATGTCATCTATAAAACATATGACATTTTCCCTTGCAAACTTACCAAGAACACGATTCATTGCTCTCTGAAATGCAGCAGGTGCAGCTGTAAGTCCGAACGAGAGAGCACGGAACATATAATGATTCCTGGCTGTGGAGAAAGCAGTTATGGGACGAGACTCTGGCTCAACCGGCATCTGGTAATATCCCCTCAATAGGTCCAATTTACTAAACACCCTCTTTCCATGCAAAGAGTATACACTTTCATTTATCAAGCACATCGGAAACCTGTCTTTCACTGTCCTTTCGTTCACCATTCGATAGTCCACACACAAGCGAATCCTTCCATCAGGTTTCCGCACAGGCACTATTCTACTATTCCACGGACTTGTGCTCTGTTCAATCACTCCCATTCTCTCTAATTCCTCACACTGCTCTTCTATCTCATTCATTACTGGTGGGGAGAACCGTCTTGGCCTTTGGTAGATCGGAGTCTCATCCGTTAACTGGATCCTGAAGGGAGGTAGTTTTGTTAAACGGAGGTCATCATCTCCTCGGGCCAATACGCTCCTTTTCTCCCCTGCCAACTGCCACACCTGCATTCGCTCACTCTCACTCAACTGTTCGCCAACAATCACCTCCTTTCTGATTTGTTCAGTCGTCCATTCCTCCCCACATTCTTGCCCTCGTTCATCCGTTTGTATTCCATTTTCTCCCTCCTCACATACTTCCTCAATCACTGTATATGCTCTCCCTATCACATCCCCCTCATTTATTCTCTTTCGCCATGCACCCCCATCTTCCCTAGCTTGCACACAAATCCATGGGTTACTCTCATCAATTATACCATCATACACATGCCCAACTCTTTTCACTTTATAGGATGCATCCATACCATTCACAAAAATCATGCTTCCCTGCCTTTTTCTTCTATTATCACTCACTGGCCACTCAACATGCACCAATGCTGGGGTTCCCTTTTCCAGATTTACACTCTCAGATGCTCTCACCTCATACCCTTTTATTACCCTCATCCAATCCGATTCACTTCTCCCCACATAGAATTCACACTTACCCAACTCATTTTTCCACTCAATCATACGTCTAGCAGGATGGATCACCAATCGATTCTTTTTCAAAAACTCATACCCCAGAATCATGTCATACTTTTCACTCTCCTTATCAACCACATAAAGCACACATTCTTCCATTTCACACCCCATCACTTTCACTTTAATCTGCACCTCTCCCAACACTCGTACTGGGATGTTCCCAACCCCTTTAATTTCCCCAGTTACTCCCCAATTCACTCTTCCTAATTCATTCTCTTTACACAAACATCCAATTCCTTGCTTACTTATTAAATTAGGTGAACATCCTGTATCCACTAATGCCCTCCATACACTCCCTCCCCATTCAACAGGAATAACCATACACTCTGCCTTTTTCTCACTCGCTCTCACTTCCTTATTCACTTGACACCATCCTGCTAATGCCTCAAATACACATTCATCATTCAGAGAAGCAGGGACCCCAACCCCAATGAGAGGCCCCTGCCCTATGCGTTTCCCGTACTGGGACCAGCCTCGCCATTTCCAGTGACAGCACCCCCTTGAGGGCCCTGCCTCTGAGGTTGAGGAGCTGGCATGGCTGACACTGGCCGATTTCCTGCATGAGAGACAGGACTCCCTCCCGCCGGTGCCGGAGCACCCTGCTGTTGGGCTTGACAGAACCGGGCAATATGCCCAAAGTTCCCACATGCCCTACATTCATACCCAGGTGTTCTGCATTCATACGCCATGTGTCCCATCTGCCCACATGCAAAACACGCACCCACTCTTCTTCTACAGGTCTCTATACTATGTCCCCCTCTACCGCAATATGCACACCCTCTCACATTCCCCATATTCCCTCCATTCACTGGCCCTCTTTGCTCATTCATTGTTGACTGGCCTTGAAGCCCTTGCCTTCTATACGTTTGCCCCAGCATCGGACCATTCATTCTGGGACCGATGTGGGAGGAGGCCCTGGTTGTTGCATGGCCGACCCTCCATACACCCTTGTGAATTCGTTCACAAAGTTAGCCAGCATTTCCATTGGGTTTTGGGCCATGGATGCTTGGCTAACTGGAGGGTGACCTGGCCTAGTATTTCTTAATGCGTCCGCATAACTAGGAAACACAGGTACTTGTTCCTCCCTCATCGCTGTCCCCATTCGCACATCTGCTTCCCTATTACGCCCAATCACACTCATACACTCGGTCCTCTAACAATTCCAAGATTTCATGCCACTTCAAACGTGTCCCTCTCACTCTTACACACTCTTTCCTCTTAACATTCAAAAACTCTCTCACACTCTCAGGTACTGTCTCAATCAACTTTCTTACCAACCTTTTATTCTCATCTATCCCATCATCTCCAAATTTCTTTCTCGCCAAAGTTTCAAGTCTATATGCATACAAATCAATACTCTCCCCCTTCTGCATCCTTGCTCTCTCAAAATCATCCTTCTTTCGATATTTCACACCCCCTCTTATTCTTAACACTTGCTCCACCAATCTCTCCCTTAACACCTCATACTTCACAGGCACTCCTGAATTTACAACAACATTGTAAAACTCTAGCAACCTACCTTCCAAACAGTCACCCATCTCTTTCACCCAATACTCAGGAGCGTCTGGATACTTGCTCTTACAATAACGTTCATACTCTTTCAAAAACTCTTGTACATCTCTCCCACTATAAACATTAAATTTTGCAACCTTCGGAATCTCCCTAATTAAGATTCCCTTATGCACTCTTACACCCTCACTCGTATCACTCTCAGTTTCAGTCTCACTCTCACTCTCATACATACTGTCCTCAATGCTGGAATAGAGGGAGTCATCTGCGCTAACGCAGCGTTGAACCTTCCGAGAAGCCCTCTTACCAGATGCCCTCCGAGCCCCCTTCATTCCCGCCTTGCCCCTCTTAGCCTGCCCTTCCATCCTCTTACCTTTCTCCCTCTGATCCTCACCCTCAAGCTTCTTCTTACCCTCCTTAGGGGTGGAATGCACCATCACCTTGTAAGGTCTTTCTTCTTTCCCCTCACTCACGCTTTCACTCCCTTCTCCTTCCAGGCCCCCTACTGCTACATCCTTTAGATGTGCCCCTTTCTTACTACCAACACCCTTACTATTTTCCCCTTCAAAACCCCCCTTCCCTTCCTTTTTCACTTTCCCATCAAGCTTGCCCTCCAACTCACTCATTCTCTTAACCATTGCCTTTAACCCATCATCCATCTCTTTCTTACTCTCAATCATTCTTTCTTCCATCTCTTGACGACAAACTACTAATTCTTTACTCTGTTCCTCTAATCTACTCTGCAATTTCCCCAAAACATTCTCTAATTCTGCCTTCTGTAACTCTAACTGATGGTTCCTAGCCTTTTCTACCTCTAATGCCTCCTCTATCTCCCTCAACCTCCTTTCTAACTCCTCCTTGGTAGGCATCTCTAAAGATGCTACCCTACTTCACTTCTACTCTATTACTACTACACCCAACCTACAACTACTCTTTCACTCTTCTTCTATACAACCCAACCAGGAAACAACCCACTTTTCTGAGTGGAAGTCCCTGTTCGGGCGCCACTTATTTTATGTGGTGGGATTCGGAGTAACCTAAGGCCGCACCACGAATAAGAATTTTTTCTTTTGTTTAAGAACTCCACGAAACCAGGCTGCTTACCTTGAAGGGTTGTTGGATCCAGGCTCGCTGCCCAGACCTCCGATTCCACGACTGCTGGCTCCTGCCACCAACAGTTCTTACTTGCCAGAATAGCTTCCTTCTGTTAGTGGTTCACTATCTCCGGCATCCCCTTCCTAACAGAACTTAAAGTTCCCTTGGTCCAATAACGGTCTTCAGCCTCAGACAAATCCAGCCTGACTTTAGTTTCCTCTGTTATGTTCTTTATTTTCTCTTGTCAAATTACCCTCTTAAACTATATTTTTTATTATTTATATTTCCACACATGCGCCAATTGGTTCCCTCCACTTCTCAAAACTCGAGTTTTGACACACACGCCGACACTTTTAAACCTCAGAAGCGTCTCTTTTACTAAATTTGTTTATTCTTCTTTTCATTGTTTGTTTGTTGTTAATATTAACAATTTGTACTTTATTATTCATTTACTAACAGGGTTTAACAAGCGACTGTCCAACTCTCACTCTTTTTCCCATACTAATTTAATAAAACTGTTTTATTCCTCATTCCTTGTTTACAAGTTTAACATTTCTTTATATAACTTATTGTTTAGTCTTTTCATTCATTAAAATATTAACATTAACATATCTTATAACATTATTTCTTTATTTATTTGTTTGCTAATATTAATATTAGTACTTAATGTTTATTATTTATTATCTTAATGCTTAATAGTTTACTACTATCTTTCTAATTTCTATAACAGTTATCATTCTTATTCATTATTTGTTTGCTGGAAAGAGAGAGAGAACCATTAAAATCCTTTCTATAACAAATATTTCATTCAAAAATCAAAGAAATTTAATATATAAATAATAATAATCAAGGCCAGGGGGAAAGGGCTGAGAACTAAAAGGGGAAAGGGTTCACCCTCCACACCGGGTTTGATTCCTGGGTGGTTACCTCATTTTTTCATTTGTTCGTTCTCCCTCCTCATCTTGCGCGGAATGTCTTCTATACAAGCGTCGTTCTTTACGTTAATTATACTGCGTGTTCTTTGCAGTTGAAAATGTATATATGTGCGGCATGTGGGAGGTGCCCCCCTCGGGGCATTGGTTTCTGTGCGTATGTAGGAGAATTACGACTTCTGATTGAGTGAGGCCCATGGTGTAATGGTTATCATATCTGACTGGCAATTGGAAGATCCCGGGTTTGATTCCTGGGTGGTTACCTCATTTTTTCATTTGTTCGTTCTCCCTCGTCATCTTTCTTGCGTGGAATGTTTTCTATACAAGCGTTGTTCTCTACGTTAATTATACTGCGTGTTTTTTGCAGTTGAAAATGTATATATATATATATATATATATATATATATATATATATATATCAGACATGGGGTCAATTACTGGGTTTCTATTACTATTACTTTTGATTCCTTCTATTACTTGGTCATCTGTTGCTATTACTTTTGTATGTGGGATACTTCACTCATTTGAAAATGATCTTTATGTCTATTTAAATGCAATTAGAAGCAGTGTGTTAACAGACAAACTTCATTTCAGACTCAACAGGTACAAACATTATACAAGAGGTCCATAGAAGATTAAGAGATAGTTGTCTGGAGCACTGACTAAGTAGGCCAGTGAATCACTGTGTATAATGAACATACAAATACAATGATTCAACCATGAGGTGGTGTGCCAATTATATCACTGGTCGACAAAATCAAACTTTTTATTTGTCACATGAACAAAAATGGGTGGATCTTATAGGTTTTTTACCACTTAGTTCAAAAATGGCCTCAAAATTTTTCTATCACCCACCAATATTGAGTGAATCAAAAATGAAATTTGGACTAATTTATAGGCGTAATAGCAATATCAAAGTAGAAAATGCATATTGAATTCACCTAAAATGTGGCTACTGATGATTTACGCTTGTATTTTGCCTCTGGGCCATCCCTTGACAAATTGACAATGTCCAGCAGTAGTCATCCAACATGCTGGGGCTCCACTTGCCCTGGTATCGCTTCTCCATCGTGGATGTTTGTTGATGAAAGTGTTCCCCAAGCTCATCACTAACATCGCCTAAGTTTGTTGGGAAGAAGTTGAGATGTGAGTCAAGAAAATGAATTTTCAATGACATGTTGCACCCCACGTCTTTGTAGGCCTTGAGAAGTTCTTCAACAAGTGACTCTTAATTTTCAGCCTTTGAAGTTTCTGAGGAAATTTGTGTTCACTACTTTAAATGCTCTCCAAGCTGTTCCTTCAACTTCACTTGGAGTTTCATCAAACGCACTCTCTCTCATGATTTCTCTAATTTGTGGGACCACAAATATCCCTGCTTTGATTTTGACCTTGCTGATCCTCGGAAATTTCTGTTTCAAGTAGAGACCTCCACCCCCCCACCCACCCATGCCATTTTGATCCATAGCCTTAACAAAATTTTCCATTAAACAAAGTTTAATATGTAGTGGTGGCAAATAACTTTTTTGGATTAAGAAGAGGTGAACTGGTGAGATTTTTATGCCCTGGAATCAACGCTTGTCGAAGTGGCCATTGTTTCTTTGAATAATGGCTTTCCCGTGCTTTGCTGTTCCATTCACAGAGGAAACAACAGAATTTCGTATAACCCAGTTGTAAACCAAGAAGCAGTGCAATCACTTTCAAGTCTCCACAGATATGCCAAGAGTATTTATCATATTGGATATGTTTCACAAGCAGGTGCATATTGTCGTATGATTCCTTCATATGTACGGCATGTGCTAATGGAACTGAAGGGTATTTATTTCCATTATGGAGTAATACAGTTTTTAAACTCAGCTTTGAGGAATCATTAAATAGGCGTCATTCGTTTGGATCATGTTGTTGACCAAGGGTTTTCATGAGAGGGTAGAAAGTTTCTTTGATGCTTGCGGTAAAAAGATATCTTAGTGCCTTTTTCTTGAAGATTCCAACCTTTCAACCTGGAAGCCAAAAGTTCGGATTGATCTTTTGACAATTTCGGATCATAGACAAGCTCACTCAGGTCTGCTTGAGATATTAAGTGAGGCTCTGTCGATGAACAAGGTGGTTCAAACATTGGATCAACATCGTCGGTCAGTAAATCATGTTGAGCTTTGTCATTACCATTGTACATCAATTTCATTTTCATCATCTAAACTCCATGTTTCCAGTGGCCTTGGTACTGGCAAATGTTTATTATGTAAAACAGGCCTTATGGCTGATGGTAAATTTGGGTATTGTACCATATGTTTAGATTTTGCAGTAATGCCTAGTATATTTGTTAAGCAGAAATAACAATCCATTAAATGGTCTTTCGGCTCTCTCCATATCATCGGAACAGTGAATGGCATTTGATGAGACCCATTTAGCCAGCCTGTCAGAAGTCTTAAACACGTAATACAGCATATATGAGGTGCCCACATCTTGTTCTGATCCCCTACCTTGCAACCAAAATAAAGTTTGTATGCTTTTTTGATGAGAGGGGTGAAATTTTGCCTTTGAAATTTAAGTGCTAACTCTCTGCACACACAACAGAAACAGTTTGGGTGGTTGACACACTTGCGTGGCATTCTGTCATGAAACAATACGAACGCACTGACACAAAGAATGATTAAGGAAAATCATCAATAAAATGCACGATGTTCACTGAATGAAATCAAATGAGTAACTGACAAATGAAAGTCAACAGTGACGTGTAGCAACTTATAAGCAGAGGAAGAGGAAGGGGCAGACCCCGCCTCCTTCCTATTCTCACTCAAATCCTAAGTAATGTAAATTCGTGTCACTCTAAAACTGCAGGTGATAGAAAAATTGTTTTCATTTTCATAATCAACGTAAAAAATTACACACAGTTCAAGTAAAAATATCTGTGACAAAAACTTTGTTGACCAGTGAATTATCACTAACATAAGTAGAGCTATCACCAGGAAGACTACACATGGATGAAAAGGTCAAGTTATTATCTTCACAGAAGGCTTTTAAGTGGTTGCTAAACAAAGAATTATCATTAAGCACATTAGCATTAAAGTCACCAATAATAGCTACACGCTACCCCACCAGGTGGGTGGCCTGCAAGGAAAACATTTTGTTTATCTCTGGTGGCCTCCTCTATCCCATGAAAGTTACTGGACAGACTATTCAGGCCCTTTAAGTCCTGTTTCCATAGCCATGTTTCCTACAGACAGAGAATATCAGCATCCTCTAACAGCTTATCAATTATGATCTGCCTGTGTTTGCTGTTATTGCCTAAGCTTAGGCCTCTACAGATTACCTTGAATGTTGCAATTAGGAAGATGCAGGAGTTCTGCCAGCCATCTCTACATGTTGAATTCCACTTATATCAAGGACAGCAGTTACAGCATTAGACCCAGCTGATTTTCCTCCACAGTATGACACATGATGTCTCCATAATTACCCTCTCCAGCACTTGCGAGAGGGGCTGCAGGTGTTTTTCTTACCTTCTTCTCATAGAACTGCTGTACATATACCCATTCTGGCCATACTGCTAGATTCATAAGTACCCCTGGATCATCACAGACTGCTGTAACTTGAAAGGAGCTGTACGTAGTCCATCTGGAGTCAATTTTCCTACATGTAACCTGAAGGTTCACTTTATCTTCCACAAATGCTTGCAGCTCCTCGGCCGTAAGATCAGGTTGACATCTCAAGATGAAAATATTTGTGGTCTTCATTGTTACAGCCATTATATGATCTGTTTTGACAGCCCCTATAATACCTCACCATTCTCTGTCAGCCTTTGCCACAGGCTGATTCCCTCTAGCCAGTGCATGAGTGGGACCACCACCATTAGCTACTGCAGTGGTTGCAGTCCTGAGAAAGGTCGCTTGCTTCCAGCCCCTCCTTACCACCATTGTCCAAGATGCCTCCTCATCATGACCCCCAACTGCATTCCCACCATCCAGATTCACCAAGGCCCCTTGTGGGTACCCTGTGTGAGATGGTATTGAGCTGGTGATGTAGCAGTGTATGGATTCAGGGATCCAGGATGAGGCTGAGATGCAGAAGGCTCTGCACTCATGGATCCAGGATGAGGCTGAGAGGCAGAGGGTTCTGCACTCATGGATCCAGGATGAGGCTGAGAGGCAGAGGGCTCTGCACTCATGGATCCAGGATGAGGCTGAGTGGCAATCAAGTAACAAATATTTGTTTCAACTAAATCATTACAATTTCAGAGACACTAGGTCTTGATAAATTTTACTTTATTGAAGGAAAAATTTGCCACAATATTAGTTCACATACATGTTTATTTTAGTTTAGAATAGATTTAGTTCATTTTTCAGTTCTTTGTTCACACAATATGTCCATTGCCAATGTAATAGACTATTATCTATTACTGTTACAGCCAAAAAATTATGATCTATTACTATTACTTGAAAAATCCTGTAATAGTCAGGGCTGTGGAGTCGGCACATAAAAAACCGACTCCAACTCCTCAATTGTTTGTCTATCCGACTCTGAAGGTATATTAATTCTAAATCTGCTATGATGATAATTACACACGAGGCATTTCATCACCACCACGTGAATCATCAGGCTACTTTTTAAACCCATAACCTGCAAAGTTTGAGTCTAATGGTTGTAGCGATGCCATTATGGCTTTTTTATTTTTTATTTATGAAAAAACAAAATTCATTGAGCATAAAACAAAAAAAAAATTAAATTTAAGACTGACAAAATAAAAATTTCATTAAATGCAATCAAAAATATAAAAGTATTCAGAGCCAGTAAAACCACTGATTTTTGCTTCACATAATTTTTCACCATCATCATCATCATCTATCATACACTGACACTCAAAATGTTTCCCATCTGTGGTTATTGTAAAATATTCAAAAACTGCAGACTTTGTTGGAAGTGTCTTTGCCATTGTGAAAGGGGTTTTAGACTTGAAAGTTAAAAACTTATGAAATTTAGAAAGAACTTGAAATTAAATAAGCATTAAAAATAAAAAATATTATCTGAAAAGAAAAAATAAATTAATGGCATTAGTGTCTGAAATGGAAAACATTGTGTTTATTATTTAAGTGGTTTAACCACCATAGCTGCCAGTGTTATCACACACAAAAACATATTTTATTAAAATTTATATTGAGGTTGGAGTCAGTACATTTTTACTGACTCTGACTCCAACTCCAGCAGCACCAAAATTGCTTCCGACTCCGACTCCACAGCCCTGGTAATAGTCTATTACTATTAACATTTTTGCCCAAAATTTGCTAGACAAGTTATGATGAGTGAGATGGCACATTATTTTGATGAAGCATCCAGTCTCCAGACTCCCACTTCTGTGGCCATTTCCTCTGAACTGCTTCACATAGACATCTCAAAACTTCACTGTAAAAATCCTTGTTGATTGTTTGTCCCTGTGGAGCATATTCATTAGGGTGCATCAAAAATGGCAACTTTCAAAAATTGATTTGGCCCTACGTTATTATGGTTACATTCCCTAAAAAAAATTCACATGCAAAATTTCAGGTCAATTGATTAATATCTACTGGGTCTATCTAGCTCCTAAACTTTTACAAAAATGACAATTTTTGGGATAAATTGCCTTAAATTAATTTTTTTTACATATACCTTTATTTTATTGAATTGAATGATCCTTAAGGTACTATAGGCCTAGTATGTTTAGTTTGCTTGTGTTTAAGCCATAGCTACTATTAATAAATATCATTTGCCATCATGAAATACCTATAGCTATTTTTTCTTATTTTCAGGCATGTAGACTACTTTAATATTAATCTATGTTTCTATTACAGGTCAATTTTTGATATATGTTGGTGATAATAGTTGATATATGATATAATGGATAATAGTGTTAGAGCCAGTGAAGCCACTTCTAGTGGTAAAACTTGTTCAAGTGGTGCAGATAAAGTTGATGTAAAAACACGAAAAAAAACCTGTATATTTGGATTAGGTCCTGGCATCACAAATAATGATGCAAAGGTTGTAGGATGTCGCTTGCCAACAAGTGAACAAGTTCTTAGATGTTTCCTATTTCACCAGCAACAGGGTCTAAAAGAGAGAAGAACTAAGCGAGATATAGCTAAAATTGTTTTAACAGAAATTCAACCATTCTACAATAAAGCCAACATACCATTGATTACTGAGAAAAGAGCATGAGAGAAAATAATTTCGTTGTCAGAAAAGAATGCGAAACTGAGAGAAATTCCATTGAAAAGAAGAGAGCTACAAAGACAAGACTAGAAGATATGGAAATGCAACTTAAAATGACTTTTCCACTGTGGATTAAAAATGCCAAAAAAATTATGAGTAATCCAGAAGATATACAATTTCTTCAATCTATGCAAGGGGATAGAATTGCTTCTTTTGGAGCTCATGATCAAACTTTAGCATCCAAAATGAATCGCATTAATTTTCGAAAATGTGAAGAAAATGCGAGAAAAGAAAAGGAATTGAGACACACTGAAGCTTCTTGCAGTTATGTTGAATTAGAAAGCAGTAGCACAAGCGATACAACTACCATTGAGAGTGAGTCAGAAGCTAATGATGGAGCTGAAAAAGATGGAAAATCCACAGTCAACAGTCTGTTTAGGTACTCAAGCTATCATTCCTCATGACATTCTGAAAAGACCGAAACTTGTTTCTTTGGCATCAAGAATGAAAATGACTCCGGCACAACAGGCTGCATTCACAAAAGCTTTTGTTGAAGAATGTGGTGGTAACACTAAGGCAGTGGCAACTTCATATGCTACAGCTGATAGAGCAAGATACGAAGTAGCCCAAAAAATTTCAAGTTCCATTCAAAAATCCTGGAATCCTCCTAAATTGGCCTCTCTCCATTAGGATTTGAAAATAATTTCTACTCTGCAGGATAAATATGTTACAGAAGAATGATTAGCCATATCAGTTGGAAATTCAATGGATCTCAAACTACTTGGTATTCCATCATATCATCCTAGTGCTGGTGGCAGTGGCCAATCTGGGAAAAACTTGACTGAAGAAGTTATGAAGCTACTGAAATTGTGGAACTGCTCCGATTCAATAGTGAACTTGGTTTTCGACACTACAGCAACCAACACGGGACATGTGAGCGCTGCATGCATAACTATCCAACAAGAGATTGGACGGCCTTTATTATGGTCTGCATGCAGGCATCATGTTGGTGAAGTTATTATGAGTCATGTGTTTCAGGACATGAAAGTAGAAACTTCAAGTGGACCAGAAATTAATGTCTTTAACAGATTTCGAGAAAAGTTTCAGTGGATTTCCAAGGATGAAAAATTGAAAAAAATTGACTTCAATCAGTACTCCAAAGCTGTCCAGGAGATTCTTCAGGAATGGACTGATTATGCAATTCAAATAAGTAATATAGAAAAGCAACATATACGATATGACTACAAACAATTTTCTGACTTAGTTGTGTTATACTTAAATGCAGGACCTAGTGATAAGGATATAACCCATCAGCGACCTGGTGCTATACATAAAGCCAGATGGATGAGTAAAGCAATATATGCTCTAAAAATTGCATTACTAGAAGATAATATCTCGAAACTACCTTCAGTAACAATCACAAACAAGCAACAAATTCTGAAACAGAGAGACTTTGCAACCTTCATTTCACTGATTTACTACCCATGGTGGATGACCTGCTCTTCAGTTTTTGATGCACCATGGCACGATTTGCAGCTTTACAAAAAGCTTCTTAGATACGAGGAAGTAAACAAGCAAATAGCAAAAAGTGCTCTAACATCTTTGAAACATCATCTCTGGTACCTTTCATCAGAGATGATTCCTCTTGTATTATTCAGCGATTTGGTTCCAAAAAATGAACTTCATGCTATAACAAACCATCTACTTTCCTATAAACCACACAAGATTGAGACAGTAGTTCCAGAAGGTAGACATGGATCTAGTTTTGGAAAGCCTAATTTCCCTACCAATCTATGATTGGAAACCACACTAGCTGACTTGGTTGACAAAAACTCATGGTTCATATTCTCTTCACTGCAGTTAGACTATGATTTTTTAATGGTTGAGATTGTTGAATGGAAAACAACAGCATCATTTATATCTTCCAAAGAAAAACTTTTGGCTATAAATGTCATAAATGATGGCTCTGAGAGGGCAGTAAAACTATGCAGTGACTTTTATGAGGCTGCAAGGACTGAAGAACATCTTCAAAATGTTCTCCAAGTTGTAGAAGCTGACAGAAAAGCCACTCCTAATCTGAGAAAGAGACAAGCTTCTTTATCATCTGTTTTAAAAGAAAAAAGGACAAAGAAGAAGAATTAAGATATCAATAAATCAATTTTTACAAGTATTTTATCATGAAATACCATTTTTAATAAGTGGAGGTGGTCGGTGGGATGCTTGGCAAGTTGGGTCCTTGTCCCGCATCCTGGTAACTCACTTCATGATTCTCAGAATAATACAAAAAAAAGTCTAAAAAGACAGATAATTTCATGAATTGAGGCTAAAACTTGCCTAAAACTAACTATATTTACAATTTTTTTTCAAATAAAATCTACAACACTTACACAAGATTTTCTGGTAAAACCATAAAATTCCACAATTGTCAAATTTTCATCTTTGAGGTGGACCCACTAAATATTGTCAGAACAGCTTGAAACGTGGACACTGAAGGTTTGTTGGGGATTGTAACCATAATATCATAGGGCCAAATCAATATCCAAAGTTTGAAATTTCACCCCTTATAAGCTGATGCACCCTAATACTCATGGTGCACAACACCACAGTAAAAAAAAAAAAACACAAGTAACATGACCTCGTCATACAAAATTGCTGAGAAAGAAAACACATTTAACTTTATTGGCTCACCACAGTAGACTGACGCTACACAATGAAGTACAACCCTATCAGTCAACTTGTCTCAACATGCAGAGATATGTTTAGCACAGTCACAACTCCAAGCATAACCTTGTTTTAAAAATAAACACCATGTCTGGATACTTTTTGAACAGACTTTGTGTATATATAGGGTGTCCATAAATTATTCACCCCATTATAAGCCTTAATAAATTCGTTATTATAGGAGCTATCTTAAAATGGTTTGCAGCAATTAATAACACAACTCAAGAAATGTTTTTCTTTATTTTGCAGAACATCCACTAGAGGCACAATGGCGACAGTGAAGGAGAAAGCAATGTGTGTGCTGTGGATGTGGGAAACAAAATCTCCATTTTTTTGAACAATGTCGTTTTCAGTGATGAAGCGACATTCCATCTGTCTGGTAAAGTCAACAGACACAATTGCCGTATATGGGGATCAGAAAATCTGCATGAATTTATTGAACATGAACGCAACAGTCCCGAGATAAACGTTTGGTGTGCTCTTTCCCATAACTGTGTGATTGGACCATTTTTCTTCCATGAGAATACTGTGAAGGCTACAAATTACCTAGATATGCTTGAATGGTATGCTGCACCTCAGCTTGAGGATATGCAGCCCCGTGTGTTCTTTCAGCAAGATGGGGCACCACCACACTGGGGATTAGAAGTGCGGAGGTTCCTCAATGAAAAGTTCCCTTCTCGTTGGATCGGGCAAGATGGTCCTTTTCCATGGCCTCCTCATTCCCCGGATATCACGCCTCTGGATTTCTTTTTATGGGGCTACACAAAGGACAGAGTGTATGCAAAGAAGGTTAATAACATCACAGAATTAAGACACCGGATTGAAGACATATTAGCTTCCATCACGCAAGACATGCTTCTTAATGTTTGGAATGAAATCATCTATCGCCTTGATGTTCTGCATGCTACCAATGGGGCTCACGTAAAGGTTTACTGAATTAAAACAAAAATTTCTTGAGTTGTGTTATTAATTGCTGCAAACCATTTTAAGATAGCTCCTATAATAACGAATTTATTAAGGCTTATAATGGGGTGAATAATTTATGGACACCCTGTATATAAGGTGACAAGTAATTCATGGATATTTGTTTTGTCCATAACTTGCTAAAGTGTTTCAGGAGAAATGCAGCTTATTTCACCTCTCATGTTTTTCAGTTCAGGTAATGTTCTTGGTCCAGTCGCATACACCTTGGACTTTAAAGTAACCCCACAAAAAAAATTTTTGAGATGTAAGTCAAGTGATCAGGGTGGCCATGGAATGTCCCCCAAATTTTGAAACAGGATGATTTGGAAATGTCTCTTACAACAGTTGTGTTGTTTCATTGCATGTGTGGCAAGTTGCACCATCTATTCATTCCTGAACTATGTCGCTGCAACCCAGACATCAATGAAATTTTCTTTCAACAAGATGGTGCAAAATATGAGAATAAAAACCCACTCTAATAGACAGAGTTTATTTCCACGACAGTTTCGACGCCCACTGGCATCCTCCTCGGGTGGATACAGAAACACAAATGAAACAAAACAAGAGGGAAAAACAGTTCAGGGATCGACCGTTAAGAAATTCGCACCTAGGTTGGATTCCATTCTCTCGAGACAGGAGGGGCATTTTCATTAAGTACATTCGCACAAATTTTAAAACTATCTTCCTGTTCTAAACATAATAGAATCTGTGTGTATAGAAAAAGTAGATAATTTTAATTTGTGCGAAGGTACTTATAAGTTAGACCCTTTAATGAGATTCTTGGTCAATAAATCCCTTACGGAGTCGTGGGAACGTGTTCGAACCTAAGTGTGAATTTCTTAAATGTCTCTGGATTGGAATGTTTCCTTACTCGCTTTTAGTAAATGTAATAATGGAAGTAATTAATGTGGAAATAAATATATGCAGTAATTATGTCAAACATTAGGATCTGTATGTATAGAACAAGAAGATATTTTTAATTTGTGGAAATGTAGTTATAAGCTAACCCTGTAATAAAATGCCCTTCTGGTTTCGGGAGAACGATATCTAACCTAGGTGCGAATTTCTCAATGGTCTCTGGATTATTTCCTAATCGCCTTTTTTCATTCGTTTTTCGGTTTATAATTTCTGTATAATAAACAACAATGTAATAACCAATGTAATAATAAATTTATAATTTCTGTAATTAATAATTATGCAATATTAAATGTAATAAATTTAATTATAAATGTAATAATTATGTAAAAATAATAGAATCTGTATGTTTAGAACAGGAAGATAGTTTTAAAATTTGTGCGAATGTACTTAATGAAAATGCCCCTCCTGTCTCGAGAGAATGGAATCCAACCTAGGTGCGAATTTCTTAACGGTCGATCCCTGAACTGTTTTTCCCTCTTGTTTTGTTTCATTTGTGTTTCTGTATCCACCCGAGGAGGATGCCAGTGGGCGTCGAAACTGTCGTGGAAATAAACTCTGTCTATTAGAGTGGGTTTTTATTCTCATATTTTGACCTTCACGTAAAAAAGTGAAGTTTTTTGCATTTAAGATGGTGCAACTTGTCATACAAGCAATGGAACAAGGCAATGGTTGCAAGAGACATTTCCAAACCATGTTTCAGAATTTGGGGACATCCATTGGCCACCCTGATCACCTTACTTTACATCTCCAGATTTTTTTTTGTGGGGCTACTTTAAAGTCCAAGGTGTATGTGACTGGACCAAGAACATTACCTGAACTGAAAAACAACATGAGAGGTGAAATAAGCTACATTTCTCCTGAAACACTTTAGCAAGTTATGGATAATTTCTTTTTCCACTGGTGTGAATGCATACATTTTAAGGGAGGTTACTCAACATCAGTCATTTTCAAAAAATGAAGAAATCTGAGTACCACCAATATTTCTACATTGTGTTCTTTCAAATGTCTGGTCTCTTGAATTTTTAATGTCCAAATAAAACAATTTATCAATAAGACAAATGTGTCCATGAATTACTTGTAACCCTGTATATATAGCTAAAAGTTACATTTGCTCTTATTTGGTGTTATTTTCCTCCTCCATGGAAAATAGATACTTTGTTGTAGGATTTTTTATTCATGTTAGGTTAACCTAACCTAACATAAAATAAAACAAAAAACTGGGTGTTTAAAATCCTGAGGTAGCATGAATTAGTAGTAATTTGATTTGAAATTTTGTAATTAAAATCTTAATGCGAAGTGAAATTTGAAAAAATAATCAATACTTAATGGAGGGGACTTTATCATTTAACTGAAGAAGGAAGTCATCCAGGTCACGATTCCTCCTTCAGTTAAATGATCAAGTCCCATCCATTAAGTTTACTTTAGAAGTGGAACAAGACAACTGAATCCCGTTTTTGGATGTGTGTGTACATAGGGAAAGCCCAGGTTTTAAGTTTAGTATCTATCGGAAAAAACAAACAATTTGTCCTACGTACACTTTTACTCTGGACATGACACTCCCATTAAGAAGGCCATATTTTCTTCAGTGTTTCTCCATGCTCTTAGGATTGCCAGTCTGGAATACATGGATGCCAAATTGGAAAAAATCAACGGTATTGGAAGTGATCTGTGCTGCCCACCTGTGTTTATGGAATCTTGTCTTAACAAGGCAAAACAAACCTTCTATTGTGTGAATAATAACACTTGCACTTTGTCAAAGAATATTTTAGTACTTCCATTTTTCCCAGGCTTTTTAGGTATTGCTAATGTACTTAAACTTTTAAATATTAATGTAGTATTTTCATATAACAATATTGTGAAAAATATCATAGTTAAAAATAGCCTCACCAATAACTCAGGCATTATCTATAAAATTGGTTGTAAACAATGTGATTCCTTTTACATTGGTCAGATGGGAAAGGATTTGCACATGCGTGTAAAACAGCATCAATATTCCATTAGAATGGGAGTCATCCAGTACCCTTTTTGTCCATTTGTCAGAGTTATCCCACTGCATTGATTGGAATAATGCTTCAGTTTTGTTTCACTCTAGCAACATTGTTAATAGAAATATTCTTGAGTCTGCTATTATCCAACTTACAAATAACTTTAACATGAGCCAAGTTCTTTTTCCACTTGATCCTGTTTTGAATTCGTTCAGAATGGATTTCGACAAGAAGGGCAAAGTGCTAAAATTGGTAGTTTTTCCTTACAAATTTGTATGCTCCTCCCACAATTTTTATTTTTCAATTTATTTTTGTTTTTTTATTTTTTGTGACCTATATATAATTCAGGCATTATCTATAAAATTGGTTGTAAACAATCCATTTGATCCTGTTGTTTTGAATTCATTCAGAACAGATTTAGACAAGAAGGGCAAAGTACTAAAATTGGTAGTTTTTCCTTACAAATTTGTATGCTCCTCCCACAATTTTTATTTCTATATTTATTATAATATATATATATATAAATATATATGTATATGTATATATATATATATATATTATATATATATATATATATGTGTATATATATATATATATATATATATATATATATATATATATATTATTTATTTTTTTTTTTTGTGACCTATATACAGGATGTACATAAAGTCAGGATCTGTTTTTGTGAAATAATTATTTTCTTCTATTTTTCTTTTCAGAAGCCCTTAGAATGAATACAGAAGAGCGTGTGGCAATAGTAATTTGGCGAATCGAGGGAAAGAAATACAATGACATCAGAGAGAAGTTTAGAAGGAGATTTCATAAGCCGGGGCCAATAGACAAGACAATACGAAAATTGGTGAACAAATTTAAACGAACAGGATCTGTAAATGATGAAGCAAGATCAGGACGACCGTGTATGTCAGATCTTACCGTGAATGCAGTACGCGGAATTATCACTGAGGAGCCACGTACGTCCGTTCGTGCTGCATCACACAGACTCGGCCTCCCGACGTCATCTGTGCACAAAATTCTGAAAGTTAATTTGCAGAAGAAAAGCTATCATTTGCAGGTTTTACATGATTTACATGATTTACATGAGGAAGATTTCCCTCGACGAAGTGCTGTGTGTGCTGATCTCGTAGAACAAATCTGGAGTGATAATTTAATGGACAACATTCTCTTTAGTGATGAAGCCACTTTCCATACGTGTGGAAAAGTAAATCGCCATAACTGTCGAATTTGGGCAGATGAAAGACCGAATGATTTCGTCCAAAACTGGGAAAGATACTCACCTAAAGTTAATGTCTGGATGGGTTTAACAAAATCTAAGGTTTATGGTCCTTTTTTCTTTGCTGAAGCTACAGTTACGGGGCTTATTTATCTGGACATGTTGCAGCAATTCGTTGAACCTCAGCTGATTGGGGATAGGATTGTTAGTACCGTCGTCTATCAACATGATGGTGCTCCTTGTCACTATGCCAAAATTGTTCAGGATTATCTAAATGGACGTTTTCCAAATCGCTGGATCGACGCGGAAGCAACAGACCTTGGCCAGCGAGATCACCAGATTTAACCCTTTAGATTTCTTTGCATGGGGCTTTATCAAATCGCACGTCTATCAGACGAAGATTACGAGTCTTGAAAACTTACGTATACGAACTGCTGCAGATAACATAACCCCGCAAATGCTCCAGAATGTGTTTAGAAATGCTGCGGAACGATTTGAGCTGTGCAGGGATACTGATGGGCGTCACGTCGAATCCTACTCTTAATTATTTAATAAATGTTACCACTTTATCATTTTATGATTGAAGTCCATATAATTTCCAAGTGCTTCACAAAAATAGATCCTGACTTTATGTACACCCTGTATAGTCTCGAACTCTTTATTTACTTCAGTGTTCCTGAGGATGTCATTAGACGAAAGCGCTTGAGCACCATTCTGTTTTTCCTTTCCTTCGTGGTTTTTCATCATAAATTTTTTTGACGTGTTACTTTTGTGAAATAATATATATATATATATAATATATATATATATATATATATATATATATATATATATATATATATATATATCCATCCATCCACTTGTAGATTCTGTTCATGTCTGTTTGTAGAGATCCTATATCCTCTGTGTTTCTTATTTTCCTACTGATCTTTGTGTCATTGGCAAAGTAAGTTACTGTGCTCTCTCTGGTAATGTCCTCATCTATGTCAGTTAGCATGATTATGAAGAGTAGTGGAGCTAATACTGTTCCTTATGGTACTATATATATATATACACTATATGATCAAAAGTATTCGGACACCCCGGAAAGTCCGCATTTCTGCAAATATCACTTTCGCCGAAAGGTATGCTGGGAAAAAGCATGGCGAAACTATAATGCTGAGGTGTTCTGTTAAGTTATCAGTAACTGTTGTGAAGCCATGCCGCGCGGACGTGAACTCTCCGAGTTCCAATGTGGACTCATCATCGGATGTTATTTAAGTAACGTTTCTATACGAAACATTGCAGCCAAACAGGATATACCAAAGTCGACTGTAGCGGATGTTATCATGAGATGGAAGCACGACGGTGCAACTAACGCGAAAAACGTTCCGGACGACCACGCAAACTGACGGAACGTGATAGAAGAAGTCTGGTACGACATGTCAAGAAGTCCCGCACGTCCTCTGCCGCTTCCATCGCTGAGGAGGTAGGAAGAGCATCCGGTACCTCCGTTAGTACTGTAACTATCCGCAGAGAGATGCACAGACTCGGTTATTATGGTAGAGCAGCTGTACACAAGCCACTGATTACAAAAGTTAATGCCACGCGTCGTTTGGCCTGGTGTGTCTCCCGTCGTTCCTGGACCGTGGAGGACTGGAAAACTGTTCTTTGGAGCGACGAGTCGCGGTATTCACTCTTCCAGTCTGATGGGCGTGTTTGGGTGTGGCGACAGCCCGGAGAACGGCTTCTTCCTGACTGTGTACGTCCAACAGCGAAGTTCGGTGGAGGGTCCATCATGGTATGGGGTTGTTTTTCCTGGCTAGGGCTCGGCCCGTTGGTTGTTATACCCACTACCATGAACGCTGACGTTTATCTCGACATTCTTGACAATTCGGCCCTCCCTACACTGTGGCAATACTACGGAGATGGCCATTGTTTGTTTCAACAGGATCGAGCTCCCTGCCATACTGCAAGGCGTGTGCAGGACTGGTTTCGTGAAAATAAGGTGGATTTGTTAGACTGGCCTGCTCAGAGCCCCGATCTCAACCCAATCGAGCACATGTGGGACGAACTGGAGTGACGGATACGAAACCGCGCACCACGCCCGGCTTCACTTGCATCAGCTCTGCAAGAGGAATGGCGAGCCATTCCTGCACAGACTTACCAAAAACTGGTGGAAAGTATGCCTCGACGTGTTGACGCTGTAATAAAAGCAAAGGGTGGACCTACTGGTTACTAAATGCCATAATAAAACCATTTTTCCCAAAACTATGCGGTGTCCGAATACTTTTGATCATATAGTGTATATATATATATATATATATATATATATATATATATATATATATATATATATATATACAGGGTGGGCCGTAAGTTTCCATACATAGGAAAATAAACATTTTTTTATGGACAACCATTTTTATTTATATAATATGCTCTACATGGTTGCCATTGTTTTGAAAACACATTTCAATACGTGTTCCCCACTGTTGATGAACACGCATTAGCACAGTTGACGTTATGCTTGTAATGGCGTTGGTGATACGTTCCTTTAGATGATTTATGTCTCGTATCTTTTCCTGATACACCATGGCCTTCAAGTGCCCCCAAAGATAGAAATCAAGGGGGTGAGATCTGGGGATCTGGGAGGCCACTCCACAGGACCACGCCGACCAATCCAAGCATCCGGAAACTGCTGATCCAAATTTTCCTATGTATGGAAACTTACGGCCCACCCTGTATATATATATAATATATATATATATATAGGTGGCCCAAAAGTAGGTATACAGTTTCATATGTTGATTTTTTTAAAATTCATCTGCTTCCTACTTTTGGGCCACCCATATATATATATATATGCTGTGTGTGTATAGGGTGGCCCCAAAAACATCCCCATTTTTATTTGCTCATTATTTTATAATGCATGTAGAAAAGTGTAACAAATTGGGGGTTTTATTCTGTATATACGTACATGCTGTGGTGCACCTGACCTCTGAGCGTTTTACTATCTCTGATTGAAGCAGGGAAAACCTTGTGGTTTTCACTGCCTCAAAAACTCAGTTCCTTCCTGCTCAAAAAAGCAACACTACTCATCACAATTTTACTCAGTTCCTTCATCTGTCTACTGATCACAATCTTCCACATGCCTACCCACTTACCTTCACTAATACACAACTCAGTCCTTCCTCTTCTCTTAACATTCTTGGTGTTTCCTTTTCTTGTGATCTTGCCTGGAAATATATGCACTCTCTTTCCAAAACAGATTCTAAAAGGTTTAGTGTGCTGTACCACCTCCACAATTTCTTCCCTCCCCCACTCCTTTGCTGCCTCTATACAGTATACAGGGGTGTTTTTGTTCACTCCTGTATGGTGTATGCTTCTCATGTGTACGGTGGCTCAACCCACACAGCTTTACTTGACCAAGTGGAATTAAAGGCATTTTGTCTCATCAATTCCCCAATTAGTAGCAGTGTTGCAGTTACCTTGAACTCTATACCACTGTTGGGGCAAAATTGTTATCCACCTATTTGTAAGCTGTATTTTCTATGTTTGAAGTTGTTAGTTTTGTCTGTATAAAAGTTATTACAGTATATATATATATATATATATATATATTTTTTTTTTTTTTTTAAGTTCGGGAAGAACCGATTCGCCTCTATTTAAAAGGGCATATCTCAGCGGAAAAACAAAGAAAAAGTGAGAGGAAAGACAGAGGAAAAAGAAAGGGTGGAGGGGACAGTCGAAGTGGAAAAAGACCAAGGATGAGAAAGACTGCAGGGTCGAGCCCCATCATCCTTGGGTGCTAGGGCCGGGAGGGCGCACGTGAAACCTCCAGGAACAAGCACGTACAAACGAGCACAAAGAGCACTCAAAAGCACGAGCTTAGAACCCCCTTGCGGGGATATATATATATATATATATATGCGCATATTCACGATTTGCGAGGGTGCCCTCTCAGGGCATTGGTTTCTGCCCTATGTGGGAGAATTTCGATTTGTGATTGAGTGAGGTCCGTAGCATAATGGTAGAGCGTCCAACCGGCAATTGGAAGGCCCTGGGTTCGATTCCCGGGCGGTTCGCCTCATTTTTCATTATTCGTTATCTCTCCTCCTCGTGTGCAGAAACGTTCCTTAACACTTATGTCGTTTCTATTCATATATATATATATATATATATATATATATATATATATATATATATATATATATATATACCCCCTCCCCGCGGGCGGTCTTTCTGGGGTGGATCGCCCGCGGGCTCCTGCCTCCATGTGGCGAGGGGGGTCAGCCGCGGCTGGGGGCCCTGCCGGGTCCCCGCCCGGTTGCGAAGTAGATTTTTAACATACCCTGCTATTCTACAGTCCCCTCTTTCCTGTCTTCCCCTCTTTCCCCTCTTCCTTGCCCCCTCTGTTTTTTTTTTTTTTTCTGCTTTCTCTTCTCACTTCGCGCGCCCCGTGGGCTGCCGGGGCTGATCGCTGGGGGTCTCGCTCCCATGGTCGGGGCCGGACTAAGTTGGCTGGTAGGGTGCCCGGGCCTGGGACCCTGGGGGGCCTTGGTCTTTGCTGCCGGCGGGGGAGAACTCTCGAGGCTGTAAGGGCCCCTTTTGAAACGGGGGTACCCGCATGGGACGAGGCACCCATCCCCCGCCGGCGTGCGCTTGGTCCCCTTGGGCCCCGGGTAATCGGTTCCCCGCGGCCCCGGGCGCGAAACAACAAAAATACTGTTTATGGGTTCTCTTACTAAACTTCACTCCCCTCTTGTTGACGACTCTGGCCCGCCCTTGGATTTGGATCAGACTACTACTTCTGGTCGTTCAGCGGCCTCTGCCTCCGCTGGATTGACCCTCAAGCCGTATGGCCCCCTCTCGTCCTCTGCGGTGTCTGGCTCTCGTGGCCGGACTCGTGGTGGCCGTAGGGCGGGGTCTTCGCGGCCCTTGTTCTCTCGCCCACTCTCGGTTACCGTTACACATGGACCTGTCTCTGCTGTCAATTTCTGTCCAGTGGACAGGTTCCTTGTTCTCCGCCCTTCCGCTGGCTCCCTTCCGGGCAACTCGGAACGGGTGTTTCAGCGCCTTAAGACGATAGGGTTCCCTGTCGTTATGATATCCGCCCTCTGAGGGATGGGTCTCTTCTTTTGAAGTCCCGTTCTTCGGGGGTGACTGGGTCCCTTCTACAGTTGCAGGATGTCTTGGGTTGCAGAGTTTCTGTGACTCCCCATCCGCAATTGAATAGCTGTCAAGGCACCATTTTCGCTTCCCGTCTGCTGTCAATCCCGGTTGGCGAGTTGCAGGAGGATCTTGCCCCCCAGGGGGTAACGAAGGTCTTCCGCTTTTCGTCGCGCCGGGATGGTGCTCTTACCCCGTCCGCTCGTCTGCTCCTGACCTTTGACTCCCTTGTGCCTCCGGCCCAGGTGTTCTGGGGCATGGGTGATCGCCGGTCGTGTGAGTTTTCGGTGCGACCATATGTGCCTGACCCGGTTCGCTGCTTTGGCTGCAACCGATTCGGCCATGTTAGCTCTGCGTGCCGCCGTGAGGGTAAGCTATGTGTCCGCTGCGGTGGGCCTGCGCACCCTACCCCGTGCACGAAGCCCCCGCGTTGCTCAAACTGTTCGGGGGCCCACCCTTCCTCTTCCCGGGACTGTCCCGTTTTCAAGTTTGAATTTGAGGTGCGGTCCTTAAGGACTACCGAATTCCTTAGTGCGCGGGAGGCGCGCGATAAGATCCGTGACCGGGAGCCGCGGCGGGGGTTGTCCTACGCTGCGGCTCTTGGCCCTGGCGGGCCTCGGGCCCCTCCCGTGCTACCCCGGCGTCTACTGGAGTGGTGCCCCCCCTGGAAGTCCCGGGGGTTGGTGGTCCTCCTGGCGCCGCGGGTCCTTCTTGTTCCTCTGTCTCACTTTCTGACATCCCATCTGCTTCCCTGCCTACAAGTGCCCCTTCTCCCCCTCCGGCCTTGGGGTCTGGATCCTTGCCTACTCGTCTCTCGGGTGGGGAGGGGGATGCCCCGAAGGAGAGGAGGAAGCGTCGCCGTGGTCGGAGTCCTTCCGACCCGACCCTGATTGCTGCTCGCCTTGCTTCCCCTTCTTCCCCGTCTTCACCGGAGGGGAAGCGGCGCGCTGTTCCTGATCCGCTCGGGACTTCCCCCCCCCCTATACGGAGCGCTGGTGGGGCGTCACCTCCCGGTGCCCCGACCAGTGTCCGGGTGTCGGTCGAGGTGCATTGCCCCATGACACCCTCGATTACTGACTCTGTTCCCATGATAGACCCGGTCGAGAGGGGCCTGGCCCTCCTTCATGGAGTCTCTCTCTCTCCGGCTCCTGCTGAGAGTGGTCGGGTCTCTCCCCTGGATCTACCTCTCCCACTTGTGGTCGACCTTTCCTCTCCCCCCCGTCAGTGCTTGTCTGGTTTGACGAGCCCTCGAACAGCTGGTTCCCCCCGGTCCCCCTCTTGTGGGGAGTTGGGGGTTTCGGCTGGGCCCGACTCGTCGTCTCTCCCCCCGCCGGGAGAGCCCCCTCTGACCTCCCTGTTCTACTCTCCACTTCTCGTCCTACTACGGGTGCAGCAGATGCGGAGTCGGTGGCCCCTACCCCCCCAGTTCTGGGTGAGTCGGGGAAACCGATTCCGTCCCTGGTTACGGACCGTTGAGTTTGCTGCTCAGCTTGGTCCGTGGCTATTTCGCTGTTTTCTCTGCCTCTTATAATGCCGCTTCCCCTTACAGTTCCATCTTGCATTGGAACTGTAGGGGGCTTTTAGCTAACTGGGAGAACCTTGCCTCCCTGCTGGAGAGCGAGCGGCCTTCCTGTGTTTGTCTCCAGGAGACTATCCTGGCTGCGCGGGGACTCCCTCGTCTCTCTGGATATGTTGGTTTCCCTTGCACCCCGGATGAGCGCACACGCCGGCGGGGTGCGGCGATTTACGTGCATCATTCGTTACCATCGCGTGGTGTGCCTCTTCGCACTTCCTTGCAGGCTGTGGCTGTGCGGCTCTTTTTAGATCGCCAGTACACTGCCTGCTCGGTTTATATTCCTCCTCATGACCCTCCTTCTCGCGACGCGGTTCGCGAATTGGTGCTGCAACTACCCCGACCGTTTCTCCTCCTCGGGGACTTTAACAGTCGCGACCCGGCTTGGGGTGATGTTCGGTCGACTAATGTTGCTGGGATTTTACTCTCCTTAATGGAGGAACTTTCCTTTGCGTGTCTCAATTCCGGTGAACCTACTTACTTCCACGAACCCACGGGTTCATTTACCTGTATTGATCTCTCCATGGTGTCCCTCGATGCCTTACTCGATTTTTCGTGGAAGGTGTTGGGGGACTCTTATGGCAGTGATCATTACCCAGTCTGTCTTGAGCCGGTCGGTCCGCAGCCGGGCGTTTCATCTCGACCGAGGTGGTGCCTTGCGCGGGCTGACTGGCCATCTTTCAGAGCTCGTTCCGTCATTGTCCGTTCGGTGTTGAGCTTTGGCTCGGTGGATGAGAGCTTGGAGTTCTTCGAGCGGGTGGTGATGGGCGTCGCGGAAGACTGTATTCCTCGTTCTTCCGGTAACCCGCGGACTCGTAGCGTCCCGTGGTGGACTCCAGCATGTCACCAGGCGGTGTGCGAGAGGAAGAGGGCAACGCGCCGCTTCCACCGCACCCGGCGCGCGGGCCACTTGATTGAGATGCGGCGGGCGAAGGCTTTCGCCCGCCGGACTCTCAAGTTGGCCCGTCGGGCCTCTTGGCGTGCTTTTGTGTCCGGCATCTCCTCATCTACCCCTTCTGCTGCTGTGTGGCGGAAGGTACGTAGTATCGAGGGGAGGCCGGTCCCTGCTAGTCGCCCTGTCCTTCGGGACGGGGACGGCTTCCTTTCGGATCCTGCTGCTGTGGCTGATCGGCTGGCCGGTGCTTTTGCTGCGGTTTCCCGTTCGCCTTCGGCTGCGAATCGCCCTTTATCGGAGGTCACGTTCCCGCCCCCTGGGAACGAGCCCTATAACCATCTCTTTCCGATGCGGGAACTTCGGGCTGCTTTGGCAACCCGTCGTTCTTCCGCTCCTGGCCCTGATGACATTCCGTATGACTTTCTTCGGAATCTGCACCCGATGGCCCTGCACTTCTTGCTGGATCTTTTCAACCGGATGTGGGTTGAGGGGTCGTTCCCTTCCCGTTGGAGGGAGGCGATTGTGGTCCCGATACCTAAGCCGGGGAAGGATCCGGCGGAGGTGGCGAGCTATCGGCCTATTGCTTTGACGAGCTGCTTATGCAAGCTCCTCGAAAAGATGGTGGCCGTCCGACTTTCCTTTACACTGGAGTCGCTTGGGTTATGCCCCCCGACCCAGTATGGTTTTCGTCGATTTCGGGGTACTCTGGACCCCCTTCTCCTCCTTGGCCATGATGTACGGGAGGCATTTTCCCGCCGGAATCTTGTTCTGGCCGTCTTTTTTGACGTCCAAAAGGCCTATGACACGACCCGTCGGGGAGTGGTCATGGACCGTTTGAAGTCTCTTGGTTTTGTGGGCTTTTTGCCCACGTTTCTTCGCAACTTCCTCTGCCGTCGCACTTTCCGCGTCCGTAATGGGGCGGCCCTATCTGCCCTGTATGTTCAGGAGGAGGGGGTGCCCCAGGGGTGTGTGTTGAGCGTCTCATGCTTCAACCTAGTTATGTCTGCGCTACCGGGAGCTCTTCCGCCCTCGGTGCGCTGTTCCATCTATGCAGATGATCTGGCTGTCTATGCCGCGGGGACGAGTCCCCCCCTCGTGGAGAGGCAAGTCCAACTCGCGGTCAATCGGGTTGAACGCTGGGCGTCGTCGGTGGGCCTTACGTTGTCTTCTCCGAAGACTTCGTGTGTGGCCTTCCTTCCGTCGAGGAGACGGGGATCCGGCGCCATCCCGGCCTTTAACCTTACACTCGGGGGTCAGCCTCTGGCCCTCGTTTCATCAGTACTCTTTTTGGGTATGGTTTTCGACAGCCGTTTGAGCTGGGTTCCCCACCTTCGCCGGCTGCGCGAGTCCGCGAGACGTACCCTGGATTTGCTGGGGCATCTGTCGCATACTACATGGGGCGCGGATAGGCGGACGCTCCTCCGTTTGTACGTGTCCCTGGTACAGTCCAAATTAGACTATGGGAGTGTGGTGTATGGCTCCGCCTCCCGCACGGCCCTTCGGATACTGGATCCGGTCCTCTCTAGAGGACTGCGCATGTCATCTGGCGCCTTCCGCTCCTCTCCGGTTGATAGTCTGCAGGTGGAGTGCGACATCCCTCCCTTGGAGGATCGGAGGTCGTTCCTCGTTGCTAAACACTATCTCCGGATCCTCCGTCTTCCCACCTCTCCTCTGTTCCAGGTGGTTGAGAGGGCGTTCTGCCGGGATGGGGGTTGGTATTTCACCGACACGGTGACCTCCCTCCTCGATGGTATGGGCACTCCCCCTCCATCCGTTATACCGGTCTCTTTCAGTGGTGTTGCACCTTGGGAGAGCACCCCTGTTGCGTGCTGTAGGGCGTTGCGCCCCGTTCGCAAGACCGAGTCGGACTCTGCCTTGCTTCGGTCTCTTTTCCTGCAGCATGCGGCGTGTCACTCTGCATGTGTTGCGATCTTCACGGATGGTTCGAGGTCGTCGGGGGGCGTTGGATCCGCGGCTGTTCCCCAGTCGTCTGTCCTTGCTCCCCGATGTACCCGTCTCCCTGATGAGGCTTCCGTTTTTACGGCGGAGCTCTATGCCATTCTGAGCGCTCTGGAGGTGGTGCGGGAGCATCCGGATGGGTCGTTCGTCATCCATTCGGATTCCCGCAGTGCCCTGGATGGCCTGGAGTGTTTTGACTCTGTCCACCCGCTGGTCCGACGAATCCAGCTACTGTACCATACTCTTGTCGCTTTCGGTGGCAAGGAGGTGGTATTTTGCTGGGTCCCAGCACATGTTAACGTGGCTGGAAATGAGGCTGCCGATCGAGCTGCCCGTTCCGTGTGCCGACTGCAGGTTTCACCTGTGTCCCTCCCTTTTTCTGATTATATCCCTGGCTTCCGTAGGTTTTTGCGCTCCCGGTGGCAGAGTCGCTGGGATGGCGCTACGGACAACAAACTTTGCAAGATTAAACCCAAGTTGGGATGTTGGGCCTCTTCCTTCCATCGGTCGCGCCATAAGGAGGTGGCTCTGGCCCGCCTCCGTATTGGCCACACCCACCTGACCCATGGCTATTTGATGGCCGGGGATCGGGTGCCCCGATGTCCCAATTGTGACGTCCTCCTTACAGTTGCCCACCTTCTGGTGGAGTGTCCGCTTTACTCTGCGCTGCGCGCAGAGTATTTTCCCTTTTTGGAGAACGTTGGGCTTTGTGATAGGCTTGGCGCTCTTCTGTCTGAAGGTTCCTACTTTTCGATAACCGGGTTGTTCTCCTTCCTCTTTCGCTCCCGACTTCTTTACCGGCTGTGACCCCACTATGATCTTTTTGCTTTTCCCCCACCTCCTCCTCCTCCCCCCCCGTCTATTGTTCATTTCCGTTAGTTGTTCCATACTCTTCGTTCTGTGTTCGCTCTGCTATCCACCTTTCTTTTGGTGGCCATGAGCGGTCATTCTTTGAAACAAAAAAAAAAAAAAAAAAAAATATATATATATATATATATA
Organism: Bathynomus jamesi; assembly: GCA_023014485.1. Lineage (NCBI taxonomy): Eukaryota > Metazoa > Arthropoda > Malacostraca > Isopoda > Cirolanidae > Bathynomus > Bathynomus jamesi. The sequence goes on along the minus strand of JAJOZX010002411.1, from coordinate 160,274 downwards.
TATATATATATATATATATATATATATATATATATATATATATATATATATATATATATATATATATATATATATATATGTGTTCCTGAGGATGTCATTAGACGAAAGCGCTTGAGCACCCCTTTGTGTTTCTTTTTTCCTTCGTGGTTTTATTCATCATAAATACTTTTCACGTGTCACTTTCGTGAAATAATTATATATATATATATATATATATATATATATATTATAACTGCAAACACGCAGTATAATTAACGTAAAGAACGACGCTTGTATAGGAGATATTCCGCGCAAGACGAGAGAGAGAGAACGAAACAAATGAAAAATGAGGTGACCACCCGGGATCTTTCGATCGGAAGATCCCGGGTTCGATTCCCGGGTGGTTACCTCATTTTTTCATTTGTTTCGTTCTCCCTCGTCTTGCGCGGAATATCTCCTATACAAGCGTCGTTCTTTACGTTAATTATACTGCGTGTTTGCAGTTAAATGTATATAATATTACGGCATGCGTGAGGTGCCGCCTTGGGGCATTGGTTTCTGCGAGTATGTAGAAGAATTACGGCATTTGGAAGAGTGAGGCCCATGGTGTAATGGTTATCGCATCTGACCGGCAATCGGAAGATCCCGGGTTCGATTCCTGGGTGGTTACCTCATTTTTTCATTTGTTTCGTTCTCTCTCTCTCGTCTTGCGCGGAATATCTCCTATACAAGCGTCGTTCTTTATGTTATATATATATATATATATATACCCGCAAGGGGGTTCTAAGCTCGTGCTCTTGAGTGCTCTTTGTGCTCGTTTGTACGTGCTTGTTCCTGGAGGTTTCACGTGCGCCCTCCCGGCCCTACCACCCAAGGATGATGGGGCTCGACCCTGCAGTCATTGTCATCCTTGGTCTTTTTCCACTTCGACTGTCCCCTCCACCCTCTCTTTTTCCTCTGTCTTTCCTCTCACTTTTTCTTTGTTTTTCCGCCGAGATATGCCCTTTTAAATAGAGGCGAATCGGTTCTTCCCGAACTTAAAATATATATATATATATATATATATATATATATATATATATATATATATATATATATATATATATATACTAGAGCCTGACAATGTAATCATTTTTGAATAATGACCACCTGATTAAACTGATCACTTTCATCCTGGCATAAATCATATAGCTATTTACAATGTAAATTTTTCTCAATATAAGGACCACCTGTATTTTGATTGGTTTTACCCAGCTAAAAAAAAATTTCCTTTTTCAAAATTAATATGTTGAAGTGACTGTAAAATTTTAATAAAAAGGTGTTTTTACAACTTAATCATGTCATGACTCACACCTATAATTTCTCGAAAATTGTTTCCACAGTTAATTAAATTAAAAGTTTAAATAAGTGCATTTCAGTACAAATGCACAAAATTTTTAAAATTAGTGAAATACTCCTCTTTAGAGATGAAGCATATGACTTAAAAAACAAGTCAGTTTGTTATTAGCTCTTTTTGGAAAAATATGAATTTTTCATAAAGTTACCAACCACTTTTGTTTGACCCCAATAGTGCTCCCTTGTTCACTTCAAGAAGGTTCTGCTTTATAATATAGTTATATATAAACTATTGATTTCAGGTGAAATTTCAACAGCAGCAAAATATGGGCCATATTGTTGGGGAGTTGTTTCATAATTCAGGAGGTCCTGAATTAGGAGCCGTGTTGGAAGTTCAGTGCTTTCCTCTGATCTCATATATGAAAGCTCTCAATGTCACTACTGTAGATTACTTCAGTTTGGATGTTGAGGGAGCAGAATTTGACATTCTTCAAACAATTCCATGGAAAGAAATTGACATAAAAGTAGGTCATTTTTCTTTCTTTTTTTTAAATGTTTATTTCTGTGTGAATCAAAATTAGAAATTTGCCCCATAATAGAAATTATATGCCCAGACTCCCCTCAGTCAGGTTAGTGATACATGAATGATACTTCTTCAGTACACTTGGAATCTTGTAAACACATGACTTTTCTTTTTATGCAGGAAGGACGGGTCAAGGGCGAATGCCTGGAAAAACACACTGCCCATAGAGGAAGAAAAGAGCCAAAATCAAGGTCCATGGTTTTCTAGATATCTGAATACACTGTATTTGAGACTGGAGGTCATAGATGTGGGGAAAGATGAATTGAGGAAGATTCTTCCAGAGTTGATCAGTTGAGTAGATGAAAAACTTAAAATACTGATTTATCCTTGTGTTAGAAAAGAAATGAGAATGTGTTGAGAGTCTAGTACTGTACTATGTGCTCTCCTTAAAGGAGGCATGCAGATAGAGAGTTCAGAAGAGCAGTGTCGGTTATAATAGGAATAGTAAAGAGAAAGTGAGATGATAATGTAGTGGAGAGAGAGTTAAAGGAGTTACAAGGACAAGAAGTACCTCAAAAAGTCTTGCAGCCCATACCGAGGAGGAAAAATTTCTACACCCTCAAATAGTGTGCAAGATTCAGCCTAACCTTTTCTTGAACTGTTCACAACTTCTGAAGGTAGCCTGTTCCACGTGTCACAGATCTTATAGGTAAAGTAATTCTCACACACACCAGTGCTAAACCATTTTGAGTCCAACTTCCAACCATTGTTGCGAGTTGTTATCATTTAAATTAAACATGCTTCTAAAATCGACATCGTCGAACTCGTGTAAGAGCTTGAAAACTTCAATGAGTTGACCGTGCAGCCTCCGAGTGTCCAGCGAAAGCAAATTCAGGGCGTGTAAGCGTCAGTTGTAGCCAATATGCTTAACAGAAGGGATTAACTTTGTGGCCCTCACCTGGACTCGCTCCAGCCTGTCAATATCCTTCCTGAGGATGGGCGACCAGAACTGCACAGCGTACTCCAGGTGCGGCCAAACCAGGGAATTGTACAGAGAAAGCACAATCTCCTTGTTCCAAAAAACGAAATTGCCTCTTGATATGATATAACCCAACAGCTTCTGGGCTTTCTTTTCCACCTCTACGTACTGCTCGGTAAACTTAAGGTCGCTGCTAATTAGCACACCCAAGTCTTTTTCCAAATTAGAGAGAGAAAGAGAACTCTTGACTATCCACATGTTAACTCTCTGCACAACTATGACATGACACATCAACTATCCACACAAAATTGGCTGTATGATATGTATATTGTACTTTATACTGTGTAGTAGTGGTGGACTGGATATCCGCATCATTTTTAACATCTATATCCGCACTTCTGACTGTGGATGTTATGTGGATATTACCTCTAATAAATTATGCAGTTTACAATTAAATTAGCTTATAAAGTAGCTTATGAGGCCCAGTCATGCACATTTCATGTAAAGTATTAATTACATCAGTACACATTTAAAAACTTGTTGATCGATTTTTACAAACTAGTTGGTGATTCTATATAAATTGAGTGTGCTGATCTCAAAAATATAGTTAGTTTTTCCCTATCACGTATGGTTTTCTTACTACAGGGTGTGTCATAAATCCCCCATTTATCCCCAAATGTGAACCATCTTATCGAGACCAACATTGGATTGCACATGCTAAACCATAAATTTTGTTGTTATAGACTACAGTAACGCTTACATAATAATGTAGGGTAAATATATATAACAACCAGTCCTGTTCCCAGCAAAATACTCTCTCCCCTCCCATCAATGGGTGGTTAACATTTGGGGACAGATGAGGTATTACAACACCCCTTGTAGCATGAAATCTTTAGGTGATAGAGTAAAACCTAATTAAATAGCTCCTAGCTCTTGGACAAGCATATTGCTTGTTTATAAAAGAATAAAAAAATAACTGAAAGAAACAAAATATATTTACCTTCTTTAATTGCAAACTTCAGGACTTATTCCAAAGACTTAAGACTACGAAGGTAGATCTGACTAAACCAGTGCTTCTTTGATGTTTTCTTATGCTGTGCATTAGGCTGATCTCATTGCAGACACCAGCAGTAATCCGCTATCATATTTGTATGCCATCTTCCTTGATATCTTCTTTCCATGGTTTTGATGTCCTGGTGAAATCATTCCCCTTGCTCCTCACTGACATCTCAGAGATTTTCGGGAAAATGGTCAAGATGCGAAAATAAGAAGTGAACTTTCAGGCTCATGTTGCAGCCTAAGGCGCAAAACTTTTTAAGCATGTTTTCCACCAGTCTTTCATGATTTTGGCTTTTGTAGTTTCCCAAGAAGTTTTCAACAACATCTTTGAAACCAAGCCATGCTTCTTTTTCTTTATTGTCATTGTGTTCAGGAAATGATCGTCTGTCAATAACTTTCTAATCTGAGGACCTATAAAAACACCTTCCTTTATTTTCTCATAGCTAATCTTTGGATATTTTGAACAAATGTACTTGAAACACTCACCTTCTCTATTCAATGCTTTGACATACTGCTTCATCAAGCCTAACTTAATGTGCAAGGGTGGTAGGAGGATTTTATTTGGTTCAACTAGATGTTCATGTAAAATGTTCTTTGATCCTGGGGTAAGATTCTCTCTAGGAGGCCAAGTTTTCCTCTTCCAGTGCTGGTCACATGCTCGACTATCCCATTCGCAGATGAAACATGGCATCTTAGTGTATCCTGATTGCTGCCCAAGTAACATGCAAAAGACTTTGAGATCCCACACAATATCCATTTGTGATTTTGATACTGAATTTTTTCCAGAAGCAGTTTCATGTTATCATAGGTCTCTTTTAAATGAGTAGAATGGGCCACTGGGATTGATGCATATTTGTTACCATTGTGCAGTAACACTCCTTTTAGACTGGTTTTAGAGGAATCTATAAACAACCTCCAGTCACTGGTTTGGTATTTGATGCCTAGCTTGCACACTAATCCTGTGATGTCCTTGCAAAATACCAAGGGACCATCTTCTTCGAAAAAAGGCACGAAGTCTTTCTCACAATTTCTGTACCAAGCGAAGTATGTGTCGGATGCCAATAAATTGTTCTCCTGCAATCTAGACCCCAAAAGTTCTGCAGAGTCCTTAGGCAGATTCAAATCCCTGACTAAGTCATTTAGTTCAGCTTGGGTTAATAGTTTAGGAGGATCTCGGTCAGCTGTTGGCTGTTCATAAACATCATCATTGTCTGGATTTGGAGCTGAATCAGAATCTGAATTGTATTGATCCAGACTCTTGGGTGGGTGGGGAATAGGGACTTCTGGACCATGGGGTACCGGCCTTATTGCAGATGGAAGACTTGGGTATTGAAGGCTCTCTTTATTCTTTGCATTATAACCTTTAACATTGCAAGAACAGAAGTAGCAGTCGTCGGTATGGTTTCTAGGCTCGTGCCATACCATAGGGATCCCAAATGGCAAACTTTTTACCTTTGCTCCAATTCCTTAGTGCCGCAACACACGTAAGACAAACCTTGTGTGGAGCCCAACTTTTGTCTTGATCTCCTAATTTAATTCCAAAATAAGCATGATAAGCTTTCTTAATGAAGGTCGTTACATTTGTTCTTTGTTTTACAACAACATACCAACCACAAATATAACAAAATATGTCTGGATTATGGGTACATCCTCTAGAAGCCATTATTAAAATTTTAAAGATGTAATGTTAGAATTATCTATCTGAAAAATATGAAAAAACGAAATTAATTAAAGATAAAAAAGGTAAAAAATTACAAAATGCCCCAAAATTGTTTTGCTAATAACTTTAAAACTTTGGGTGATAGAAAAAACTGGTAGCATTTTTTAATTCGGTGCAGCGAACTGGTTCAGAATCACAACTCAAAATAAGGAAATCGATTTTCATGCAAACCGGTGTTATTAATGAACAAACAAATATATAAACTTCAAAATATAAATACCATTAAATTAAACACCGCCTGTGCTGCTGTGTACACTCCACTGATTTTTTTTTTTTTTTTTTTTTTCACAGTAACACAGTAACTTTTCAGAATGAAATTGTTTGTATAAGATCAAGCAGTCTATCGTGTTTTGAACAAGATTATTGTAAATAAATACAAAAAATAGTAAATTCTTTAGCAAAAATAAAAATGCTAATTTTCGATAGCAAACACATTGCAAAATTTGCATAGTTTCTAAAATTAGCAATTGAAAATTGAATGGAACTTGTTTCATTGAATTTTCTGTGGCTGAAACTCTTGAGAAAGTTATCATTTTTATCATAATGAAAACATTAATATTAATTTTAATTCTTATGCATTGCCTGCCATAATAGTAATATCACGAAATTTGAAAAATTGTCATATATTCATAATTCTATATTATATTGATAGATTAACTAAATATCCGCATCCGCGGATATTGAAATTAAAAATCCGCATCCTCAGATGTTGAAAAACTGACATCCAGTCCACCACTACTGTGTAGCCTATTTTTTATTTTTTTATTTTTTCTCTAAGTGAACATCAAGTATCCGCATGCCTCTAGGAATGGACATGTGCGGGTAGTAGAGTATAATGTAGTCAGTACTCTATACAGGGGCAGATGAGACCCTTGTACAGAAACAGCAACTGAGTAGAGGTGAAGGAACTGTAGAGCCAGTACAGCACACCTAACCTCTTAGAAGCTGTTTTAGAAGGATAGTATGCATGGCATTTCCAGGCAAGATTATGAGAAAAGGAAATGCCAAGAATGTTAACCCTTTGAGGACCACGAGACATATTTGTCCCATGGAAATAATAATATAAATTGTACAATGATGCAACGTTTCTACAAATACATCTACATGTTTATACAGGTATCGTTTAGTTGTCGGAAAATTAACCCAAAAATGGGTCATTTAAGTGACTATAGTTACTAATATCTAATTGTAAATAACAATAAAACTTAAACGTTTAAGTTTAAAGAAACGTATACTGGTCGTCAAAGGGTTAAGAGAAGAGGAAAGATTGAGTTGTGTATTGTTGATGGTAAGGGGATAGCTGTGTGGAAGATTGTGACAAGTAGACAGATGGAACTGAGTTTTTAAAGCACTGAAAGCCACAAGGTTTTCTCTGCCCCAATCAGAGATAATAAAAAAAATCAGAGGTTAGGCGCCTCATAGCCATCCCACGTGAAGCACAGAATGATTGTTGAGAGGGATCCTTTGTGAAGTGGGTGGAGAAGTGAAGAGTGGAATCAGTGGCATAGGACCCCTCCAGTTTAGTTTAAGACCAAGATCAATAAAGGAGGGTCATCCATTTTGGGTATTTATAAGATTTCTCTTGTTGATTGTTGTAAGATAAAATACTATAGGTGAAATTGATGATTTTGATAGGAATCTGAACCAATATAGACACTGCAAATGGGTGATGTGAATTCAGCAATATATTCATACAAAGAATGCATATCTCTTATCTTTGAAGTTAACAGACAACATCCAGAACTCATTTCCCCACTTTGTGTGTGTGTGTGTGTGTGTGTGTGTGTGTGTGTGTGTGTGTGTGTGTGTGTGTGTGTGTGTGTGTGTGTGTGTGTGTGTGTGCCACAACAGTCACCTGAAACCAAACATTAACAGCATGAGTGGCTGGCCAAACCTAGCCCAGGAGCCAGCAGCCTGGAGTGACACCAAATTCTGACACCAAGACCAATGAGTTACTAGAAGCCCCTTTTTGAAGTTAAAAATATTTGAGAAAAGAAAGTTCAAGGAATCTTTTCTTATACGAAATACTAATAATTTTAATAAACATGAAGGTGCATTATATAATCACAGATGTACAGTATTAATAATAATCTAAAATCATCTTGCAAAACTAATGCCACATATGAATACGGGCATAACATGATTTTTATATGCATTATATTACGTAACATTTGAAAAACATGAAGCCACTCATGCATATTGAGGTTATCCAAATCATATGAATGATTTTATTTTATTATGAAATTTTGCAAAATATCAGTTTCAAGTTGGTTAATTATCTTCAAACTATTTACAAAGCTACTGGAATAGTTAACTTGGGTTAAAATATACATTATCTACAAACTGTTTCATTCATAAAAATGTCAAATTTTTCTTAAAGCAAACTAAGAAGCTACTATTTACCACACCATATATGGCGAGTCATTTCAAAAATCTACAACTCTATAACAAAAAGTATTTTCATAGATCGAGTTTACGAGTGCATTTTCTGATTTTCTTACTATGCCCTTGAGTTCTAACATTAGACTTTAATAAGAAAAATTACTTGCATCTATAGTGTCCAAAACCAAAAGCATTTTGAACATCTGTATCATACCTCCTCTCAAGCAATGTGTGTCAAAGCTAAATATACCCAATTCCTTTAATCTTTCACTGTATTCTAACCTCCCCAAACTAGGGATAAGTTTGATTGCCCTATGTTGTACACCTTAAAGCATATTTATATCCTGCCTATGGTGAGGTGACCAAGCATGAATGCAGTACTCTAAGTAAGGCCAAACTTTAGAATTATATAATCTGATTTACATTACATTTCATTTGGAAAACATGAAGTCATTGGGTCCTATTGAGGCTATCCAAGTCATGAGTCATACTTTATAATAAAAGTTAACTTTGTAATAACATTTCTCTCATCCCTTTCCCACCCAGAGGTCTTTTCTGAGACTGTGTAAAATTGTCTGGTATTAGCCAGAACAAGATTAGTAAAGTGACACTGAGTGCTAATTGTTAAAGTATTAAGCAATATATATACACAGTATATATATTTTAGCAACCTCTTGCAGATGTTCTTGCATATCTCTCTCTCACTCTTGGTCATCCTCCTTTCGTGAAACTTTTGCTATTGCGTTAGACATATCAAAAGTTTTTGATAGAGTCTGGCACAAATCTTTAATTTTCAAACTGCCCTCCTTTGGTTTCTATCCTTCTATCTGTGCCTTCATCTCTAATTGCCTTTCTGGCTGATCTATAGCTGCAGTTGTAGATGATCACGGTTCTTCTCCTAAAGCTATTAACAGTGGTGTTCCTCAGGGTTCTGTCCTGTCACCTACTCTTTTTCCTTCTACTTATTAATGATCTTTTAATTCGCACTTCCTGTCTTATTCATTCTTATGCCCATGATTCCACTCTTCACTTCTCCACCCGCTTTCTAAAGCATCCCTCACAGCAGTCACTTCATGATTCACGTAGGATGGCTATGGGACACCTGAACTGATTTTTTTTTTATTATCTCTGATTAGGGCAGAGAAAACCTTGTGGCTTTCAATGCCTCAAAAAGCACAGTTCCTCCATCTGTCTACTCGTCATAATTTTCCACACGACTATCCCCTTACCTTCACCAACACACAACTCGCTCCTTCCTCTTTTCTTAACATTCTTGGCGTTTCCTTTCCTCGTGATCTTTCCTGGAAAGATCACATATACTCTCTCTTCTAAAACAGCTTCCAAGAGGTTAGGTGTGCTGTGCTGCCTCTGCAGTTTCTTCACCCCCACTCAGTTACTGTCTCTGTACAGGGGTCTTCTTTGCCCCTGTATGGAGTATGCTTCTCATGTGTTGGGTGGCTCAACCTACACAGCCATACTTTTATCTTCTATTGGTAACATGGCAATGGTAAATAAATTTCTACAACTCTGCGGCTTCTGTAACAATGTAACAGATGAGGCAAACGCGATTAGATATGATCTCTACCAACTCCTTTTCAATTTAAAATGCCTGAAATGGAAAGATGAAGAAATCTTTCTTGGTGGTGAAGTGATTAGCGTTGCTGACTACGAATCCATCGGCCCTGGGATCCAGACCCGGTGACTGCAGGTGGCGCGCAGCAAACCCAGCTGATCATCCTTCCACACGAAAATTGGTTGGTAGGTAAATTTGTACCCTAGGTAGCCTAGTGGTTAAGACACTGTGCGGTGGGGCGTAGTTTGGATTCTACGTTAAACTGTAGGTCTAAGGTGGAGTTGCAAGTTTGACCTTCGTCAAAATAAACAATTTGGGCGGAAGTTAAACCAAAGTTACCAAAGTGTATAACAGGCATTAAACAACTGAACACATGGGCGTCCGGAGGGGGGGGGGCAAGAGGGGGCAGTTGCCCTCCCTTGGAAATTTGTGTTTGCCCACGCAACGACTTCTATAATTCTACTGCAGCTCAGTCAGTGTTTCCACATTCAAGGAAATGTCGTTTACTTTACTGAAGTGCCGTGTCATTGAACTTAGTAGTGTTAAATAAACTATACTGAAAGATATAGTAATGGAATTATTTGCAAAGATCATTATATTGAGTGTTTTATTTATTTTTTTCTCTCGAAAACCTTTTGGTCAATTTCACTGAAACTTACACGATTATAGTTAATCATAGTATCATATAACATATAAAAAATGGACTTGACTGGTAGAAAAAAAATGTACTGCGACCACTATGAGTAAAAACCGTCATCTACCCTTATCATAGCCTGCTTTCGGTGCTAAATTTATGTACTTAGTATTACCAAGTACATAAATTTAGCACCGAAAGCAGGCTATGATAAGGGGAGATGACGGTTTTTACTCGTAGTGGTCGCAGTGCATTTTTTTTGTACCTAATAAAGAACTAATAAGTTAGTTTTGCCCCCCCCCCTCCCCCTTTCAAAAAATCCTGCTGACGCCCCTGACAGGTTAAAATTTTTCAGTGAAAGCTGCTGCATGACCGAAATAAATGGTCTTCAAAGCAGAAAGAGACTGAGAAAGCAAACGAAGTTGTGAATAATTTTTTTTATATATAGAAAGGAGGGGGCTAATCGCGAGTGCCTGCAAAAGTGACCCTTCCACAGAAGACGGAGAGAGCCAAAAACAAGGCCTCCAAGGCTCAATGGAAGAAACAAAGAAAAGGGAAGTAGAAACAAAAGGAGTACCAACACACAATGAGGGCGAGAATATAAATGCAACAGATAGTACAAAGGCAACAGAGGCACAAAACAAGGTGGCAATCAAGAAAACAGACTGAAGTTGCCTCCCAATAAGGAGTTGAAAAAACTGTCAAAACTAAAGGCCACGAGTGAAAATGGGAAAGGAATTGTATGCAAATGTTATGTAAGAGGTAATTGCAGATATAAGGGAGGACAATGTATATATGACCCCCCCCATCCTCATATGCAATTTCTTCTACAATAATGGTCACTGTAAATTCGGAGACAGCTGCAGATTCTACCACCCAGACATTTGTAAGACACGCAAAACTTGGAACCTGCAAATATGGGAAAAAATGCTACTACAGTGGATGACGCTTATAAGAGCACCCTCCGTTCCCAGCTCTTATATCCGAATGTGCAGAAAATGGGTTTATATTACATGCCAATTGGTAATTTTATCAAAATAGGTAAAAAATAGGCAACAAAATACTGTACATATGTATCACATACGAGTAAAAAACTCAGTCAAATTTGATTGCCATTTTTTGCGGCTGGACAAATTGTCTTCTATCATGTTCAATTGTTCATGCCTCGTAGGGGAAGCCCTTCGGCAGCGGCATATCGCCTGAGAATGTCAAGAGCTCCCAGTGTTTCTTTTGCAGTCCAAGGCAGATGATCCCCATCGTTGTCTTCTAATTCCTTCACATCCTGGTTTCTTCGATCTTTGCAAACTTGCCTCCTCGATTAAATGTTCCTCTGTCAGCTCTCCATGTGTTTCAGCTTTCGAATCGACATCGATGAGCCATAAAAACTGTTCCCTTTCCAATTCCTCTAGGACAAGCGCATCGTCCATGTGTACATCGACATAGTCTACTTCGTCATCAGCAGAGAATGATAAACAAATGTCAATTACGCATACATAGCCCACAAAGCAAAGAGACAACACACGCGTGATGTGCACAAAGCACAATTGAACTGATTCAACTAATCATTTAGGAAAAAATAGTCAGCACACTGTTAGGATCGCACGTCACATCGCTCGCATACAACAAACAGACATACAGTGCGCCACTACACAACACACATCTTAGCCTACGGGTGAAAAAATTTCTTGGAAAAGTGGTTTTGGTGCACATTTTGACCATACTTAGGGATCTGATCGCTCTTATATCTGTAGCTGGTGCTCTTATAACCACCGGATTTTATATAGGCACAGGAACGTGCCCTGGGATTTCGCTCTTATAAGTGTTGTTCACTGTACCATCATCTCCCAACAAACTCAAAGGACAATAGGAAAAACGTGAAGCATATGTACACAAATCGCGAACCAAATTTTTTTCAACATCGCAGACACAATATGGCTGCTGAGTGTCATACAGCGCATGCAGTTGACACAGCTGGAAACTCCCAGCCGAACCGCTTCCTGACAAGAAGCTACCAGAACAGGTAGGTGGAAACGGATCTCTCTCAGAGGACCATATGGCTACTAAACACGTGATACCGAAGGATAGCGAACTTGAAATGCATAAAGGGCAATGCAAAAACTAAGAGCATAAATATTGTTCTGGCTAATATTCAAGGAATAAAACCAAATCACTCAACAAAGTTTCGTACCTGAAATGATTTATGGACGAAACAAGGGCAGACATCGCATGCCTCACAGAAACGCATCTTAAAACACTGTCAAGAAAACTGAAAACTACGAATATTGTATTGATAAGAGAGATGCATGTCGATGGTTTCAACTTACTAAGAGCTGATACAACAGCGAGACGTAAAGGTTATATATGTACGTGAGAGCAATATGACAGAGACAGTAATAAGTAAATCAAACAGCTTCGTGGAACTCCTAGCAGTGAAAATAGAAAAACTGAAAAACTCTTGGATGCCATTGATGATATCAGAAACCTAATAAAGTCTGTAAACTCTCCATCCCCCAATATAATACTCTGCGGAGACTTTAAACCTCCCATTTAAAATACAAAAAGGTGGGTAGAAATATATGTATAAAGGGTGTTTCAAAAGTCTTTACCCTTTTTTCCCCCAAGGACGTTAAACCGCACGTCAATCCTGGGATGGCGCTTATTTCCGTGAACATGTGTTGAAGGAAAAGGTGCTTCCATTTCTGCGGACTTCTCGAAATCGACAAGGAAGGTTCAATCAAGTGACTTTCCTTCATGACATGGCTGGTTGCATGAAGGCCAACGCGACTCACGCGCTCTTGGACGAGCAGAAACTTGATTTCTTTCGTTATTCCGGGTTCGGACGGTGGCCGGGCAACTCGCCTGACCTTAACCCAGCAGAGAATTTGGGCGCAATTGTCAAAGCTCGCGCAGAGGAGCAGTTGGATGCGATCCCGGATGTCGAAGATCGAAATTCTCGTGAGACACTTGTTTGAGTATTGTCAGCGGTCCTTGAATCGATGCAAAATGACACGCAATTGTTCCGCAATCTGCTCAAATCTTTCCGAACGCATTTAAATAAGATGCACCAAGTTGGCAGAAAATCAATAAACATTTTATAAAGGTTTGTGTTGAATGTATGGTCACCTTAGGGTCCTTCGGGAAAAAAAGGGTAAAGACTTTTGAAACACCCTTTACACCAGGACAAGGGGGAAACAAGAGAAGAGCAGGAGCAAGCAAAAATGTTGATGGCTCTAACAAACAAGTTTGTTGACACAAGAGATAACAGAAAACACCAGAAAAATAACTGCCTAGATCTGGTAGTCACAAATAACATGAACTTGATTAATGATATAAAAAATAACTCCAACTTTTATCTCAGACCACAACATAATCGAGATATCAACAAATATGGCGACAACATTAACACTTTACCTCATACGGGTTGCATCAGTTTTACACCCGGTCAACTGCATGGGGCTGCTCAGCCACAGCGTGCCAGACAGCTCACTACATTCGTTCACGTAAAGTTTTTTCCAATTTTCCACGGTATTTTTGCGAGTAAAGAAGTAATTAATAGCCCATTAGTTAGGCTAAGACCTACTGAAGAAAACTGTGTAGAAACAAATGTGTAAATATAATATAAGAAAGTATGAGTATAAGTTAATTTTTTTCCCTAGGTAGCTTACTCCGCTTCTCCCACCCATTTTCGCCATTATTTTTGTGACTATATAAATGATTATTACTTCATGTAGTCCATGTACAGTGTACACGCTCCTCCATGTAAAACCTGGCATCATGACCTTGACGCACCAATTTTTGGCAATTTGTTTTCCTATTTGGATGCACGGTGTGCAAAGACAATACCCATACTGAAGAAAGAAGCAAATTTGGGACTTTTAACTTAAACTCCAAAACTAAAATTGGGAAGCAATCAGATCACACGTGTACCCAAATAGAGTGGAAAACAGTTTTAGAGAATAAAACAACTGAAGAAATGTTAACCTTGGAAGAAAAGACCCTGTGAATTTTAGAAAAATATGCTCCAAAAGCACAACCAAAAGGAAAGAAAAACTGGTTTGAGAGGCAAAAGCAAACAGTATTCCGCAAAAGAAAGAGTAGTGGCCAATTTAGTTAATTGCAGAGACAACAATACAAGGAAAGTAATCCAAGAAAAACTGCAGAGTATCGATAGGGAAATACAAACCCTGAATAAGGCACATACAGAGAGGGAAGAGGAAAGGGTGGTAAAAGTAATAAGGGAAAATCCAAAATACTTTTATAGCTATGCGAAAAGGAAAACAAAAACGCATGCCACTATCGGGCCCTTAAGGAAAGGAAATAATGAACTAACCGACGATCTAAAGGAAATATCTGAAACATTGAGGGCCCAGTATGAATCATCCTTCAGAACCCCAAAAAGTGACAAAGCGATACCTGACATAGATGCAGTCCTTGAACACAAATTGCAAGGAGATTGTATAAAAAGAGTTTGATTTTATCCCAGAAGACATAGCGCAATCTATAGGACAAATGAAATCACATTCAGCTGCAAGTCCAGGCAAATGGAACGCATTATTGATTAAAAACTAAAAATTAAATAGCTACACCCTTATACTGGATATGGAGAAGATTCCTAGACACTGGGAAAATACTGAACATCTTGAAAAGAGCAAACATTGTCCCGATGTATAAAGGAGGGTATAGATCTCAAGCAAAGAATTATAGACCAGTGTCATTGACGTTCCACCTCACCATAGTATTTGAAAGAATTGTTAGAGAAAATCAATGATTTCTTGGAGACACTGGAAAGATTCAACGAAAATCAGCACGGATTCCGATCAGGAAGATCTTGCCTATCACAACTTATAGAACACTATAACAATATCCTAGACACACTTGAAGGCAATGAAAACTACAATGTCATATACACGGATTTTGCTGAAGTGTGACAAATGTGATCATGGTATAAAAGCACACAAATTGTAACATATGGGAATAACAGGCAAAGTTCGAAAATGGATCTACAACTTCCTCAGAGAACGTCTACTGGTCATAAAAATTCAAGGTATATCATCATCAGAATCGGAAGTTTGCAGCTCAGTACCACAAGGAACAGTATTGGCTCCACTCCTATTCATTATCATGCTAACATAGACAGTGAGGTAAACAGCAACCGTATAGTAACATCCTTTGCGGATGATACAAAGCTCAGCAGAAAAAGGACACGGACAGAATATACAAATGGTCAGAAGAGAACATGACATTCAACACCGAGAAATTTCAGCTCTTGAGATATGGTAGAAATGAAGAACTCAGACAGTACATTATGCCCCAGATAGACAGGAAATTTAGAGAAGCACGAAAGTGATAGATTTGGGGTTTATAATGACCAATGATGCGAAATTTGAGATAAAATTCAGAGAGCGATAAACAAAGCAAAAAAAGTCACAGGACAGATACTAAGAGCATTTAAAGAAAGGGACAAGATAGAAATGATTCCTCTGCTGAAAACACTGATTATACCAAAACTTGAATACTGCTCAGTTTTGACATCCCCATATAAAAGGAGGAAATTAATGAACTAGGAGAAATTCAAGCATTTCACAGCCAAGATTGATGGCTGCAAAGAACTCAACTACTGGGAAAGACTACGTAAACTAAATCTGTACTCGCTGGAAAGAAGAAGAAGAAGAAGAGGTACACCATTATTTACATATGGGAAATGGTCGAAAAACTGGTACCAAACCTCAAACTAAACCAAATTACCATCTAAACAATGCTGGAAAATAGAGAAGGCAGACTGTGTAGTTTTCCCAAATTAAAGGCCCAACAAGGGACCTCTTCAACACTGAAGGAAAATGCTTGGTTGTCAGGGGGCCAAGACTTTTCAACCGGTTTCCAGTTTATCAAGATCTGAGGAACGTTACAGGAGTCAAAGTTGAAGTCTTCAAAAGAAGACTAGATGCCAGGTGTACCTGACTATGTGCGGTGGAGAGCGCAAGAGCAACTCACTCCTCCACCAAGCCAGGCCTGAAGGCGGGGCCACCAGCTTGACCTTCATGTGAAGAGGAACCAACGCACGGAACTACTATGAGATTACAAGGATAGAAGTGGTAAAATGAGCGGGGAAATGTACTCTTAAGCCGCATTTACATTGACGCTAACTTGTTACAGTATCTACATGTTGGCTCTTCATGAACGAGTGGAATGGCCACCATACTCACCTGACTTCACACCACCTAACTTCCTTTTTGTTGGTTTACATAAAAGACAGGATCTACCCCACAAACAGCCAGACTCCTTACTGAGTGGACTCATTCCCTGGGCTCTCTGATATTGTTTCTGCTTTTGGATATTGCTGATACATTTACTGTTGGAAAGTTCTGAATTTTATATACTTGCGTTTATATTCACATTGTTATAGTTAAGTGACTGAATATTTGCGGTTTTTAGTGATTTAGAAGTTTTCAAAGCGTGCTGGCTTAATTTAATTTAAACTTGTGACGGTTATAAATGTTAACTACTTTAACTTTTGGGCGATGCAGTCGCACAAAGCGTCGTGTGCTTGGTGTGGGGTTAATCGGTGCTATAGTGATTTTAAAGATTACAACGGCGGTCCTATCGCAATTACCGAAAGATCGGTTTGTTTCTTTTGTGAGTTGAGTGAAGAGATAGTGAATTTAAAACGTTGTGTAAGCAAGGTGACGGGACGACTTGCAACGCTTGATGAGGGCAGGGGTAGGCTTATGGTTGACGAAGGCTGAACCTATACTAACATTGAAGATGTTAATAAGTTGACGGATGAAGTTCAGAACATAGTTTCTAGAATAGGTAGCTTATCAGGAAGGTTAGATAGTTATATAATGTTATAATGTTTCAGACCAACAAAGACCCTAGGATCCACTCATAGCTGATCTACCTAACTGTGGTTGTAGTTGTGTATTGCGCATGTTCTCCATGGTGGCGGAGGGGACCTGCAATTTTACATGGGTTCCGAACCAAAAAAACCTAAATTTTACTACCTTAAACTATACACAATCTATCGACATATCCATTTAATTGATTTTTAAGCATGTTTATAGACGTGCTACTAATTACTTCTACCGGCAAACTATTCCACCTATTTACTATTCTATGCGGAAAAAAGTTTTTGGCAACTGCTGTCTCGAACCTTCTACTTGTCAACTTATCCCCATTATTTCTAGTTATATTATATTGTGATATTTCGAAAAAGCTCTCTCTATATACGTTATCGAACCCATTCATAATCTTAAAAACCTGGATTGGATCACCCCTTAGCCTCCTAGTCTCGAGTGTAGTCAATTTTAACTCCTTAAGTCTATCCTCGTACAACTTCGACCTAAGTGACGGAATCATCTTAGTTGCTCGTCTTTGAATTCTTCCGATTTTATCTATATATTTGCGCCTATGCGGATTCCAAAATTGGATCGTGTACTGCAAATGGGGTCTAACTAATGATTTCTGAAGAGGAACAATAATATGGCGCGATTTGTACTCAAAATTCCTAGCTATAAAACCTAGCACCTTGTTCGCCTTATTGACCGCTGCTGTACTTTGTTTTGCCACTTTTAAATCACCAGTGATGATAACTCCTAAATCTTTTTCCTGTTCTACGCATGCCAACTCCTTCCCTGACATACTATATGTAAAATTTTGCACTTATCGACGTTAAATCTCATTTGCCATGTGACTGACCAATCAACGATTTTGTTCAGATCTTCCTGGATTTTACCTCTATCTTCCTCATTAATTGCCCTACCACCGAACTTCGTGTCATCCTCAAACTTTGAAACTGTACAGACTTGGCCAACATCTAAATCGTTAATATATATAAGAAAAAGCAAGGGACCCAATACAGAACCCTGAAGAACGCCACTTGCTACATTAGCCCAACACGACTCCGCTCCATCACTGACCACCCTCTGCTTCCTACCTCGACTATTTATTTTATTTAATTTGGCCCTTAAGCTTTAAGCTTTACTTGGTATCATCCAGAACGCATTTAAATTTATCATCTGTTCTGTAATTTTTAAGGTATTCGATTGATTTTGAAAGCAGGGAGACAGCTTGTGATATATTCAAATTGACCTCTTGAAGGGTTTTGCTTGTGATGTTTATTTGGCTCAAAATGTCGTACCAAACAATCAGGCAGCAGATAAATTTGAAACTTCCAATTTTTTGTAATAGAGCACTCGCCTCCGATCTGTTTCTTGCACCTGTTATTGACGTTACATTAATTTGTTCATCCCAGAAACTGTTTAATGCCTGTATAATTTCCTTAAGTTGATGTCTCATCGGTCTCAACGCATCTATGAGACAGGCCCATCTGGTTTCACTAAGTCCCTTCAATGTCAAGCCTTTTACATTTTGTCTAAGTATGCCCTATCGTTGTGTAGACAATGAGAAAAAATGTAAAGGTGTCGTACAATATCGAAAAAAGTGATGGCTTCTATGTAACATCTGGCTGCATCGTTGACCACCAAATTTAATGTATGTGAGGAACAAGGAACGAAAAATGCTTGTGAATATAATGTTAAAATTCGGCTTTGCACCCTATTGTGTTTGCCTCGCATATTGGATCCATTGTCATATCCTTTTCCTCTTAAATCAGACAATGATATTTCATTTTCTTGCAAAATTTTTAGAATTTTCTTTGTCATTCCACTGCCAGTACTATTGTCAATATCAATGAATCTCAAAAACTGCTCACAGATTTTCATATGATTAACATCTTTATCTGGGGTAGGCACAATAGTAACAAAATGTACTACCAATGTCATCTGTTCAGTGTGCGAGATGTCTGGAGTACAAATGACAATTAGAGAATAATATTTGCTAGCTTTCAATTGTTTTACAATTTTTTCTTTAACGGCTTTACTCAATATTTGAGTCATTTCATTTTGTATCTTTTTCCTCAAGTAGTGCTGGTAAATTTCTTGCAATCACTCTTCTATCCAATTTATTACTACACCCCTGATTCCATGAGCCTTAGTTTTTTCAATGAGTCTTTTGTGTGGTACGATGTCAAACGCTTTTTGAAAATCTAAATACATTACATCCAGAGGTGGGGAGTCGGGAGTCGGTAAAAATGACCGACTCTCGACTCTGATTCAATTTCTATATGCCAACAATTTACCAGAATACTACTCTACCCTAAATAAATATCTTCCTGAACTAATTCTAGATTCACATTTCCACATTTGATTTATTGTTCTGGTAAATCTTAGCAAATTAATTTCATATTTCTATTTTAGGATACTAGGTACCATATAAAAATTAGCAATATATTAATTATTAATTTAATTAGCCCCTATTAGTAACGAGTCGTGGGCCTAGTAGAAAATCAGCAGTCTTTCAATATTTTAAGCTAAATGAGGATGAAAGTATTTTTATTTGTCAAGTAGAAAAGGATGGTAAAGAGTGTAATGCAAAAATTAGTGCTTACACTGGGAAACATGCTAATGCTCCAACTAGAGCCTCAAACTTGAAACGCCATCTACGAAACAAACATCCCAATATTTATAAGGTTGTAGATCAGCATGATAAGGAAAGAGTCGGGAGTCGGTTGTTTTTGGCCGACTCCCCATCCCTGATTACATCTACCTCCCGATGACTCTTAAACTTCAACCACGCTTTGAAAAATTTCTAAAAGATTAGTTAAGCTTAGTCAAGTTATGCAATTCCAAGTGTTTGACTATATGATCCCTAATTATTGATTCCAGTAGCTTACCTACAACAAACGTTAAACTGATTGGCCTATAATTTCCCACCGCACCTTTATCACCTTTCTTAAAAATAGGCGTTACATTTGCTAACTTGAAATTATCTGGTATGCACCCTTCAGAAATAGACGCATTAAAAATCTTTGTTCGTGGCACAACAATGCTTTCTTTTAATTCTTTTAGTTGTATGAGATACATGGAATCCAGCCCCAGTGATTTACGCATTTTCATTTTATCATTATAGCGCATTACCACCCCTTCACAAACCACAATATTATCTGAAGTATTACCATTGTCAAAAGGTATTATGTCTATGACCGAAGGATATTCATTACACATTCTATTGTAAAAACTGACGTAAAAAATTTGTTTAGCAGAGGAGCCATTTGCTTGTTTTCAGAAACTAGCTCTCCATCAGAATTTTTCAGTAGCCCCAAGACACACACTACTGGATTACTATTATTGACGTGTTGAAAGAATCGCTTGGGGTTTTCTTTGCCGTCACGAGCTATGGAGATTTAAAAATCCCACTTGGATTTTTTTATTACATTTTTCGCTTCACGCCTTAGAGAGATGTAGTTGTTTCGTAACCACAAATTGTCTTTATCGCACTTATGTAGCCATAAGCCCAATCTCTACTTATAATATCCCCTACTCTAGAAGTAAACCACAGAGGAAGGGGTTACTGTAGGCCCGAGATTAGTAGATGGGGAGGGATTTAGAATAGTTAAGGATGGAGCTAGGCCACGTTTGTTAGGTGATGGGAATCCCCCCCTCCCCTATCGAGGTTTCAAACCCTTTCACCCATTTGGATAGGGATGTGAACGAGGGGGAAACGATTTTAATTGGGGACTCCTTAGTGCGTCATATGGATAAGGAGTTTGTCGAATGGAATCCAACCAAGAGGAGGATGGTCTGTCGACCAGGGGCCAGGGTTGACAGAATTAGAGATGAAGTAGATAGGAGTGATGTTGCCTCCCGTCACTCGACGCTGGTGACAATTAGGGGTGCACCGATTAATCGGCCATGCCAAGTATTTTCCTAATATTGGCATGCCAGGTGCCGATACCGATTAATCGGTGCACCCCTAGTGACGATGGTAGTGGGCAACGACTCATATAGGC
The DNA here is from genome assembly GCA_023014485.1 of Bathynomus jamesi. Lineage (NCBI taxonomy): Eukaryota > Metazoa > Arthropoda > Malacostraca > Isopoda > Cirolanidae > Bathynomus > Bathynomus jamesi. Next base: position 139,244 of record JAJOZX010002411.1, on the reverse strand, counting down.
CCGATACGAGAGTACCTGACCTTTTGGAGAGATACAGGGGGTTAATTAGGTCCCTGAAGGCAAGGTCAGACAGGTCTTTAGTTCTAGGTATTACCCGTAGGCATGGTTTAGGTCTTAGGATTACGTCAAAAACAATATTTTTGAACACTAAGCTAGAAGAGATTTGCGCTGAGGAAAATGTACCCTTCGTAAAGCTGTGGTCAGAATTTAGTGATCCTACCCTTTTTATAAAAGATGGCTTGCATTTCAATGAAATAAGGAATGCTAGACTAGGTAGGTTAATCAATGAGAACATTCGAAAGCTGTTTACTCACTGTAGGCCAGGTCGAATTTCTGGGAGCAGATCGGGCACTATGTGGGGCTTATGAATTGGGGTCCTGACCAACACTCCAAAAGAAAGTTTATGCTCCCCGTACCATTAGCTACTCCCTCCTATTTTTGGCTCCACCCCAAAAATGAAAAGAGTCTCATAAATGAAAATGGAGACCATTTAGAGCATCTTCTCATAGAGATGACCCCCCCCTAAAATTGCATAATATGTCTCGTGTGCAATTTTCAGGCAATTACCTCAAAAATTTGGATTTCTCAAAATTTTCACCACATGTATTTTCTCAAAATATTTGCTATATCAGAAAATTGATTACACATAAACATCGTTTATGTGTAATCAATTTACTGAGCTGTGTTGAATTTCAAATTCAATACCAATAAATTTCATGTTCTAATTATTATATATTTTTACAGGAATTATAAGAATTTATGCTCTTTAGATTTACATAATTATGATCCATGCATGATTCTATAAAAGCTGGATTTTTAATTTTTTAAAAAGGTTGAAAAAATGTCAACCAGAAACAAATCTTCGAATGCAGCTTTTGGTTTTGCCACTGAATTCCGCCGATCAATGATTCCTACAAAGGCAGATGTTGTCAGTCACTATTTCTTCATTCAAAAGAGAGAAAAAAATCAAGTCAAGGGGATCAGCAACTGCAAACGATTGCTACAATATAGTTACCAAAGATCTTCAAGATATTTGGGCCATGTTCTCTTTCCCTGTCGTTCAAGAAAGATCTATTTCTTCTGCAGTGGAAAGATTAATCAGACCAGCTCTTTTCTTGAATAAGGTTCCTCTACGTCAAAGGAATGAAAATTTTGCTAAAAAACTTGCTTCATATGATTAAATGTTTGACATTTGTACTTGCAAATGTTATGATAAAGGAATAGAAAGGCTGTTTTGTCGATGCGAGGTAAAAATCCCAATGGTAGAGTGGGAGTCATTTGTAGGGCAAAAGCAAAGAATAAATCAATTAGGGCCATTTGATCGTGAAGCTGCCGCTGTCCAGAGACGATCCCTCTCAAGAGCAAGAGAAGAACAAGAGAGGCAACAAAGGTCACAAGTGGAAATGGCAGAGGCTATGGAAGTTGTACCATCTTCTTCAGTAGATGACTTTAGCGAAGATATAGAAGACAGTGACAATGAGCTAGAATTCGTGCCCAATGTGGAATTGATTGAAAATGATCAAAATAGGTATTCATACAATGAATTACCATTGGTGGCAGACCGTTACCGTGTGAGTTCGAGAGCTACAGCAGCTATTGTTAATGCTGCATTGAAAGATATGGGAATAATCGATCAATCTAACATGCTTGATAGGAAGAAAATAGAAAGAGAGAGAATTTGTGTAGGCAAGAAAAATAGTTAGATCTACTGTAGATGTGAAAATGTGAATATTGAATGTATAGGGTTTGATGGAAGAAAGGATGATACGTTAACTAAGCATGGAAAAGAGAAAGAACAACATTATGTGCTGATCAAAGACCCTGGAGGTATCTATGTAGACCATTTCTGCCCTGACGCAGGAAATGCTCGGTGTATAGCTGCTGAAATTATAACGTTCTTAATTGATTCAGCGAGCATCGACACTCTCAATGCTCTGCTATGCGACGGTACTGCTGTCAATACTGGTAGAATTGCTGGTACCATAAAATTGATTGAAATTTTTTTGCATGGATCAGTTCAATGGCTCGTGTCTCTTTTACACATGAATGAACTCCCCTTCAGACACATATTTGAAACCATAGACAGAAAAACATCACGGCCAAATACCTTTAAAGGTTCAATTGGAGCCAAATTGAAATGTGATTTAACCATTTTAGACTTAGTGGCATTTTCACCAGTTCAGGGCAACGTCCAAGATATACCACTGAATGTCGTGAAAGAGTTGAGCAGTGATCAAAAGTATCTCTATGATATGTGCCTAGCAGTGCAATCTGGATGGGTATCTGAAAGTCTAGCCCGCAGTTCTCCAGGTGCCATTCATCATGCTCGCTGGATTACCCGAGCAAACTGGATTCTTCATTTATATGTATCGACTGCATCCCGAACAAAATCTGAAAGAACTGGTAACCATCATCATGAAATCATATGCTCCTGGATGGTTTCATATCAAATCCCATCCTAAAGCAACTGACGGAGCACGGAATTTTTTTCATTTGATTGTCTTGATGTGAGGATTGGAAGAAAAACATTGCATTACAGTATTATGGAACTGGTGTTCCGTAATAATGCCTATTTTGCCAATCCCGAAGCTATCCTACTGTCAATGCTTACTGATAGCAGACAACATGTCAGAGAAGATGCTCTTCAGAAGATACTTCTCAGTCGGACACGTTTCAGTGGCACACGAAATTTTGAGCTTCCTGAATCTCTAAATTTCGATTCCAAAGACTACTATGAGATGATTGACTGGAGAAAGGAAGCTATCAATCCTCCACCTTTGATAAGGAATTTCAGCAATGAAGAGCTACTGCATACAAGAACAGAACCCTTGAAAATTGCTGCCTTTTCATGCCACAGTCAAAGCGTGGGAAGTGCAGTGAACTTAGTGACAAAAGCATCAGAACAAAGGATTGGCTGCGGCAATTGGCACAAATTTATCCTCAATCAACTGGAATCAAGAAAAAGACTGCCACAGTTTGAATGGAAAAGCTAATGGGGCCAAGGCACATCCACAAGTAATTAGTGAATTGTGAAGGTAATTTTTAAATTAAATTTTGTTTTTACTTCAAAGCTGTTTTGTGTAATAAATGGTACAGTAGACTAATTGTCTTCTTTTCAGACAAATATACTAGGCCTATATGAGGTATATTATGCAATTTTAGGGGGGGGGGGTCATCTCTATGAAAAAAATGCTCTAAATGATCTCCATTTTGATTTATGATACTATTTTTAATTTGGGGGCGGAGCCAAAAATAAGAGGAGTATGCTAGTGGTACAGAGGGGAGCATAAACTTTCTTTTGGAGTATGTTGGTCAGGATATCATTTCATAAACCCCACATAGTGCCCATCTAAAAAAAATCATTTTGACTAGATTTCGACCCTGCCTACGCTGAGTGTATAGGTCGAAGCCCCTTTTAAACCTTGTGGGTCTGGGAAATGCTGGCCCAACGTGAAAAATAGTTTAAAATGCTGTGCCATTATAAAAAATAATTTAAACATCTTTTATTTTAATGCGCGTAGTATTAGAAATAAATTGAACGAATTTAAGGTGATAATTTATTCCGGGAACTATGATATAGTTGCTATAACTGAAACGTGGTTAAATACCGTGACACGGGACTTGTTGGGGGAACTTCATAGAGCGGGTTTTAAACTTTTTACTAATGATAGGTTACATAGGATTGGTGACGGCATTTTGTTGTACATTCGTAATTCCCTTTGGGCTATCGAGGTTAGGATAGATTTCCTGGCAGCTATTAATGCGTCGAAGTTAGGGCGCATAGTATTAGCTTTAATTTCATTGTTGTTTATAGACCTCCCGTTCAACCTCTCGATACCGATACTAGATTTTACACACTTCTTGGTAACTTTATTAATAATCGGGATAGTATAATTGTCAGAGACTTTTACTGGCAATGATGAGGGTTTGAGACTGATTGAGTTCATGGAAGATAAATTTTGCGACAGATGGTTACTGAACCAATGCGCTGTGACAATATTTTAGATGTGGTGATGACGAATGACGAAAATATAGTCGAAGGTTTAGAAGTAGGTGAGAGTTTGGGATGTAGTGATCACTAAATTATTAGGTTTAAGCTAATGCAAAAAACTTCTTTTTTCTATGTGAAGGTCAAAATATGATAATTAAAACCCACTCTAATAGACAGAGTTTATTTCCACAACAGTTTCGATGCCCACTGGCATCCTCCTCAGGTGGATAAAGAAAAACGAATTCGTTTTTCTGTATCCACCCGAAGAGGATGCCAGTGGGCATCGAAACTGTTGTGGAAATAAACTGTCTATTAGAGTGGGTTTTAATTATCATAGGTTTAAGCTATTGATAGAAAACAGTAAGGACAGTAACGTGTAACGTAATAGAAGTCCCTGATTTTCGTCGGGCTAATTTTGATAGTTTTGCGGACAGGATGAGAGTCGTGGACTGGGATAACTTATTCATGGATAATTACGCAAATTTTCATTGGGAGGCGTTTAAAGAAAGTTTTTTGAATATTGAAAGGGAGTTTATTCCTCGTAGGCCCAAGCGTGCTAGAAATCATGGTAGGCCCAAGTGGAGGACTAAGGAAATAGATGAGTTCATAAAAGAGCGTAACAGAGTGTTAGACTTAATAAGCACAATGGCACTGTATCTAACTTTAATAGATATATCGAGATCTGTTAGGAATGATAAGCGTAATTTAGAGATACTTATAGCTGCGGATAGTAAACATAATCCAAAAAAGTTTGTTGACTACGTCAATAATTGGAAGCCGATAAAAGATAACATAGGCCCTCGAGTGGACGTTAACGGCGCTTTGGCTTCCGACGCTCAGGCGATGGCGGGTATTTTTAACAATTTTTTTGCGACAGTTCTTACCGTAGAAGACGTAAATAATGTCCCCGACCTGGACGATATCGTTCCATTTAGTAGCGAGACTATTTTGAATGAAATAACTGTTTACGAGGGTGAGATTGCGCATTATATCCATAACAAAAGTTTTAATAAGTCACTAGAAGCGGGGATTATTCCTGAAGACTTCAAATTAGCTAACATTACGCCCATTTTTAAAAAAGGCGACCGCACAGTAGCTAGCAATTATAGGCCTATTAGCTTAACAGGAATTGTCAGTAAACTTTTGGAATCTGTAGTTAGGGATTGTATCGTCGATCACTTAGAAAGTCGCGATTTGATTAATAGTAGTCAGCATGGGTTTCGACGCCATAAATCTTGTTTAATTAATTTGTTAAGAGTTTTATAACGAAATAGTGTGCGAATACGATAGGCATAGAGCGGCTGACTTATTTAGATTTTAAAAAAGCGTTCAATACAGTTCAGCATAGAAGATTAATTGCGAAGGTTAAAGCGCACGGTATACGCGGTCAGGTAGCTAACTGGTTAGAGGACTTGTCGGCATAGATGTAGGCTTGACCAGTAACGTGTCAAAATTCGCGGACGATACTAAAATAGCCGGTAAAGTTCTTAACGTGGACGATAGAAATAGGCTCCAAGACGATGTAAATAGGATTATGGAGTGGACAGATAAGTGGCAGATGCAATTTAACGTAGACATATGTAAAGTTTTGCATATAGGTTCTCGTAACAATAATTACACGTACACGATGGACAATAGACAGTTAGCGAGCGTTGACGAGGAAGTAGATTTAGACGTACGCGTATCTAAGGATTTAAAAGTTAGGAACCAGTGCCTGGAGTCTTGCGCAAAAGCTAATAGGATGTTAGGCTTCATAGTGCATAATTTCGAATTTAAGACCATAAGAACATAAGAAATTTTTATAGTGGGCACACTAGGGGCCACTTCGGCCCATCGAGGTGGTTCCACTATGTAAAAACTGCCTGTACATTGGCAATAACCAATTTTTACAAAACTAATTAAGTATCAAATTAAAACTAATTAATTATCAATTTAAAACTAAGATAGAATCTCTGGATCCAGAGGATCAAAGTCATAATAGGCTACTATCCACAAATATGTTACACACTATATCTATTTATAACTGACATGCAAATATATCAGATCCAAAGAATCCAGTCAATTTCATTATGGTACCCATCAATACCAGTACCGTGCCAACCAAAAATAAGTCACGGTCCATATCAATTGTGGACCAAGTCACAATTTACATCCATATACATTACAATATATATACTTAGGAGGAAAAGTGTAGGTGTGGCTGTAAAGACTGTACAGTAATGTAGAAATGTGTGTGCACCCATTTTGGGTCTCCCATTTAAAGGTGTTTGTGGGGCAAGTGAAGATCATGAGTTTTTCAATACCTCACAGTACTTTGGGGGGCACTGCTCGGCAGAGAAATCTCTTTAAATGGGGTGTGTAAGGACAGAGAGTATCCCCTAACCCAAGATGCTGCCTCCCTATATCCCGCAACACCTGTGTTGAGCTGTGGGATCTATCACCCAAATGCACATAATATATATGAAATAAACTAGTACCATTCATGCAATAAAAATGGGCTTAAACACCATCACCAGATGTCCCTTGCAGACATCAAACTATCCAACCTTCTTTTGAAAGAATCAAGTGTATCTGAAGTCACCACTTCTTCTGTCAGACTGTTCCAAAACTTAATTACTCTGTTTGTAAAACTATGTTTTCTTAAATTTGTTCTACATCTTGGCTTAAATAATTTCATACTATGACCTCTAGTCTGGTTATTGTGATCTTTAATGAAAAGAGACTCAAAATCTATCTTATCCAACCCTTTTTGTCATGTTATACACCTCTATCATATCACCCCTTAACCTCCTCCTTTTTAATGAGAACATGCTTAGATACACCAGTCTTTCCTTATATGTCAATTGTCTTAGAGATGGGATCATTCTTGTTGCTTGTTTCTGTATTTTTTCCAGTTTTTCAATATCTTGTATCAAATAGGGACTATTAAATTGAATGCAGTATTCGAGGAGGGGTCTCACATATGAAATGTATAGTTGCTTTATAATATTGGGTGATTTGTATTCAATGTGTGTCTGCATGAGATTGAGTCTAGCATTTGCTTTATTTCTGATTACCATACAGTGATTTGAGGGTTTAAGTTCATTAGTCACAGTGACACCCAAGTCTTTCTCTTTATCATCATTTTTAATCCAAATTCCATTCATATTGTATTCAAATTCTGGATTTTTTGGCCCAATATGCATAACCTTGCACTTATCAACATTAAATTTCATCTCCCACTTATCTGCCCAGGCTGTTACTCCAAGTCTTTTTGTATTGTCATTGCTCCTGCTACTGACTTAACATTATGGCCTAAGTTTGTATCATCAGCAAATTTTGAGGTTTTACAGTACATGATAGGCCCTTCTCTAGATCATTTATATAGACAACAAAAAGCAGAGGTCCCAGAACAGACCCCTGTGGGACTCCGCTCAATACGGGTCTCCAAGTAGACTTATTTCCATTTAGATGAACTCTCTGTTTTCTATTTCTCAGCCATTCTTCTATCCAATCAGCAAAGCTGGGCACAAACCGTTAATCCGTTAATCGTTAATTAACGAAGTTAACTTTTTCGTTAACGATTTAACTTTTAAGTTAACTTTGAAAATCATTATCGGACTAATTAACTTCCGTTACATTTAACTTCCGTTAACTCAAGTCCGTTAACCCAAAAATTTCATAAATAAACAAGATCCAGGGGGAGGAACAAGCCTACCTTGGGACTCTGCTGCCAACAGTTGCTGCGACAATCTTCAGGCTTAAGGACTTGAAGTCCAAGGGCCTCGTCTACTGCAGCGCCTTGGTCGACGCACTTTTGGCAGGCATCGACAAAAGGTTTGGGTCCCTCCTGGAGGATGACGAATGCCAGCTGGCTGCTGCCTTCCATCCCAGGTTTCGCCTCATCTGGTTGGACAAGTATGACAACACCAAGGTCGCCAGGGTGAGGAAAAGCATGGAGGGTACAGTCGAGGAGGCCATGAAGCAGCAGTCCAACGAAGTGGGCAGCAACAACGAGGAGGAGGAGGAGGATGACTTCTTCAGTGCTGTCATCCAGACAAAGAGAGCAGCAGAAGCCACAGGTCACTCAAGGGCAAGGCCCAGAACTTGGTCAAGACCTGGCTGGAGACCAACTCCAAGGACTTGCTGACAGATGCTGCCTTCTTGGGTGAGCAAGTGTTGGTGGACTTGTTCATCAAGTTCAACACAGCCATCCCCTCCAGTGCTGCAGTGGAGCGTTTGTTCTCTATGGGCAAGGACATCCTGAGGGCCAAGAGATCATCCCTGTCTGATGAAAACTTTGATATGCTAATTTTCATGAAGGGCAACATGCATCTCATGGACAAAATGGAGAACGAGAAGAAGAGGGAAAATTAAATTATATATATTTGTGTTTTCATTTTTTTATAATAAAAGTTAACGTTAACGGTTTATCGGTAACTTCCGTTACATGTTTAACGGATTAACGGTTAACGAAGTTAACTTTTTGGTTAACGGATTAGCGGTTAACGAAGTTAACTTTTTGGTTAACGGTGCCCACCACTGCCAATCAGCTATATGACCTCTTATCCCATGGGCTCTAACTTTTACCAACAATCTTGCATGAGGAAGAAGAAACGAAGAATGTTATATTGCCCCTTTACAAGTCCCTCCCTAGTCGAGCCTCGCTTAAAATATGCTGTTCAGTTTTGGTGCCCGTATTTGCGTGGGGATATTGATAGGTTGGAAAGGGTTCAGCGACGCGCCACGAAACTAATTTCGTCACTACGCAACAAGTCTTACGAAGATAGGATTAAAGAGTTAGACTTGCATTCACTCGAGACTAGGAGTTTAAGGGGAGAGCTTATTGAAGTTTTCAAAATCATTAATAAAATTGATAACGTAAATTTTGACATTGTTCATTTTCGATAATCGCAATACTCATAATAACGGATTTGAATTACGTGGCAGACGTTTCATTACTAACATCGCTAAAAAAAATTTTACGTTTAAAGTAATTGATAAATGGAATAATCTTCCCGCGTCCGTCGTGAACTCTACCAGCGTTAATATATTTAAAAACCATTTAGATAAGCATTTTAAAAATATTAACGTCGTTTAAAATAATAAAACAATTAGCAACAGGAGCTCTGGGGGTAATGGTCGAGGTTTGAGTCTGTTGACGATTAATGCCAGCTTGTGATATGCCAGCAATAAAATTATATTATTAAAAAAAAAAATTAGACGAGCACGAACTTACAGTAGATGTAGTTCGTAGCGTAAACTAACCCACTTTTTTGTTATACTCTTCATATTTTTTTTTTTTTCTTTCTCATCTTTACTTGCATGTTTATAGTTTGCGTGGTATGACAGTGTTTCTTTGAGTTAAGTCTGTGTTTGCATGGTTTGTAAGCATTCTTATTTTACTTCTTTTCATCTTTCACCCCTTTTCTATTCTTAGATTATTTTTCCGACTTGTCGGCAGTGGCCGGCGGATGATGACGGTGAGTCTTTCTCTCTCTCTTTGAATGAATGTTAACCCACGAATGATAGGTTTTGCTACTTACTTAACCACTTATCTTCTTTTAACTCCCTATTCTCTTCTTTTAACCCCCTACTCTCTTTTTTCTCTCGGGCTAACTTTAAAGTGGATCTTAGGATCTTTGTTAGCCTTAGCTTCTGTAGATCTGTAGAACTCAAGACGCTTGAAGAACCAAAGGTAATGAACAACATCCCAGCTGAGCTATTTCCAAAAATGATGTCAAACATTTGTGTGATGTTGAATATTATATTAGAAAAAAATGGCGATTGCACTGAACATTTTCGTTAATTGAACTCCCATGTTTTATGTACCTATTGCGTTTGTCCTTTTGTCTACATTCCTTTATTTTAACTTACATTTATTTAGAAATAGAGAGATCTTTTGGGGACACCTGGTGCGTCGCGCTCTCTTCACACGAAGGTCTAGCTGGTGGCCCCACCTCTAGTCCTGGCCTGGTGTAGTAGCGAATTGCTACTCCACCATCCATTTGCTATCTCCATCGTACATAGCCAGGTACACCCCGGTTCATGCGGTACCGTTTTTCGTGCAGTGCACGCTCTTTGTTGAGCTGCGATTTTCCCCTTTAAATAGTAATGTTTTTTTGAGTGTTACCCCCGTGAAATTTATGTATTATTCTGTTCATGAACTTAGTGATTCCACGTATATACTTAGTGTGACATAGTGAGTAACTGTTTGTGATACTTAATATGAAAAATGTCCTGTTGCTTTTAATTGGTGATATCTGTAACGTTGTTTAAAAAGCGGTGAAGTGGTCACCCCACTATAATGAGTTACAAAAATCATTAATTGAAATAAAACATGAACATGTAGTGTCAAATCAGAGCGCACTATCGTTCGAATAGTTTTGTTCAGAAATAGATGCGTTGAAAGAAACTCTTCTTCCGAGGTCCACATACGCAAATGTGGTCCAGTATGTCGTGACCCCAAATAGGAACCTGTAGGGTAGCGAGTGAAATGTAACTCCCATCTCGAACTCCCCAAAAACTGGAGTGGAAATTTATCCCGAAGAAGTAACGAGCACCCTCCCTCTCATTCAGGAAGGGACATCGACTCCTGATGTTGCGAATGATCAACAGGTGATTAGAGTCCACACCTGCGCAGAGAACGACAACATTAATAGTTCTGACAGAACATTCATTGCCAAGAGGCGAGATGCCACTGCCCTCTCCTTTGCCTTCTGCTTCAGGGGAGAGACGTTCGGGTACTCATACGCCTCCCTCGGCATGCAGTTCCCTCCCTTCCTACCGAAGAAGGGTACACACGAGCCCTTCAGGTCACAAACACAGCCTACAGATCTCCTTCATGCATGCTGTCTCGCCAACACAGAGTAGGGAAGGGGCCTCCCACTCCCCAAATCAGGTGAACGCTGTGTCTGATGAGAGATCGAGTGAGGAAGAAAATGGTTGGATAATGTTCAATAAACGGAGTTCAAGAAAGACACTACAGCCCGTAGTTACCGCAAGGCCACCTGCGAGGAACCTTACCCTCTCTTTTTCACAAATTCACCTCTCGAATGAGAAATGCGATATGCGTCACATGGTGGAAGAAGTTTGTGGTGAATACAATAACTCATTAATTTCTAAACACCAAATCTCTGTATTGCAAATCTCTTAAAGGCGTAAACTCGCATTTCAACCCTAACAACATGAATCAGTGGCCAGACGGTATTATTGTAAAAGGATATATCACTTTACCAGGAGATTTGGTAATAGAGTTGACTCCCGACTATCTGCATGTTAACTATCCGCAAACGTCAATTATCCACACAAAATTGGTCAAAGACTACCTTCGTTATCATGGGACTGAAGATTACCCTTGTTACCAAGGTAACGAACCCGCAGCCCGACAAAGATAGAAGTGACGAAAACGACGAGGCGGAAACGGAAAAATACAGCACAATAAACAATGAACTTTTACTTATCCTTATTCCATAACCTACTACAATAAAGTCTAATAAAATACAATAACATTAGAGTAGAAAGCTATAAAAATAATATGAAATATGATCAGAAAATGGCCGTTTTTCAACTCTTCGCACGCCTCTCAGAACGAATATGTGCGGATAGTAGAGAGTCGACTGTAATAATAATAATAATCGATCTACATTCATGGCGATTAATATGCTGAGATTAGTTTTATATAGCGTCGGATCAATAAGAAATTTATTTGTAGATGTTCGTAACATTTGTAATAATGCAGACTTTATACTCTTGCCAGAAAACTGGTTGCCTAATAGGAATTAAATTTTCTGTCTAGGATTCAAAAGGATTCTATATACCATATGCAATCTCAGCTGTGGACTTATCTAACGATCTACTATATGGTTGGCACTTTGGTGGAGTCGATTTCTTAATCAGAAAAAATTTAACAAAATATTTAAGATTCCTTCCGAGCGATAATGAAAGACTGATGGGTATTCATTTTCGTATAAACAATGAATGCTTCTTAATTGTGAATTGCTATTTACCTTACAATAACTGCAGTGATCTACAGTAGATGAATATATTGATTTTTGGTATAAAATTAAGTCTCTATCAGATTAACCAAAATATTCGCAATGTATATAATAATGAAGAATTTTATGCTGATGTGAAATCAAAGTTCTTTGTAGAACTGGGTAACATGATCGAGCCTGCTAAATTGAGTATGTGGTATAGAACTACTAGGTATAAGTAGCCATTTTGCATACGTCAGCGATGTGAATGGTAGTACTAGATGGATCACTGTCTTACAAGTAATAATTTAAAGGAACTTAAATTGTCAATGTTCATATTTTGCACGTTTCCTTCTTTCAGATCATAGACCACTGAAGCTAGTATGTACTGTAATTGTACCAACTTTAGTAATACAGGACATAATAACTTATGTAAGAATGTGTGTGTCGAGTGGATAAGGTTAATATGCAGTAGAAAATAGAATATAAAAATAGGACAGGACACCTTTTTAATAATTTAGAATTTTTGTATCTTGACTGCAGTAATTCCTGTTCAAATGATTCTCACTTTATCACTTTATATATAGATAACTTGTAGATAGGTATTATAATGGTATAACATCCATACTAAGCGAAGTAGGAAAGCCTTGGATTAAATCGTAGAATGGCCTTACTAAAATTATCCTGGATGGAATTGTTTTATTGCTCCCCTGAAAAAGTAATCAAAATATATTTACAACATATGAGGCGCTCCGGAACACAACCTGCCAAGCGCCAGTGGGGCCAGAATCGAGTTATTTATACCACTATATTCCCCCACCCTTCCTCTATCCTGTGGGTGAGTGAGGGGGCAGATTGTGGACCTATACGTTCGGTCGAAATCAATCAAATATCATTATTGGTTCAAAAGTTATGGCATTTTGCAAGTTGACAGACTTTAACTACATTTGTCTCCATTTTTTTTTAATTTTGGCGCTTGGAAACTTGTGGTCCGGAGCGCCTCATATGGTGTGTCTCTGGTTGACCGAGAATAGAGCCAGCTTACATGAATATTAGTAGTGCTCATTATAAAGATGATGTGAAAAGTTAAAAGATTTCATTCGAGCAGCAAAAGCTTGCGAAGCTAACTTAAATAATTATAGTAAAAAAATTTGGGAATTTGTCAAGAAGGAAATAGGTGCCAAAAATGCCATCTCATCAACATCTGATGGGGAGTGTCTGGAGAAGAAGAGAGAGCTAAGTTATGGAGAATCAGTTTGGTTTTAAAAGGTCCCATTCAACTGACCTTTTTGTTTTGAAGGAGATTGTATTAAATATACTGACATTAATTCAACTTCCTTGGATATAAGCAAAGCATATGATAAGAGTGAATCACAATATTTTATTTTAAAAAGTAGGATACAGGATTGTTCCACTATGTTTTTATATGAAATATATTGAATTTCTGGCGCGCACGCAAAACCTTTATGCTTAGACTAGCAGAAGCCCATGGTAAAAATACCACGCTTAAACAATCAACAGGGGCAATTTTTTTTTTAACATCATTGTCCGGAATGAACACACGTACAAACAAACAAACATTATCCGCTTTCAGCTTTAGATATAGATTATAATTATCCCGCAGGTTTCGATTATTTTAAGTAACTTTTACTTAATAATTTTTTCTCCAAAAAGCTGTTTCGTGTTTTAGGGTGAGACAGACAGACAGCATTAGCCTATTATCAATACATAGATAGATGGAGTAATGGTTCCTTATGCGAAGTTAGATAAGGCAACCTTGTCCTCTCGCTGTTTAATGTATACATGGTGTTTCATAATATGTGGGACGCACTTTCAGGGTGGATTCAGGACCTGAAAACAATGAAAAAAGTTTATATAAACATATGCCCGAAATCGCTTTGTTTCCGAGTTACAGCCCGTTATATGTTCCAGCAAGTATCCGCCTTACCTTTAAAGGAAGTGCTCAAAATGACCGCCTTGCGCTTGAATACACGCCTGAACACGCCTCGTCATAGACTGCCTGACGCGTTCAAACATTCCCGGTATTGCTCGGATTTTCTGGCATCCTTGTTCTACACGTTGGCGAAGCATTTCAACGTTGTCAATGGGTGTCACTTAAACGATGGATTTCGGATGACCCCACAGGTAAAAATCGAGTGGATTCAGGTCCCGGGAGCGAGCAGGCCACGCAATGGGTCCTCCACCGCCTATCCATTTATCAGGGAAATGGTCATGCAAATAATCTCTGGCTGCTCGACTGAAATGAGGCGGAGCGCCGTCATGCATAAGCCACATACAACGTCGGACACCAGGAGGAACTTCATCTAGTAAATCGCTTAAATCATTCCTTAAAAAATTGGAATAGAATTCTCCTGTTAATCTTCCAGGCAAAACAAAAGGACCGATTAAGTTGTCGGCAATAAGTCCTGCCTATACATTGATACTAAATTATTGTTGGTGCCTTGACTGGATGATGGCATGCGGATTCTCTTCGGCCCAGTGATGAGTGTTGTAAAAATTGATCACGCCACTTCTTGTGAAGGCAGCCTTATCAGAAAAAGAGGATCGCGAGCACACTGTTGAAGTACATAAAGCCTCTCGTGGTGGGAAATCAGCTTCAGTAAGGTCTTGTACTCTGAATGTGATATGGGTAAAGCTGTTGTTCCCGTAAAATTCTTCACACAATTGTGTATCTTACACCCTCTGCTGCTGCTGCTATCCTTCGGGTGCTGACACCAGGATGTTCCTCCACGTGATTCAGGACCCGCTCCTCCAACTCAACAGTTCTGGCGCTGATTGGTCTTCCACCATCTGAAACTCGCTTGTGAATGATCCTGTATCACCAAGACGCTCGTCTATCCTTTCCGCATACGGACGTCTTGCTGCGGCCTCATTACACTCGGCAAGTCCATACATGAGATGCATGTCTGCCATTCCTCTGTTTGAATAAGCCTCCATTCTCACTGAATAGCACAAAAACTTTTAAGGTTGGTTTTTTTCACTGGACTGCACCTATTCACGGTAAGAAGTTACGAATACGAACAGTGAAACACCGCGATGAACCTCTGACTGACTGATGGCTCTACGCTCAACGATATTGAAACATGTCATAGAGTGTACGAAACATTACAATCAGTAAGGCCATACATGAAATAAGTCTCGTACACACTCACAAACATTGTCGGCAAGCAGTGTTTGTAAACAGTTTGAGGAAAGAATTGCTGGAACACAAAACGGGCTGTAACTCGGAAACAAAGCGATTTCGGGCATATGTTTATATAAACTTTTTTCATTGTTTTCAGGTCCTGAATCCATCCTGAAAGTGCGTCCCACATGTTATGAAACACCCTGTATATTGATGAATGAATTACCTCTTCTAATGAGGCAAGAGTGAGATGTTGTAAAGATAACATGAGGATAAATAATTTGATCTATGCCGATGATAAGGTTGATATATAAGCTCTTCAGTTAAAGGTCTGGATCATCTCGTAAAAATTTGTGAATTACATTCAGAAAACCATGAGCAATTCCATCCTAAAATCCCAAATCAAACGGCTCTTATTATTATTACTAGTACAGTTCCTGCCGCTTCGCTGACGGTTAGACAGGCTAAACTACAAAAAAAGAACCCAGCCGTGAAAATTTTGAGCTTCACATTGTGTCAACATTTCTGAATCTGGTATCTCCCAAAACCTCCTCACCCCCATTCATACAACTTGGGGGCTAACCCCCTCCCCCATTACCCCGACCCCTCCCCATTACCCCCACCCCTCCCCCATTGCTAAACTGCAGAAAAGAACACAGTCATGAAAATCTTGAGCTTCACATTGCCGCCCGTAATACAATTTCTGAATTTTTTTTACAATTTCTGACTTTTTTTCTCAATTTCTGAAATTGTGACGGACAGACGGACAGCTCTCTTATTATAAGATATAATTATTATTATTATTATATTATTATTATTATTATTATTATTATTATTATTACTAGTACAGTTCCCGTCACTTCGCTGACGGTTAGACAGGCTAAACTACAAAAAAAGAACCCAGCCGTGAAAATTTTGAGCTTCACATTGTGTCAACATTTCTGAATCTGGTCTCTCCCAAAACCTCATTACCCCCACCCCTCCCCATTACCACACCCCTCCCCCATTACCCCCACCCCCACCCTTCCTCCCACCCCCACCCTTCCTCCCACCCTCACCCTTCCCCCATTGCTAAACTACAGAAAAGAACACAGTCATGAAAATCTTGAGCTTCACATTGCCGCCCGTAATACAATTTCTGAATTTTTTTCTCAATTTCTGAAAGTGTGACGGACGGACGGACAGACAGACAGACGGACGGACAGCTCTCTTATTATAGTATAGATTATTATTATTATTATTATCAAAATAAGAGACGAACCAATAAAGCAAATACAAGAATTTAAGTATCTGGCTCAAATTATTACTAACTCGTTGAGTTGACTACTCAAACAAGGGAACAAACATCATAAGCAACTTCAAGCGAACTTCAACTTCCGTACAAGCGAAGCTAAACACTAGATTTTTTCATATTTTATGCACTAATATCTATGGGTAGCAGCAACTATGAATTAATAAATGCAAAAAACTTTTGTTTTACGTGAAGGTCAAAATATTATGATAAAAACTCTGTCTATTAGAGTGGGTTTTTATTATCAAACTGTGGATTAATTGTAAAAAAAAAAATATTGTAAAACCCTAAATTTGCTTCATAACGGATCCCTTAGACTGCTCAGCTTTGCAAATGTTTGCTAACCACAATGTCTCAAACCCCCACCCCAGTAGGTAACAGAACGTGCGCAACACAGTCTGATGCGAAGAATTCAAAACTCAAACATTCCAATTATCCAAGTTGTCCAGTCTTGCTTTCTATCTTCCAGACAAGTGTGTGGCTAAAGCTCCACTTAAAACCAGCATTGGCATTTTCACTACATGCACTTTTTATTTTTATTAGTGTTGGTTTGGGTAGTTTTTATTAATTTTATTAGTATTCATTTAAATACGTGTATTACCGTTATATTTTTTCTTAATTTTTTAGTTTTTGGTAAATTTAATGTTTAATTAGTTGTATCGTCATCTTAATGACGTTGGAGCTGCGCGTTTAGGAAGACTTTCATAATATTGTTTCTTCTTTTCAGGCTGCCGTAACTCAACGGTCCCGGCGTAATTTCCTTAAGTTTCCCTTGCGCGCGCGAAGGTATCGCGGTTCTATCCTTAAATACTCGTAGCCTACGAAATAAAATAAACGAATTTTTTTCTTTAATTGCTTGCAAGGACTATGATTTAATTGCGACAAATGAATCGTGGCTTAGCACTGAAACACGTGACTTTGTAGGGGAGTATCAAATTAGAGGTTATAGACTTTTTGTTAAAAACAGAATACGCAGGCGAGGAGGAGGTGTTACGTTGTATATCAAAGATAATATTGCGAACGTTATAGAATTAAGGCACAGAATTCTAGAACCGATAGATTCGACTATAGCAAAACTTAAATTGAACGATTTCACACTTCTTCTTGCCGTTATATATAGGCCCCCTAATCAAACAGCTGATACGGACGAAGCGTTATATCGTGAACTAAAGAGAATAACAAGTAGTGAGCAGGCCTTAATTACGGGTGACTTTAATTGCGCCTACTTGAAATACAATACAATACAATACAATAGCAGGGAGACGCGGAAGGTAATCGTTTAGTTAATTTTCTCTAGGATAGCTTTCTTATTCAAGAAGTTGGGGAACCTACGAGGTTGAACAGTATTTTAGATTTAGTAATAACTACGGATGATAGGCTAATCACGGATCCTCAAGTAATAGAACCGTTAAGCAATAACGATCACAATATGGTAGAGTTTGTCCTCTCAGTATGTCACTCGAAACTAGCAAACTCGACTAAAATTCGTAACTTCCAGCGCGCAGACTTTTGTAAATTTAGAAATGAATTGTCACGCGTCAATTGGGAAAACGTAATGGGGATCTCCAACGCAAAAATAATGTGGGAATCGTTTGAAACAGTATTTAGGACTATAAATGAGGACTGTGTACCGTACAAGAATAAGCTTGCGAAAGTAAATAACAAGCCCTTGTGGTTTACTTGTAGCGTAAGAAACATTATAAAGAGTAGAGATAGGGCTTATAGGCTACATAAGTGCGATAAAGACAATTTGTGGTTACGAAACAACAACAACATCTCTCAGGCGTGAAGCGAAAAGTGTAATAAAAAAGTCGAAGCGCGATTTCGAAATTTCCATAGCTCGTGACGGCAAAGAAAACCCCAAGCGATTTTTTCAATACGTCAATAATAGGAATCCAGTACAGTGTGTCTTGGGGCCGTTGAAAAATTCTGACAGAGAGCTAGTTTCTGAAAACAAGCAAATGGCTACTCTGCTAAGCGAATTTTTTACGTCAGTTTTTACAATAGAAGATGTAACGAATATCCCTACGGTCATAAACGTAATACCTTTTGATAATGGTAATACTTTAGATAATATTGTGGTTAGTGAAAGGGAGGTAATGCACTATATTGGTAAAATGAAAATGCTTAAATCACCGGGGCCGGATTCCATATATCCCATACAACTAAAAGAATTAACGGAAAGCATTGTTGTGCCGCTAACAAAGGTTTTTAATGCGTCTATTTCTGAAGGATGCGTACCAGATAATTTCAAGTTAACAAATGTAGCACCTATTTTTAAGAAAGGCGATAAAGGTGCGGCGGGAAATTATAGGCCAATCAGTTTAACGTCTGTTGTAGGTAAGCTACTGTCAGTAATTAGGGATCGTATAGTCGAACACTTAGAATTGTATAACTTGATTAGAAATACGCAGCACGGTTTTAGGCGAAACAAATCTTGCTTAACTAACCTTTTAGAATTTTTTAAAGCGTGGTTGAAGTTTACGATAGTCATCGGGCGGAAGATGTAGTGTATTTAGACTTTCAAAAAGCGTTTGACACCGTACCACACAAAAGACTCTTTGAAAAAACTAATGCTCATGGAATCAGGGATGTAGTAATAAATTGGATAGAAGAGTGGTTGCGAGGTAGGAAACAGAGGGTGGTTGTTGATGGAGCGGAGTCGTCTTGGGCTAATGTAGCGAGCGGCGTTCCTCAGGGTTCTGTATTGGGCCCCTTGCTTTTTCTTATATATGTATTAACGATTTACATGTCGGCCTAGTCAGTAGTGTCAAAGTTTGCGGATGACTCAAAGTTGGGTGGTAGGGCGATTAATGACGAAGATAGAGGTAAAATCCAGGAAGATCTGAATAAAATCATAGATTGATCAGTCACATGGCAAATGAGATTTAACTTCGATAAGTGCAAAATTTTACATATACGTTCGCGTAACGGTAATTTTGCGTATAGTATGTCAGGGAAGGAGGAGTTGGCAAGCGTAGAGCAGGAAAAAACTAAGTACAGCAGCGGTCAATAAGGCGAACAAGGTGCTAGGTTTTATAGCTAGGAATTTTGAGTACACATCGCGCGATATTACTGTTCCTCTTTAGAAATCGTTAGTTAGACCCCATTTGGAGTACGCGATCCAATTTGGAATCCGCATATGGGCAAAGATATAGACAAAATCGAAAGAGTTCAAAGACGATCAACTAAGATGATTCCGTCGCTTAGGTCGAAGTTGTACAAGGATAGGCTTAACGAGTTAAAATTGACTACACTCGAGACTAGGAGGCTAAGGGGTGATCTAATCCAGGTTTTAAAATTATGAATGGGTTCGATAACGTAAATAGAGAGAGCTTTTTCGAAGTGGAACTAACGGGTGTAAGCTGAGTAGAAGAAGAAGGCTCGAGACAGCAGTTGCGAAAAACTTTTTTACGCATAGAATAGTAAATACCTAGCTGAAATAGTTTGCCACTAGAAGTAATTAGTAGTACGTCTATAAGCATGTTTAAAAATCGATTAGACGCATATGTTGATAGATTAGGTATAGTTTAAGATAATAAAATTAAGTTTTTTATGATTCGGAATCCACGTAAAATTGTAGGTCCCCTCTGCCACCACAGAGGACATGCGCAATACACAATCACAAACACGGTTAGGAAGACCAGCCATGAGCGGGTCCTCGGGTCTTTGTTGGTCTGAAACATTATATATATATATATATATATATATATATATATATATATATATATATATATATATATATATATATATATATATATATATATAAAACTTTGTTAGGGTTCCGTGCGTCGGTCTTTCTTCACAGAAGGTGAAGCTAGTGGCCCCGCCTCTAGACCTGGCTTGGTGGAGGAGCGAGTTCCTCTCTTGCGCGCTCCATCGTACATAGCCAGGTACACCCGACTCATCTGGTACCATCCTGAGCCAGGCATCTAGTCTTCTCTTGAAGACTTCAACTTTGACCCCTGTAACGTTTCTGAGGTCCTCTGAAAGCTGGTTGAAAATTCTTGGCCCTCTGACAACCAAGCTGTTTTCCTTCAGAGTTGAGGAGGTCCCTTGTCGGGCCTTTAATTTGGGAACACTCCACATTCTGCCTTTCCTATTTTCCAGCGTTGTTTGGGTGGTAACTGGGTTTAGTTTTAGGTTTGGTACCAGTTTTTCGATCATTTTCCATATGTAGATTATGCTATACCTCTCTTCTTCTTTCCAGGGAGTACAGATTTAGTTTACGTAGTCTTTCCCAGTAGTTGAGTTTTTTGCAGCCATCAATCTTGGCTGTGAAATGTTTCTGCGTTTCTTCTAGTTTATTAATTTCTTCCTTTTTATATGGGGACGTCAAAACTGACCAGTATTCAAGTTTTGGTATGATCAGTGTTCTCAGCAGGAGAATCATTACTGCCTTGTCCCTTCTTTTGGACGTTCTTAGTACCTGTCCCGCGACTCTTTTTGCTTTGTTTATTGCTCTCTGATTTTGTGTGTCGAATTTCGCATCATCGGTCATTATTATCCCCAAGTCGACCGCTTTCGTGTTTCTCTGAATTTCTTGTCTATCTGGGGCATAATATGCAGTCTGTTTAAATTCCTCATTTCTACCATATCTCAAGAGCTGAAATTTCTCGGTGTTAAATGTCATATTGTTGTCTTCTAACCATTTGTATATTTTGTTCGTGTCCCTCTGCAAGTCCTCTACTTCGTTTGCATCGCTGATTTTTCTGCTGATCTTTGTATCATCCGCAAATGATGTTACTATACTGTTGCTGTTTACTCCACTGTCTATGTCTGTTAGCATGATAATGAACAGGAGTGGGGCCAGCACTGTACCTTGTGGTACTGAGCTGCGTACTTCTGATTCTGATGATGATACACCTTGAATTTTGACCACCTGTAGTCGTTTTCTGAGGAAGTTGGAGATTCATTTTCCCACTTTGCCTGTTATTCCCATATGTTTCATTTTATGTGCAATTATACCATGATCGCATTTGTTGAAAGCTTTATCAAAATCTGTGTATATGACATCATAGTTTTCATTGCCTTCAATTGCATCTAGGACATTGTTATAATGCTCCTTAAGTTGTGATAGGCATGATCTTCCTGATCGGAATCCGAGCTGATTTTCATTGAATCTTTCCAATGTCTCCAAGAAGTCAAAGATATTATCTCTGACTATTCTTTCAAATATTTTGGTGAGGTGGGACGTCAAGGACACTGGTCTACAGTTCTTTACTTCAGATCTATCCCGATCTATCCCTGCCTTTATATATAGGGACAATGTTTGCTCTTTTCAAGATGCTCGGTATTTCCCCAGTGTCTAGGGATCTTCTCCATATCCAGTGTAAGGGTGTAGCTATTTCATTTTTACAGTTTTTAATTAATAGTGCGTTCCATTTGTCCGGACCTGCAGCTGAATGTGATTTCATTTGTCCTGTAGCTCTCTCTACGTTTTCTAGGGTAAAATCAAAGTCTGTTATACGTTATCCTTGCAATTTCTCTTTGAAGAATGCATCTATGTTAGGTATCGCTTTGTCACTTTTTGAGCTACTGAAGACCGATTCATACTGGGCTCTCAATGTTTCAGATATTTCTTTTAGATCGTCTGTTAGTTCATTATTTCCTTTCCTTAAAGGCCCGATAGTAGCGCGCATTTTTGTTTTCCTTTTCGCATAGCTGCAGAAGTATTTTGAATTTTCCTTTATTGCTTCTACCGCCTTTTCCTCTTCCCTCTCTGTATGGCCCTTTATCAGAGTTTGTATTTTCCAATCGATTCTCCAGTTTTTCTTGTATTACTTTCCTGGCATTGTTGTCTCCACAATTAGCTAACTTCGTCGCTACTCTTTCTTTTGCGAAATATTCTTCTCTTTTGCTTCTAGCCAGTTCCTCTTTCCTTTTGGCTGTGCTTTTGGAGCATATTTTTCCAAAATTCTCAGCGTCTTTTCTTCCAAGGTTGTTAGCATTTCCTCAGTTGTTTTATTCTCTAAAATTGTTCTCCACTCTATTTGGGCCATGTGTGATCTGATTTCTTCCAATTTATGGTCTTGGAGTTTAAGTTAAAAGCCCCAAATTTGCTTCTTCCTTCCGTATGTGTATTGTCTTCTAAAGTTATCGCCATATTTTTGATAACTCGAATATATTGTGGTTTGAGATAATAGATGGAGTTATTTTTATATCGGCAATCAAGTTCATGTTATTTGTGAATACCAGATCTAGGCAGTTATTTTTCCTAGTATTTTCTGTTATCTCCTGTGTCAACATAAACTCGTTTGAGAGAGCCATCAGCATTTTTGCTTGCTCCTGGTCCTCTCTTGTGCCCCCCTTATCTTACTGTATAAATATATTTCTACCCACCTTTTTGTATTTTATAAATGGGAAATTAAAATCGCCGCAGAGTATTATATTAGGCGATTAAGAGTTTACGAACTTTATTAGGGTTCTAATATCATCAATGACATCCGAAAATTTTTCATTTGGAGAGTTTGGAAGTCTATAGATGACTATCAGTACCACGTTTAGTTTCTCTATTTTCACTGCAAGGGTTTCCATGAAACTGTTGGATTTACTTATTACCGTCTCTGTCATATGCCTCTCCTGTATATAAATAGCACAGCCACCTTTACGTCTCGCTGTTCTATCAGCTCTTAGTAAGTTGAATCCATCGATATACAATTCTTTCTTATCGATATGGTGTTCGCAGTTATCGCAGTTTCCTTGGCAGTCTTTAAGATGTGTTTCTGTGAGGCATGCGATGTCCGCCCTTGTTTCGTCAATAAAACCTTTCAGGTATGAAACTTTGTTTAGTGAATTGTTCTGTTTTATTCCTTGAATATTTGCCAGGACAATGTTTATGTTCTTTGTTTTGCATTGCCCCTTGTGCATTTTAAATTCGTTGTCCTTTGATATCGTGTGTTTTGTAGCCTTGTGGTCCTCCGAGATGGATCCGTTCCCGCCTACCAGTTCTGGTAGCTTCTTGCCATGTAGCGGACCGGCTCGAGGATTTCCAGCTATGTCAGCTGTATGTGATATATAAGACGTAGCAGCCGTATTGTGTCCGAGATGTTGAAAAAATTTTGTTTGCTATTTCGGTACATATTTTTTTTCCTCACATTCCTTCTGTTGTCATTTGAAACTTGTCCTTTGTCCTTTAAACTTGTCGGGAGATGATGGTAGTAGCATTTCCTCCCGTACTGGCAGGTTCCATATGTCGCGTAGGTCTTGCAAATGTCCGGATGGTAGAATTTGCATTTTCCACCAAATTTGCACTGATCATTATTGTAGAAGTGGTTGCACACAGGAGGGTGTTCGTAAATACATTATCCTCCCTTATATCTGCATATTCCTTTTACATAGTATTTCACACACACACACACACACACACATATATATATATATATATGTTAAGGGTGGTCGAAGTTGGTACCAGAAAGCGAATAAACATCCAGTAGTTGTCGTTTCATCTATGAAATGTGAAAATCGCAAAGAAATGCATTTTGATAAAGGATCAGAATGCGGATTTAGCTTTCAAGTTTTTCATTTTTTCTGTTGTTGCTTCATGCGTAAAATCCCGTATGCGGCATGCGCGCAACCAAAACAAAGCAAACCCAAAATTATTAACTTGTTTCTATAAGCATAAATATCAACGTTTTGCTTGTATTTTTATATAATTATTAATAATGCATCTTTATTAAAAAATAATGGTAAAATATTATATTTCCTGTGACTGTTCATGCTTATTTCTTACATATTGCTATTCGCATTAACTCTTTTCATTATGTTTCAGATTTTCCGGTGTAAATAATGCCGAAAGCGAAAACAAGACCCCTGACCCGAAAGAAAAGTGAAGAAAAGTATGGAGGTGGTCCTTGTGAATTATTAATGACCGAACCAAGCACTTACAGGCAGCTGATTCAATACTATTATGACCTTAATCATGCTAACCCTGGCGCAGATTTTTGGGCCTTAGTGCAGCAAGTTAGCAAGGATTTAAAATCCATTTGGTCTTCAGTGAATCCAAGGCTGCCTATGATTGATGACAAATCCATTGACAGAAAGGTTAAAGACCTACTCACTCTTGTGAAAGACATTAATCGCAAGCATGCTAAGGCAAGTGTCAAGCGAAATCTGGAATCTCGATGCTAACCTGGACAAACTTTTTGATATTTCTGCCTGTTCATGTTCTTTGGATATTTTGCCTTACAGTGATTCAAGAGTATACTGTAAGAAGGACAAGTGTACACAAGAACACATCATCTGTGTTTGCCCTCGAAATGCAAAAGTGCCACTTGAAGAAAGAGCATACCTTCGTGATCAGCGATCCAAAACAGGTCCTAAGGGTGCATACCAGCTGTCTTCAGTGGACACAGCTGCTGCCAAGAGAGACAGGAAGGCCAAACAAGGACAGCAACATGTACTACCTCAGGAGGAAGTTGAGCTAGTAGGATCTTTCATACAGCCTACAGAGTTGCCTGGACTTACAAGCAGTTCATCTGGTGGCGAGGTTAGTTTCCTTTTATTTATATTAATTATATATAATTATAAATAAATAAATTAATTGATTAATTAATTAATTCATTAAATAACTAAATAAATAAATAAACAGAAAACGCATTAATATTTTCCATTTATTTTCAGGAAGGAGAAGATGAATAGCAGTCTAGCAAACCCAAAATTATTAACTTGTTTCTATAAGCATAAATATCAACGTTTTGCTTGTATTTTTATATAATTATTAATAATGCATCTTTATTAAAAAATAATGGTAAAATATTATATTTCCTGTGACTGTTCATGCTTATTTCTTACATATTGCTATGGAACTTGTCAGAGGTGAATGTTCATCAAATCTGGGCGCAGCTCTTGGGAATGCCTTGCTCCATGACATCAAACACCTACTGAGACCTGAAGTTGACATCAATCACATCATGATTGACAAGTGTAAATTAGACAGGGCCAAAGCCCAAATTAGGGTAGTTAGTGAGGGTGTGGAATCAGAGGAAAAGACACAGCTCATTTGTGTTGGTGTGGATGGGAAGGTTGACGAGAATACCATGACTTACAAAGAAATAGACACACCTGAAGGGGAAACTGTTCTCAGAAAGTGTGTTGATGCAGAACATCACCTCACCTTCACCTATGAAGATGGAAAATCTCCTGGCGCCTACTTGACCCACAGAACAATTCCTGTTATAGGCGCCACTGGCGAGGTCCTTGCTCAGGAGACATTCAGTGTTCTTGAAGAATATAATAGCCTTGAAAATATCCGAGCCATTCTTCTTGATAATACCGCAACCAGCACTGGCTGGAAGAGTGGTTTAGTGGTAAAACTTGAAGAAACTCTGGGGAGGAAACTGCACACTATTGGTTGCGCACTGCATCAGAATGAACTCTCACTAAAAGTTCTTTTCAAAAAAATGGGTGGAGTGACAACTGGCCCAAGAAGTTTCAGCGGGCCCCTTGGGCATAGGTGCGCAGAAGATATACAGGTTGAACCTCAGGTACAGTTTGAAGCTGTGGAAACTCCAATCATTGAAGGGTACATTGCAGAGGAAGTACTGAAAGACCTCAGTCATGATCAAAGGCTTCTGTATGAGCATTGCAGAGGGATCGGATCAGGAAGAGTAGATGACAGATGGGCTGCTTGGAAGATTGGTCCACTTAACCATGCAAGATGGTTAACTCTTGCCATACGACTTCTTTGTTTGTACACAAGAGACAACAGACCAAACCTGAATTTGAAAAAGTTGGTCCATTACATTGTTCGAGTTTATGCTCCTGCATGGTTTGAGATAAAGGCATCCTCTAAGCTGCATGATTCTCCTCGCATCCTCTTCTCTGCTATCAGCCGACTGAGGCTGATTCCATTTGATGATGTGAAACGCATTGTAAAGCAGAACATCCAGGGTAATGTTTTCTGCCTCTGACCTGAGAACATCCTCTATGCCATGGTGAAAGATGAAGAAGACAGAATCAGGAATCTTGGGCGACTATACTCACTCTCAGACACAAGTAAATTTTGCGCTTCTTGTAATTATTTTTTTTTTTTTTTTTTTTTGCCAAAGCGGAGTTATTCTCCAAAAAATATGGAAAAAATATTATAATTGTCACTTTAAGTGGGTAATTTGTTTGTATTATTGAAATGGCAATATTTGAGTACTATTTTTCATTTATATTTATATTTTTATTTATATTTTCATTTTTCATTTATAGAATGGAGAGCAACCAGGAAGCAGGGAAGAAAATTCCCCAGGTGAATTGGAATGCAAATCACTGGCATGAGCTCATCGACCTCACTGACCCTGGTGTCATGGAACCACCTACCACACAGCACCTATCTGATGATGAAATCCAGTCATTCATGGACACTAACACTAAGCCAGACATTCCAGACTTGCCTTCTCACTCTCAGAGTTTGAGAGGAGTGTGAAATTAGTGACAGAGGCTTCCCATACCGTATATGGGTTCGAAACTCATCACAGATGTATCCTTACCAAAGTGCTGAGCAGGAAGATGCATCCTGCATTTATGTCAAAAGGACATTATTCTCAATCTTATGATGATTTATATGAATAGTGTTTTTACATGAGAACATGTGATTTTTTTGTATTTATCACCTTTTGAAAGTATTTTTTCAAGTTTTGTAGCCAAAATATGTGAATAAATTAGCAAAAATGCATGTTTTTTCAACGAAATTTTATCATTTTACACTTAAAACACATGATATACATTAAGCATTGTCTCCTCTTGGGATAGAAAATGATATTTAGTTGCTACATCTATAATTAGTTAATATTATGTCTTCAAAAATGACGAGTTTACCTATCGCGTATGACGAAAATTGGGTCGAAAACCATAACAAACTTTAATTGCAAATCCGCAAGCAGGCCCTTATCCGTTTGCTCTAAAAAAATTTTTGGGTTCATTTCTCAACCAAACCTAACTACTGGGCATTTATTCACCTTGCGATTTCAAAAATGTGGAAAATCGACCCGCCCTAAATTATATATATTCAGGATAAAAACGAAGACGTAGAGCAAAGAAGTCATTATATTTGGCTGCAGCCGACGTTTCGGCCAGTTGATGGAGTGACTTCTGATAGCAGACTTCTTTTCTCAACAAAACCTTCCCCGTCCTATGGCTAATACCCATATGGGAGCAAAATCTCGCCCGCAAAGAACGAACTGTACTGCCAACGTAGTTCCCCTGGGAACACCCAGGGCAGGTAAACAAATAAACGACAGAACAGCTCATTGCAGGGGGGGGGGATTTCGTCCTTACATCGGAAAAAACAATCGAGGGTATTACTATTTACAAAGGTAATCTTAAAATCAGTGTGAAAATAAAATTTCCTCAATATTTAACAATTGTTTCTTCACCAAAGAGTTAAAATGGTAGACATCAGGTAAAACAAGATATTTACAATTCTTTGGAACATCACTGCGTTGGCAGTACAGTTCGTTCTGTGCGGGCGAGATTTTGCTCCCATATAGGTATTAGCCATAGGACGGGGAAGGTTTTGTTGAGAAAAGAACAGTCTGCTATCAGAAGTAATTCCATCATTTGTAAGACTGACGTTTCTACTGAAAATTTTAAAATTCTTAAATCGTTAAAATGCTCGTCCTCGCTTCGTATTTATGAATCTTTATATATTAAGTTTTTGAACCCTAGTCTAAACACACTGATTTACATTAACTAGATCAACTACCTTCTAAATTTTCTCTGCGACCCTGGCTTCTTTTTGCTTCAGTTTCTTATGGCTGTTCTTTGAATACAAGAGTGTGTCGGTTTATTCTTGTATGATAGTTTACCATTTAACTTTTTACGAGTGAAGGTTTTTTAGTGAGTTTAGTTTTAGGTTTTACATCTATCATTCCTATATTTCTGTCATTTATACATTTTATTTTTATTTTAATCTTGTAGCCTGTTTCCAATTTGTATTTTTTATTTGAATAATTTTAATTTTGTACATTTGTTTAGGTTTTAACTGTCGTCATTTATATCTGTGTCATTTATTAATTTTAGCTCCCTTAATTAGGCCTTGAAGATGGGTAGAGTTGCCCAAAACGTCGGCTGCAACCAAATATGACTTTTTTGCTCCGTCTTCTTTTTTATACTGAATATAGAACTACGTCTCCTTAGGAGGGATCCTATTTCATATATATATATATATATATATATATATATATATATCTATCTCAACGTAAAGAACGACGCTTGTATAGGAGAATATTCCGCGCAAGATGAGAGCGAGAGAACGAAACAAATGAAAAAATGAGGTAACCACCCGGGAATCGAACCCGGGATCTTCCGATTGCCGGTCAGATATGATAACCATTACACAACGGGCCTCACTCAATCAAATGCCGTAATTCCTCTACATACGCGCAGAAACCAATGCCCCAAGGGGGCACCTCCCGCATGCCGTACATTATATACATTTAAACTGCAAACACGCAGTATAATTAACGTAAAGAACGACGCTTGTATAGGAGAATATTCCGCGCAAGATGAGAGCGAGAGAACGGAACAAATGAAAAAAATGAGGTAACCACCCGGGAATCGAACCCGGGATCTTCCGATTGCCGGTCAGATATGGTTATCATATCTGACCGGCAATCGGAAGATCCCGGGTGGTTACCTCATTTTTTCATTTGTTTCGTTCTCTCGCTCTCATCTTGCGCGGAATATTCTCCTATACAAGCGTCGTTCTTTACGTTAATTATACTGCGTGTTTGCAGTTTAAATGTGTGTGTGTATATATATATATATAATATATATATATATATATATACAGGGCGTCCCAAAAAAATGTATACACACTTTAAATACTTATAAAGGCAGTGTTTATTAAAACACATTTCATTTCCAAAATGTAATAGAATCTACAGACATTATTTAATTGTTTTGTCAACGCCTGTTTTCAAACTGACGTCCGTTCTGGTCCAGGCACTGCTGATAACGCGAAGCAATGGAATCGCAAACATCACGAAACATTTCGTTTGGTATTTGTGTGCATTCTCGTTCAATGGCTGCTCTCAATTCAGCGACTGTTGCAGGTTTTATAGCGTAGACTTTGTCTTTTAAGTATCCCCATAAAAAAAAGTCTAGTGGTGTGAGGTCTGGTGAACGCGGAGGGTATTCTACGAAACCCCTTCGTCCAATCCACATCCACATCGTGCCAAGTACCACGCGCAATACTCCACACTTCGGTCCGGATCATCTTCATTAATAGCATGGACTAATCTTGGAATGTAACTTTTCCATTGACAGCGCTTCAAAATGCGTTGGACAGACGATTCTGAAATTCCTACCTCACGACTCGCTTGCCGCACAGATTTTCTTGGACTTTGGTGATACGTTTCCAGTACTCTTTCTTGCTTTGTGGGGCTTGTCGATGTCCGTGGTCTTCCGGAACGCTTCTTGTGGACATTCTGAACAGTTCCATCGGCTTCAAACTTCTCTAATTCGAGTGATGGTAAGTCGCGTTGGTGGATCTGTTTGAAACTCCCTCCTAAACTGTCTTTGCACTTCAACTGCGTTTTCACACTTCCAGTAGCATTTTAGAATGAATTTCCTTTGTTCAAAGCTTAGTCTGACTGCCATTATTAATTCTAATGGGTTTAACTTGGAAAGAAAGAAACATCAATTGAGCTATCAGCTGTTAAAGTGTGTACACATTTTTTTGGGACGCCCTGTGTATGTATATATATATATATATATATATATATATATATCGGAAGATCCCGGGTTCGATTCCCAGGTGGTTATCTCATTTTTTCATTTCCGTTTTCTCTCTCGTCTTGCGCGGAATATCTCCTATACAAGCGTCGTTCTTTACGTTATTTATACTGCGTGTTCTTTGCAGTTGAATGTGTATATATATATATATATATATATATATATATATATATATATATATATATATAAATATATATATATAAATTATATATAATTTATATATATATAAATATATATATATAAATTATATATATAATTTATATATATATATAAATATATATATATAAATTATATATATAATTTATATATATAATTTATATATATATATAATATATATATAAAATTATATATATAATTTATTTATATATTTATTTATCCCCCCCTTATGTAATCATTGTAGGAACGGAACGAATTAGTAAAATATATTTTTTTTAGTTTGTTTATTAGCATACTATATGGAGTTATGGACTACCAGAGGCCTTTAATTAATTGGTTACGTCATTGTCATTTTGGCAACAAAAGTTTAGATCCAGTTTAATTTTGTTAGGATTTCATAAATGATAATTTTACAAAATATAAGAAATAATCTCTCTCTTTCTTTTGCAGACTCTTTCGGTTGAGTTTATCCACAACAAAGCGGACAAATATTCAATTAAAGACTTCATGCGAGATCAAGGCTATTTTGTTCATTCTGAAGTTACTCACGCGCATTGGCTTGCCAATGACTTTATTTTTGTAAGATACGATTTACACGACTCAGTTAAGCAGTTTGATCAGTGAAGAAACAGTGCCACTGGTTATAAATTCATCACACACACACACACACACACACACACACACACCACACACACACACACACGTATTAGCCACCCAAAAGTACCTACTTTTAAATTCCAATGATCAAAATAGTGGGTTTATATAATATATATATATATATATATGTATGTATGTATGTATATATGTATATATATATATATATATATATATATGTATGTATATATATAATATATATATATATATTATATATATATATATATGTGTGTGTGTGTATATATGTGTATATATGTATATATATATGTGTGTGTATATATGTATATGCACTAGAATCACAAAATAACACGTGACCTTATTAATAAGCAAACAACCACAAGGAAAAGGAAACACAAAGTCCGAGCGCTTTCGTGATATATTCACATTATCAAGGAAGAACAGAAAATAGACGGAGATTACAAAGTATTTGAGTTAAATAGACAAGCAAAAAATTCACAATTGGCACCTCAAAGGGGTGCTCAAGCGCTTTCGTCTAATGACATCCTCAGGAACACTGGAGTGAAAGGACAGATCAAGGCAATATATAGGTTACAAAAATAAACATACATACATATTCATATATATATATATACACATACACATATACATACATATACATATATATAGTAAGCATAGAAAAAATTGTGGGAGGAGCAAACAACATTTGTATGGAAAATTGACACTTATAGCACTTCGGCCGACATTCAATATAAATTCAAATGGCTTGTTTATGAAACAGGTCACAAAAGAATAAAGAAATAAAAATAAATATAAATATAAACTGAGAAAAAATTAATTACAAAATAGTGCCTTAGTGATATATATGTCACAGCCTAAATAACCATAAAGAAATAAACTGACAAATAAAAAACCACAAATATATATATATATATATATATATACACACACACACATACACATATACATATATAAAGTAAGTAAAGAAAAATTGTGGGAGGATAAACACATTTGTATGGGAAATTGACACTTTTAGCACTTTGGCCGACCTTCAATATAAATTCAAATGGCTTGTTTATGGAACAGGTCACAAAAGAATAAAGAAATAAAAATATAAATATAAATATTGGAAGAAAAATAAATAAAAATTAAAAATTACAAAATAATGCCTTAGTGATATAGTATATGTCAGCCTAAATAACCATAAAGAAATAAACCAACAGATAAAAAACCAAAAATTGTAAGTGGAGTCTACCTTTATGGTCTTATTAAAACCCACAAACCGGGTAACCCTATGCGCCCTATTATTAGCTCGGTGGGCTCTATTACCTATAAACTCTCCAAATGGCTTGTTAATGTTTTGTCCCCCATTCTTGGAACTGTCTCTGATTCACACGTAAAAAATTCCATGGATCTCACTGAAAAATTGAATAATGTTCGCATTAATACCAACGATAGATTGATCAGTTTCGACGTTTGTTCATTGTTCACAAAAGTGCCGATTGATGATATGCTTGACTTTCTCGCCCGAGAATTACATAACTATGATCTACCATTACCTGCACACACTGTTTTGGAATTTATTAAGCTTTATATCAAGGATTGTAAATTCACTTTCAATGGCGAGCATTATCAACAAGTTTTTGGGATGGCCATGGGCAACCCTTTGTCGCCCCTTCTCTCCAATATTTATATGGAGTTTTTCGAAATTACTTACATTCCGAGAATCCTGGGGGTTGGCATCCCTTGGTTGCGGTACGTCGACGATATTTTGTGTATCTGGCCCATGAATCGTGACCTGGATGACTTCCTCCTTCAGTTAAATGACCAAGTCCCCTCTATTAAATTTACTTTAGAAGTGGAACAAGACAACTCAATCCCGTTTTTGGATGTGCGTGTTCATAGGGATAGCCCGGGTTTTAAGTTTAGTATCTATCGGAAAAAAAAAAAACAATTTGTCCTACGTACACTTTTACTCCGGACATGACACCCCTATTAAAAAGGCCATATTTTCCTCAATGTTTCTCCGCGCTCTTAGGATCGCCAGTCCGGAATACATCGATGCCGAATTGGAAAATATCAACGGTATTGGAAGTGAGTTGTGTTACCCATCTGCGTTCATGGAATCTTGTCTTAATAAGGCTAAACGAACCTTCTATCGTGTGAATAATAACACTCGCACCTTGTCAAAGAATATTTTAGTACTTCCATTTTTCCCGGGCTTCTTAGGCATTGCTAATGTACTTAAACTTTTGGATATCAGTGTAGTTTTTTCATATAACAATATTGTGAAAAACATCATAGTAAAAAATAGCCCTACCAATAATTTAGGCATTATCTATAAAATTGGGTGTAAGCAATGTGATTCCTTTTACATAGGTCAGACGGGAAAGGATTTGCAAACGCGTGTAAAACAGCATCAATATTCCGTTAGAACGGGACAGTTGTCCAGTGCCCTTTTTGTCCATTTGTCAGAGTTATCCCATTGTATTGATTGGAATAATGCTTCAGTTTTGTTTCACTCTAGCAACATTGTTAATAGAAATATTCTTGAGTCGGCTATAATTCAACTTACAAATAACCTTAACATGAGTAAAGGTCTGTTTCAACTCGATCCCGTTGTTCTGAATTCCTTCAGAATGGATTTAAACAAAAAGGGCAGGTTGTTAAATCTTTAGTAAAAATTTGTTTTTGTCTGTTTCCTTATAAATCTGTAGGTTTCTCTTACAATTTTATTTTTCAATTTTTTGCTGTATGCGTGTATGTGTATGTGAGTATGTGCGTGGTCATTGCAGTTAAATGTGTGTATGTATGTATGTATGTATGTATGTATATACAGGGTTATTACAAAAGAAATAGACAGTTTCAAATATTAAACCAAAACTATTTATGATATTGACATTTACTATGCACAGTTTTATAGAGAAAGTCTTGGAATATTTTACAGCAACTTACAGATGTTCGATGTGTGCACCCCTAGTCACACGGCATATATCAGCGCGGTAGTCGATTTCTTGCCAAACACGCGTTAGCATATCTTCATTAACACTAGCAACAGCTCTTGTGATACGTTGTTTCAGATCATCTAAATTAACAAGAAGGGGGGGACGAACACCTTGTCTTTGACATATCCCCATAAGAAAAAGTCGCAAGCTGTTAGATCTGGACTTCGTGGTGGCCAACGTATGAGTGACATGTTGTCGGCTGTTGCGCGGCCAATCCAGCGCTTTGGAAGATTTGCATCGAGGTAATGTCGAACTTGCCGGTGCCAGTGGGGCGGGGCTCCATCCTGTTGAAAAATGAAGTTGTCACTGTCTTCATGCAGTTGAGGCATCAGCCAATTCATTAGCATGTCGAGATGTCGCACAT
>JAJOZX010002411.1:0-97500 GCA_023014485.1 Bathynomus jamesi | reverse complement strand
ATTGGTCATTTCTTAATTGATTTGATGGTACCTACTTTACGAACTTTTTAAGGAAATTAATTTCAATGATTTTACATTTCTGTAACCAAAAAATATATATATATATATATAAAGAACCGTACAAATTCCATTTGAAACTGAATTTGTAAGATTGTTTTGTGGACAACCACGAATACTGTTCTATAACTGTGATCATGTCAAAAGATTTAAGATAGAATTAAAAGGCGTCTTTCACATTCACATTTTTTCTTTTAAGTCTAAGTGGAAGTACTCGAAGTATTTTATGTCAGCATTTCACGTACGGAACCTTATCGCCTCTTGACAGTTTCTGAATAGGCCCTCACTGTATTTAATACTAATTGCACTCCAATTAGCCAATGCGCCTTGGTGGTGGTGTGGTTAACATCGCTGACTACGAAGCCACTGACCCCGGGTTCGATTCCGGGTGACGGCAGGCGGCGCGCAGCAAACCCAGCTGTTCATTAGGTCGGCTCATTTTTACACTTTTCGATATTTGATTGGGGGTAGTGCGGAAAAGTTGCGATTTGGAGAGAAAATAGTGTGTGTACAATTTTTTTGATCTACGTCAATACCTTCCGGTGGCGGCGAGTCCTTAAAAATCGAAGAATATGCTTAAAAACACACAAATTTTATATAATGTTCATTGTTCAATGACTGCTATTAATTTATTCAAGCCTATAATAGTGTTCTCAGGGTTGTTTGCACAGAAATATACCGGAATTAACATTTGTATAACATCTTGTTAAAACTTCCTTTAAATCAATTTTTTGGATATTTTAACGGCTAAGACGCCACCGGAAGTTATTAACAGATTGTGCTGAAATTTTTATTGTTTATTTTGTAAGTCTTTAAAACCATTTTCCAATCTACCCGGTTAGGCCTATTTTTCGATTTTTAAGGACTCGCCGCCACCGGAAGGTATTGACGTAGATCAAAAAAATTTTACACACTTTATTTTCTCTCCAAATCGCAACTTTTCCGCACTACCCCCAATCAAATATCGAAAAAAGTGTAAAAACGAGCCGCCCTACTGTTCATCCTTCCATACAATAAAAATTGGTTGGTAGATAACTGGGTAGCCAAGTGGTTGAGATGCTGGTTTGCTGACTGCGAGGTCGTGATATAGAGTCCTCGCAAGGACATTGTAATTTCTGACCACCCGTGGTTGGTTATTCGGATTCCACGTTGAGCTGTAAGTTTAAGGTTGGAGCACCAAGGTTAACCCACCAACCAATTCTTATCCTTTAACTCTGGTTACTGTTCGTCATACTCGAATCTCATATTTAGTACATTGATATATCATGAGAAATTTTGCGTAAAGTATGACAAACCTTCACTGGAGTATACTCAAAGTTTACATATGATTTGCATATTCTAATTGATACGCAATGCATTTACTAGGAAGATTTTGACGAAAATTTGTGTTCTGATTTAGCATTACTTTTTGAAAGTGGTTTCAATTTATTGAAAGTAGATTTTTCAAAATTAACCAATGAAGTTTGTTTTTTAATTTTGATTTGTTCGTCCATGCAGTTATTTTGTAGCCCAATTAATGCATTTCATAATTTGATCCACCTTTCTTTGGTCGATGGATTTGTTTGGCTTTATCTTTAATTTTCTATTTTCTCCAGCGTTTCTTTTAGTATATGTATATATATATATATGTGTATATGTATATATATATATATGTGTATATATATATACACACACACACACACCTATTTGCTGTGTTTTGTAACTAAAAACCTTGGAAGTTTTCACTTCAGAAAACTCTAAACTGTTCACTCGTAATAATGTCGACCCTTCATATTTATTATTGAAGTTACAACTAATTTTTTTTTTTTGTGCTAAATGTAAAACTAATTCATTAATTTGAAACTAACATCCACCCCCGATTACCCAAAAATTTTACTGATTTTCTACAAGTAATTTTTTGTCGTTTTTCTTAAAATTTCGGCTCATTAATTTCTTGAAATTCATTTTCTTATAAAGCAAGAAAAATTCTTATAATTTTATTGACATCTATATTGTTCTTCCGATCAGTTTCAGCTAAAAATAAGGTTGAACAATCAAACTTTTATTTATTTATTAAGCTTTAAAATCTTTACCATAAAAGTTTTGAAATTATCCGAAGTTTTATTATCCAGACTCGATAAATTCTTTGCTACGAATTAACCAAATCCAGGTGAACAGATTCTAGTTCTTTTCTGTGATCAGGACGGAGAAAGAGAGAGAATTCTGAAAATAAAAGTACACTAAATTAAAGTAAAAAAAAAAAAAATTATTTGCCCTTATTATACAGGGTGTCCCATAAGCCTGGAACCATAGGGTAAAATAAGTAATTCATGTTTTTCCGTTTATGCAAGTGCCCATGATGTCTTTCAGTAAGGAAGAACGGATCCAGGTAATTTTGCTCGTAGGAAACCGGAGTCAGAGGGAGGTCGCTGAGGAATTTAACAGATTGCATCCGGACCGCACGCCGATAACACACAGCTGTGTCGGCAAACTTGTAGCAGAGTTCAGGGAAACGGGATCCATAGCTGATAAACCACGCAGTGGACCTCCGAGGACATCCACCGACGCTGACACAGCCGCTACCATCTTCCCTCATTTCACAAACAGTCCCCAAAAGTCTTCCGACGTTTTTATTACCGTTTTTATCATTTTGCCCTATGGTTCCAGACTTACAGGACACCCTGTATAATAATAATAATAATAAACAGGAAACATGAAAGACGGCTATTTGTTAACGAAACAAGATAATACATGGAAGGAGACTCCGTTAGTGGGATCAAACAATTTTCTCAAAATGAAAACCAAACTACCTGTTGTTTAATTTGATTTATATTAATTTCGGGGATCTGTTCTTTCAGTTTTCTTACTTCACGAATTTGTCCCAAATTCTGGTGTACTACTCTGGCCATACTTATTTTAAATTTAAATGGATATGTAATTTCAAACTCCAAACTTACTGAACTAAAAAGTAATTTCTCCAACAATCTCATCTGGAGGTGAAACAAATTTCTATTAATGCCAACTTTACTTACTGAGAAGTAACGGATATTTTCGTGTGTCGTTTGAAAACAAAGAAAGCAAAGTCGCTATCATGTAATCCAAGTCCTGTGATCGTTTGTAGGACAAAACTGCTTCTGAGAAAATCTTGTAATCTTCCTTTGACAAAACAGATTTCACCTAATTGGGGAAAGGAAATTTTAAAATTTATATACAGTGTGTCCCAGAATTAACTATCTACTTCAATGAAATCGGACAAATTTAATAAAAACTGACATAATTTTGTGTTTATTACTAAATTATGATACAAAAACAAATAGATTTATAAATCATAAGTCAAAACTTTATTGAGAAGTTTCAACATGTGCACCGTCTGTATCTCTGCAAATTTCAAATCTATCCTCAGCGCTGCAAAACACATTTTGAAGCATTTCAGGTGTTATCTCCCGCACTGCCAACTGGATGCGTTCTTTAAGTTCAGCTAAACTATTGATCTTTTGGCGATAAACCTTTGTTTTTATGAAACCCCATGCAAAGAAATCCAGGGGTGTCAAATCCGGAGGCCAAGGTCGAGGTCCTCCACGTCCAATCCACCGATTCGGAAGGCGTCTGTTGAGGTATTCTCGAACAATTAGAGCATAATGACATGGTGCTCCATCTTGTTGAAACACATTATCATCAAGAATGCCATCATCAAGAAGCTGTGGTTCGAGAAACTGCTGAAGCATATCAAGGTAGACGGTACCTGTTACAGTTGCTTCCGCAAAGAAGAATGGGCCATAAATTTTGGATTTGGTCATTCCACGCCACACGTTAACTTTTGGAGTCTCTGCCATTCTAAAAATAAAACTGAAAAACTATGAAAATAAAATTATGAAAAAAATTTAGAAATTTATACATTTTTAACACACATTAAACATGATAAACATAAATAAAAGTGTTTTTAAATTTTTTTTCCGATTTCATTGAAATAGATAGTTAATTCTGGGACACCCTGTATATGAAAATAACCATGAAGGAAAAAGGAAACAATGGTGCTCAAGCGCTTTCGTCTAATGACATCCTCAGGAACACTAAAATAAATAACAAATTCGAGACTATATATACAGTAGGTCAAAAAAAAAAAAAAATATAAAAACAAATATTGTAGGAGCATACAAATTTATAAGGAAAAGCTACCAAAGTTTTAGCACTTTGCCCCTCTTCTCTAAATTCGTCCTGAGTGAGTTCAAAACAACAGGATCAAGGGAAAAAAGGCCCTGGCTAATGTTAAAATTATTTGTAAGTTAAATAATGGCAGACAAGAATATTTCTATTAACAATATTGCTTGAGTGAAACAAAATTGAAGCATTATTCCAGTCAATACAGTGGGATAACTCTGACAAATGGACGAAAAGGGCACTGGACGACTGTTCCATTCTAACGGAATATTAATGCTGTTTTACACGTGTGCAAATCCTTTCCCGTCTGTCCAATGTAAAAGGAATCACATTGTTTACAACCAATTTTATAGATAATGCCTGAATTACTGATAGGGCTATTTTTTACTATGATGTTTTCACAGTATTGTTATATGAAAATACTACATTAATATTCAAAAGTTTAAGTACATTAGCAAAGCCTAAAAAGCCTGGGAAAAATGGAAGTACTAAAATATTCTTCGACAAAGTGCGAGGGTTATTATTCATACGATAGAAAGTTAATTTTGACAAGATAAAATTCCAAAAGAGCAGGTGGGTAACACAAATCACTTCCAACACTTTATTTTTTCTAATTCGGTATCCATGTATTCCGGACTGGCTATTCTTAGAGCTCGGAGAAACATTGAAGAAAATATGGCTTTCTTGATAGGGGTGTCATATCCGGAGTAAAAGTGTACGTAGGACAAATTGTTTGGAACTCGTTAAACTTTGCATTAAAGACTAAATTCACTTTCAATAGCGAGTATTATCAACAGGACTTTTTCGAAATTACTTACATTCCGAGAATCCTGGGGGTTGGCATCCCATGGTTGCGGTAGGTCGACGATATTTTGTGTATCTGGCCCATGAAGCATGACCTGGATGACTTCCTCCTTCAATTAAATAATCAAGTCCCCTCCATTAAGTTTACTTTAGAAGTGGAACAAAACTACTCAATCCCGTTTTGGAAATGTGCGTGTACATAGGGAAAAGCCCAGGTTTGAAGTTCAGTATTTTACTCTGGACATGACACCCCAACAAAAGAGCCATATTTTCTTCAATGTTTCTCCGCGCTCTAAGAATCGCCAGTCCGGAATACATGGATGCCGAATTAGAAAAAATAAAGTGTTGGAAGTGATTTGTGTTACCCACCTGCTTTTTTGAAATCTTGTCTCTTAACCAGGCAAAACGAACTTTCTCTCGTGTGAATAATAACCTTCGCACTTTGTCGAAGAACATTTTAGTACTTCCATTTTTCCCAGGCTTTTTAGGCTTTGCTAATGTAAAGGGTCAGGAAATGATTGCCCCCCCCCCCCCCTGTACAGAAGAAACTGAAAGGAATAGAAAAAAAACAGACAAAACCACGCGAAAGAGCGTTTAATTTTGAATAAAAACACTTGTTTTAATATCGGGTGTTGCCCCCATTTGCAGCTCTGACGGCCATTAATCGACGGGGGTATGATCCCAGAAGTGTCTCAAAGAGATCGGTATCATGACTCATTTCTTCAAGGACTTCGTTGATCTTTGCAGTCATAATTTCTGTTGAATACCGATTCTGAATGGGTTGTTCCAGCATTAAGGACTCCACCCGATCCTTCATGATGGATCCGACATGTTCACAGACATTAAGATCGGGAGAATTGCCAGGCCATTCATTATTTCCGAAAAAAATCAATGTTATTGTCCTTAAGCAGTTGTTGAGTCGCAAGTGCTTTCATACAGGGGGCTTTGTCGTGAAGAAAGGTTGCCTGTTCAACATTCAAAACACACTCGGGGTCTTTCAAAAACGGAATTACATGTTGGGCTAAAATTACATTTCGAAAATAAGGCCCATCCCAACTGGTTCCTCTTGGTTTGATAACCCAGATGAGCTTCCGAATAGAGAACATAATGAAACCCACACATGCTGGATTTTTTACTATTTCTCGATACTTCTGGTCGTCTGGGACTTCATCAGTTGTTGCCCAAACCCGATCATTCTGAAAATTTGGTTTTCTGGAGACAAACGAAGAATTCATCGCTGACAACCAAGTGAAGGAAATCGTCTTCCGTCCATTCCTCAAGATAATCACAAAACCATAGCCGATCTTCAATATTAAGATCACTCTTCCGTGGCTTAGCTATTTCATGCCAAGCACTCAAGCCTTGGCGAACTCGAAATTGATGCACAAGTTGCCGATTGACTATCTTACCACGACGGATAAGTATCTCTTTCGCTACCT
This sequence comes from Bathynomus jamesi, assembly GCA_023014485.1. NCBI lineage: Eukaryota > Metazoa > Arthropoda > Malacostraca > Isopoda > Cirolanidae > Bathynomus > Bathynomus jamesi. Next base: position 91,063 of record JAJOZX010002411.1, on the reverse strand, counting down.
CAGAGCAGCTCTTCTTTCGGCGCCATGATGCAGCAAGCACAATGTCTTTCGATTCTTGAGATAATTTCTCTGGTCTTCCTCCTCGAAATTCTGTTTCACAATCTTTAGGATTCTTATTCCAATTCCTTTTGACAAAGTCTTCTGATCTTTTTAATCTCTCAGCCACCCAGTGTCGAGTTATGAAAGTTGCACCAGCTCCCTTTGCTTCACGAAATGTGACAGCTCGAATGCGGTCAAGAACTCGCTTTTTCTCTGAATCGTTCAAAATAGATGATGCCATGGTTTCTGTGGGGAAAAAAATGGTAAGAATTAAAATCACAGGAATAGAATATAATGGTTTTTATTCAGATTTTAACGCTCTTTCAAGTGGTCTCGCCGGTTTTTATCTATCTCTTCTAGTTTTTGCTCTACAGGGGGGGGGAGGGCAATCATTTCCTGACACCCCGTACTTAAACTTTTGAATATTAATGTAGTATTTTCATATGACAATATTGTGAAAAATATCATGGTGAAAAATAGCCCTACCAATAATTCAGGCATTATCTATAAAATTGGTTGTAAACAATGTGATTCCTTTTACACTGGACAGACGGGAAAGGATTTGCACACGTGTAAAACAGCATCAATATTCCGTTAGAATGGAACAGTCGTCCAGTGCCCTTTTCGTCCATTTGTCAGAGTTATCCCACTGTATTGATTGGAATAATGCTTCAATTTTGTTTCACTTAACATTAATAGAAATATTCTTGAGTCTGCCATTATTCAACTTACAAATAATTTTAACATTAGCCAGGGCCTTTTCTCGCTTGATCCTGTTGTTTTGAATTCGTTCAGAATGGATTTAGACAAGAGGGCCAAAGTGCTAAAACTCCGGTAGTTTTTCCTAATAAATTTGTATGCTGCTCCTACAATTTTTGTTTTTCTATTTTATTTTTATTTTTTGTTTGTATTTTTTTTGTGACCTATATATAGTCTCGAACTTGTTATTTATTTGTGTTCCTGAGGATGTCATTAGACGAAAGCGCTTGAGCACCATTCTGTTTCCTTTTTTCTTCGTGGTTATTTTCATCATAAATATTATTCACGTGTTAGTTTCGTGAAATAATTTTCATATATACAATATATAGTATATAGTATATACCTCGTTAACCTCGTTGCTGTTCTGTGCTTTGGTCTCTCTTCACATGAAGGTCAAGCTGATGGCCCCGCCTCTAGTTCTGGTTTGGTGGAGCGAGTTGCTTTCTTGTGCTCTCCACCATACATAGCCAGGTACACCCAGCTCATCTGGTACCATCCTGAGCCAGGCATCTAGTTTTCTTTTGAAGACTTCAACTTTGACCCCTGTAACGTTTCTGAGGTCCTTTGGAAGCTGATTAAAAAGTCTTGGCCCCCTGACAGCCAAGCTATTTTCCTTCAGTGTTGAGGAGGTCCCTTGTTGGGCCTTTAATTTGGGAACACTACACATTAGGGTGGGGTGAAACGCAATTCTTTGTGGAATATTTACTAGCGCATTTTTGAGAAAAACAAAATGGCCGCTAATCAAACATATAAATGCTTATAACTTGAAAAATATGCATGCAATTAAGACACTATAGAATAAAAATTATTCAAAATAAAAAAAATACATTAGAAAGTGCCCTTTTATAAATTATTTATTTTCTCAATTTTAAATTTTATCAAAATTTACCTCGGTAAATGATATCACAAATAAATCACTTTTTTGTAAATAAGTGAAAAATTCTTTGATGACCGAAGTATATTACTTTGATAATAGTTAATAACCTTATATAATTTTGAATATTCAAACTATAATCTAAAACAACACTAATCAACGAGAGAAATTATTGACATTTTATTACCACAATTGCAGAAACATAATATAATCAATACGCTTCCCAAAAGATCTCTTCAAAAATCGTGAAGCGTTTGCTTTTATGAAATTTTGGTGAATTATTTGTCTCTAATTAAAAGCTAATTGTCAAAAAGTGAAGTCATTTCTTTCTTGGTTTCCATACATGGCAGCAATGAACGAGACCTAATTCTTGCTCTTATAAATCCATCACGGCATTCTTGGGAATATACAGATGAGGCCGCATCGGTGACAAGTTTTATTGCCCTCTCGACACTTTGTGAATGAAGTGGATAATTGGGTAGGCACAGTTTTTTAACCCAAAGTGCATTGAGTTCAATATTTGTGAGCGCCATAGTGAGGGGAGGTTCAGTCAGCATTTCTTTTGACCAGTAAATATCATCATCCCATGCGTTTGCGTTGAAATTTATCTCAGGAACCTTAAATTCTCTGATTTTTGACACATTTTCCGTCTTTGTTCTAATGTTCATGATGAAATCAACTGCTCTGTTTCGTTTTTGTTCTGATGTATCTGATAACATTGCTATCAGAACATTTTCGCAATGAGCAAAATATGCGTTTCTAGCAATGTAAGGCTTCACTACATTCTGAACATCCTTTGGAAGAAGATGAAATCTTTTAATTGCTCCAAATATGTGATGTGGTCCATTCCATATATATGGTCTACTCTTGATATCGAACCAGCTTGGTCCATAATTTGTAACAATGAAGAAAATTATTGAATAAAGAGCCAATGAAGGAGTTTTCTCTGCAATGTATAGGCGGCAGACACGATTTGCTAATGTCAGCCATCGAGAATGGTTCAGTGGTCCGGGTTTTGTATTTTCCAAATCTTTTGGGACATTCCCACTTCTTATAGCCACAATAATTTTGTACAAATACTGTTGATCTTGGCTAAAATCATCGATAACCTCTTCTGATGTGTGTATTAAATCAATGCCTTCTCTAATTGGTTTGAAATTGACTGCAGGCATTTTTTCACATTCTTTCAGTGCTACTCCGATTTTTCCAGTGAAACATGTTGGACCTTTTGTTTTACCATCAAAATGTTCAAATAAGTGTCGAAGGGAAGTTCATTTGCATACAGCATACAAATGCTCCATTGTAACGGTTTCTTTAGTTTTTCTTCTATGAAGTGGATGATCCCACCCTTGGCATCTGTGTTGGTATTTGTACTGTCACATCCTATGAGACGAATGCTCTCATTAATAGTTGACTCTTGAAAGAAGGATAACAAACTATCAGCTATATCTTGAGCTTTACCAGAAGGAACTACATGGGTTAAATATTCATTTCCTGGCTCAGACACCAAAACATAGTGTTCCTCTCTAATGGAGTTTCCGTACCATTTGTTTCCCTTCTTCACCTTCACCAAAGTCTTGTCCTTTCTTCCGTCAAAAAATATAGCAGATATGACAGCAGGATTAACTTTACTCTCCATCACCAAACTTTTTCTCATTTTCTCTCTTTCCCGTCGGATTTTGTTCTGGTCAATCAAAAGCGTACTATCTTCTTTAGTGATTGCTCCATAATAATCAACTAAAGCAGCTGAAGCCAAAGCAGCTGCTGCTCGATCTGAAATTCCAAATCTATCGGCTTCCATCGCTACAGTAGGCAATGGAAGTCTCATGTGACCTTGTATGGCAACTGACTCATAGTCTGATTCATTCTGATGTGAGTCTAATTCATGTGTGGAAGTACTCTCTACATCTGAAAAACAATCTATTTCGGGTAAAATATGAGTCTCCTTTTTTTCTCTTCTTCTTTTAACCATTCCTTCTTCTGTCCGCAATTTCCTAGACTGCATTTTTTTAATTCTTTTTGTCATGACTTTATCAACGCCCCCTATTTTCATTGTACGCGTCGATCGCTGATCCTGTAAAAACAGAAGCTCTTCTTTTGGTACCTTCAGTTCTCTTCGACAGGTGCATCTTATGTGAACATCTTCGCAGCTCTCAGGACAGCCAAAGATTTGATGGGAGATAAAAGGGCATTTACAGGCACTGATATCAAATAATTCTTCCAAGTGTCATTAAAATTTCCTCTTATTTTGACACTACTTTTTGATCTACTGAGATCGTTTGCTTTGGCAATGAAACGCTTTAATTTGATATAAACTGATTTGTCAGCTATTGCAGGAATTGAAGCTTTTCTCCAAATACAGAGTATATCTTCAGTAATTTTGTTGAAAATATCAGTTATGTGAAGTCACTGAAGTGGCTTCTTTTAAAAGAACATGGTATTGGCCCACCTGTTTATTTGTTGGCAATGTTGTAAGAGGAAGCTCTTGTGCGGTTCCAAATATAAAATGTGGTTTTGATTGACTCCTTGTAGCTCCAATATTTGAAGCAGAAGCCATATTTGTTACTAATTATCAGAAATTACCAATTCCAAATCCAACAAAAACCCGAATAATAAAAAAAATTTCATTAAACATCTGAAACATTTATGATGTAGAAAATGTGAAATAAACAATTTTATTTTTGCTTCAGCAAACCTTTTTGTAAAAAGAATACTTTTCGAGTACTGAGGATGAATTGAAAATTTTTTAATTCTCATATTCTTTTTTATCACCCTTCAATCCACCTTATTACCAGTGAAGCAACAGTTGAAAAAATTTTCACCCAACCCTACTACACATTCTGCCTTTCCTATTTCCAGTGCTGTTTGAATAGTAATTGGGTTTAGTTTTAAGTTTGGTACCAGTTTTTCGATCATTTTCCATATGTAGATTATGATGCACCTCTCTTCTTCTTTCCAGAGTACAGATTTAGTTTACGTAATCTTTCCCAGTAGTTGAGTTCTTTGCAGCTATCAATCTTGGCTGTGAAATGTGTCTGCGTTTCTTCTACGAGGGTCACTCAATATATTTTGCCCCACCTTTTTTTTTCTTTCCAAGTTTCCTTTTAAGTTCCAGAAATTTTGTACACAAGTAGTTACATGTCTTTTTTACAAGTTTTTATTTTTCCACATAGTCTCCATCCCTTTATACGGCTTTCCTCCACCTCCAAACAAGGGCCTTTATTCCTTGCTGGTAAAAGTCCGCTGGGTTCCGCTGGAGCCATCTCTTAACCTCAACAACAACCTCATCGTCACTGAAACTTTCTTCCACGAATAGCATCCTTCATTGGCCCAAACAAATGGAAGTCTGAAGGTGCCAGATCCGGGCCGTATGGAGGGTAGGGTAACAAAGTCAAGCGCATTTTTGTGATGGCCTCTCTTGTTTGCAAATTGTTGTGTGGTCTTGCGTTATCGTGCAAAAGAAGGACGTCTTCCAGTTTTCTCTTCGGTCGAACTTACTTTATACGTCTCTGGAGTCTCTGTAGGGTAGCAAAATATACCTCTGAGTTGATTGTTTGTCCTTTCTTCATAATGTCCACCAGAATCACTCCTTTCATGTCCCAGAAGATGGTGGCCATAACCTTTCCTGCAGAGGGAACCATTTTGAACTTTATCTTGCGTGGGGAGTCTGCGTGATGCCACTCCATGGATTGGCGTTTTGTTTCAGGTTCAAAATGGTGTACCCAAGTCTTATCCCCAGTCACAATTCGTGAAAGGAAATCATCCCCTTCTGTCTCGTATCGAACCAACGACTCGGAAGCAATTTCTTTTCTTTAGGCTTTATGATCTTCAGTCAGTTCGCGAGGAACAAACCGTGAACACACTTTTGAGTATCCCAGTTACTGAATTATCGTATTCACACTTCCTTCACTAATTCCTAGCTCCAGTGATAGATCCTTGTAAGTGACTCGCTGATTTGATCGAATGATGCTGTTAGCACGTTGTACAGTGGGAGATGTTACAGCCGATGCCGGGCGACCGCTGCGTGGCTCTCCCTCTTTCCTATGATCTCACACGTTTAGACCAGCATCCAACTGTGCTTCGATCACCAGCAGCATCTCCATAAACGTTTTGTAGACGTTTGTGAATATTTCCAACTTTTCCTTCTCTGCGGGTAAGAACTCGATAACCTCTTTGTTTACGACGCACATCACTGTCAGACGCTATTTTCGAAACTGCGTTAACCATCGGTTTTATACAAGGAGGGGAGGTTCAAACTGGAAAAATCCGGTTATGTGAAGCGCAGAAAGTTCAAACTTATGGTCCAAAAGACACTTTAGCCCATGGCCTATTATTTAACGAAGAAAAAAGGGTGGGGCAAAATACAGAGTGCCCCTAGTAGTTTATTAGTTTCTTCCTTTTTATATGGGGACGTCAGAACTGAGCAGTATTCAAGTTTTGGTATAATCAGTGTTTTTAGCAGGAAATCATTACTGTCCTGTTCCTCGTTTTGAACGTTCTCAGTACCTGTCCCGCGACTCTCTGCTTTATTTATCGCTATCTGAGTTTGTGTTTCGAATTTCGCATCGTCGGTCATTATTACCCGAAGATCGATCGCTTTCGTGCTTCTCTGGATTTCTTGTCTATCTGGAACATAATATGCACTCTGTTTAAGTTCCTCTTTTCTACCATATCCCAAGAGCTGAAATTCCTCGGTGTTAAATAATGTTGTTGTTGTCTTCTGACCATTTGTATATTTTGTTCGTGTCCCTCTGCAAGGCCTCCATTTCATTTACATCGCTGATTTTTCTGCTGATCTTTGTATCGTCTGCAAAGGATGTTACTATACTGTTGCTGTTTACTCCGCTGTCTATGTCTGTCAGCATGATAATGAACAGGAATGGGGCCAGTACTGTCCCTTGTGGTACTGAGCTACGTACTTCCGATTCTGATGATGATGTACCTTGAATTTTGACGACCTGTAGACGTTTTCTGAGGAAGTTGTAGATCCATTTTCCCACTTTGCTGTTATTCTCATATATTTCATTTTATGTGCTATTATACCGTGATCACATTTATCGAAAACTTTAGCAAAATCTGTGAATATATAACATCGTAGTTGTCATTGCCTTCCAATGCATCTAGGATATTGTTGTAGTGTTCTATTAGTTGTGATATGCATTACTGTATCTACATGATCGGAATCAGTGCTGATTTTCGTTAAATCTTTCCAGTGTCTCCAAGAAATCAACTTTTCCCTCTAACTATTCTTTCAAATACTTTGGTGAGGTGGGACGTCAATGACACTGGTCTATAGTTCTTTGCTCTGTCCCCGCCTTTATATATAGGGACAATGTTTGCTCTTTTCAAGATGCTCGGTATTTCTCCAGTGTCTAGGGATCTTCTCCATATCCAGTATAACGGTGTAGCTATTTCATTTTTACAGTTTTTAATCAATAATGCGTTCCAATTGTCCGGACCCGCAGCTGAATGTGATTTAATTTGTCATATAGCTCTCGCTACATCTTCTGGGGTAAAATAAATGTCTGTTATACATTCTCCTTGCAATTTCTCTTTGAAGAATTTATCTATGTTAGGTATCGCTTTGTCACTTTTTGGGCTACTGAAGATCGATTCATACTGGGCTTTCAATGTTTCAGATATTTCTTTTAGATCGTCTGTTAGTTCATTATTTCCTTTCCTTAAGGGGCCGACAGTAGCGCACGTTTTTTTTTTCCTTTTCGCATAGCTGTAGAAGTATTTTGAATTTTCCTTTATTGCTTCTACCGCCTTTTCCTCTTCCCTCTCTGTATGGCCCTTTATCAGAGTTTGTATTTCCCAATCGATTCTCTCCAGTTTTTCTTGTATTACTTTCCTGGCATTGTTGTCTCCACAATTAGCTAACTTCGTCGCTACTCTTTCTTTTGCGAAATATTCTTCTCTTTTCCCTCTCTAGCCAGTTCCTCTTTCCTTTTGGCTGTGCTTTCGGAGCATATTTTTCCAAAATTCTCAGCGTCTTTTCTTCCAAGATTGTTAGCATTTCCTCAGTTGTTTTATTCTCTAAAATTGTTCTCCACTCTATTTGGGCCATGTGTGATCTGATTTCTTCCAATTTATGGTCTTGGAGTTTAAGTTAAAAGCCCCAAATTTGCTTCTTTCTTCCGTGTGTATTGTCTTTTAAAATTATCGCCATATTTGTTGATAACTCGATTATATTGTGGTCTGAGATAATAGTTGGAGTTATTTTTATATCGTTATATCGCTAATCAAGTTCGTGTTATTTGTGAATACCAGATCTAGGCAGTTATTTTTCCTAGTACTTTCTGTTATCTCCTGTGTCAACATAAACTCGTTTGCGAGTGCCATCAGCATCTTTGCTTGCTCCTGGTCCTCTCTTGTGCCCCCTTTATTTTGCTGTATAAATATATTTCTACCCAACTTTTTGTATTTTATAAATGGGAAATTAAAATCGCCGCAGAGTATTACGTATATTAGGGGATTGAGAGTTTACGGACTTTATTAGGGTTCTGATATCATCAATGGCATCAAAAGATTTTTCATTTGGAGAGTCTGGAAGGCTATAGATGACTATCAGTACCACGTTTAGTTTCTCTATTTTCACTGCAAGGGTTTCCACGAAACTGTTGGATTTACTTATTACCGTCTCTGTCATATGCCTCTCATGTATATAAATAGCACAGCCACCTTTACGTCTCGCTGTTCTATCAGCTCTTAGTAAGTTGAATCCATCGATACGCAATTCTTTCTTATCGATACAGTGTTCGCAGTTATCGGTTTCCTTGGCAGTTTTTGAGATGTGTTTCTGTGAGGTATGCGATGTCCGCCCTTGTTTCGTCAATAAAACCTTTCAGGTACGAAACTTTGTTTAGTGAATTGTTCGGTTTTATTCCTTGAATATTTGCCAGGACAATGTTTATGTTCTTTGTTTTGCATTGCCCCTTGTGCATTTTAAATTCGTTGTCCTTTGATATCGCGTGCTTTGTAGCCTTGTGAACCTCCGAGATGGATCCATTCCCGCCTACCTGTTCTGGTAGTTTCTTGCCATGTAACGGTCCAGTTCGAGGGTTCCCAGCTGTGTCAGCTGCATGTGCTGTATAATATTTAGCAGCCGTATTGTGTCCGAGATGTTGAAAAAATTGTGTGTGTGCTATTTGAGTTCTGTTTGTTATTTGGGTACATATTCTTTTTTCTCACATTTCTTCTGTTTTCATTTGCAACTTGTCCTTTAAACTTGTCGGGAGATGATGGTAGCAGCATTTTCTCCCGTACTGGAAGGTTCCATATGTCGCGTAGGTCTTGCAATGTCCGGATGGTAGAATTTGCACTGACTATTATTGTAGTAGTAGTTGCACACAGGAGGGTGTTCGTAAATACATTCTCCTCCCTTATATCTGCGTATTCCTTTCACGTAGTATTTACATATATTTTCTTCCCCATTTGTACTTAGGGCCTTTGTTTTTGGTGGTTTCAGTATAGTTTCTTTATTGTCTACTTGTTTTTTCCTATTGCTGCTAATGCCCTTTGTTTGAAAACTTTGGATTTGGTTTTGTGCCTTTGTTTCCTCTGTTGGTGCTTCTTTTATTTCTATTATTTCTGCTTTTTCCGTTTTCTTTCCCTGTTCATTTTTCGCAGTTTCCTCTCGTACTATCTTCGTTCCTTCTATTTCTTTTCTCTGTTCACTATTCATAAACTTCTCTTTTGCCTTTTCCTCGTAGTTTCGTTCTGCTTTAAAAACCGTAAAGGAGTTTATTTCGATTATGCAGCTTTTGCAGAACTTTATTCCATTCACTTGTTTAACGCCCGTTATAAGATATTTCTTCGTCGCTCCATTTCAGGCACTGAAATTCGACTAAGGTCTGGCAAAGATGGCAGCGAATCGACTTTGATTCCTCTGTTTCTTTTTTACAGTATCTACAGGGTTGTATGAATTGATTTACCATTGTCATGTTTCTAATGGTACGTAAATGATTGTGCTCGAAATATTAAATCAAAATACTAATTTATTAAGTGAGGTATTTGACTCGACTTTAGAAATGAGGGAGGGAAAGTTTTCCCGTTATTCCGTGGGGTGGGGAATGGGAGATCTGGCACGCCGTAGATTCTCACTGATTGGTGCCCTGGAGTGTACCGCAGGGCAGTTAGATTTTCTCCAAGAGAAAACACTCGGAATAGATTGTATAGATTAAGTTGCTTTAATTTTATTTGCTTTATTTCAACAAACGCCGCTATTTCACCACTTAAATAGGCATACGACTGTGTTTACTGAATATTCACTAAAAAAATGGCACTACTTAAAAAGAATTAACTGCAGGATTTTTATTATAATATCACTTTTATTCGGACTTTCCAACGAAACACGTGTAACCGTCGCACTGGGCAGGAAAACTCATATTATATATATATATATATATATATATACTGTATATATATATATATATATATATGATGAATAAAACCACGAAGGAAAGGAAACACAAAATGGTGCTCAAGCGCTTTCGTCTAATGACATCCTCAGGAACACTGAAGTTCATAAAAAGGTTACAGCCTATATATAGGTTACAGAAAGAAAAAAAAAGAAAAAATAAATAACATACATACACACACACACACATATATATATATATAAGCACACCGGACAAAAAATTAGTCACCCCTAATAGCACCGATAGTAGGAAGTTCAAGGTCACACAGAGGGCGCTGATGTAGCATTGGTAAGTGACAAGTAGCGGTGACGTAGCACACAGGATCAGATCTGTTTCGTGAGGTGGTGAAGAACAAAGTGTGTGTTGGATATAGTCTACAAAATGGGTCGTGAGGCAGACGTTACTCAGTGGCAAAAAGGAGCCATCGTGTTTGGCAGAGCCCACGGACACAAAATGTCTGAAGTAGCCCAATTTGTTGGTGTGTCAACGCGTACTGTCCAGCGAGTTTACAAAGAGTGGTGTAGTTCGCAATCAACTGAAAATCGACGGCGTAACTGTGGCCGGAAAACAATTCTCGACAATAGGGGCCGCCGCCATGTTTCTCGTCTAGTAACTGCAAATCGTTTTCAAACCAGAGAACAATTGCTCCAAGAAACCAATGAGGTTCTCCAGCGACCAATTTCCGAACGGACATTGCGACGAGAACTGCATGCGATGGACATCTGGAGCAGGGTACCACGGAAGAGGCCGCTGTTAACAGCAGGTCACAAATTGGCACGTTATAAATGGGCTCAGAGGCACAAAAACTGGACTGCGGCAGATTGGAAACGTGTAATTTGGTCCGATGAGTCCCGTTTTTGTTTGTTCTCCAATGATGGGAGGCGACGAGTACATCGCAGGTCCAATGAAGCCTTTAATCCTGAATGCGTCGAAGGTGTTGTTCAGGCTGGAGGTGGTTCCGTGATGTTCTGGGGATGTTTTTCGTACCACGAAATGGGCCCTCTCGTTCCAGTGACGATGAATTTGAACCAGCAGGCGTACCTCCGCATACTAAATGATGAATTGGTCTCTGCCTCGCCGGATTCGTGCGGTTATCAAGGCCAGAGGCGCCGTCACACGTTATTAGGTACATTCTGAGAGGGGTGACTAATTTTTTGTCCGGTGTGCTTATATATATATATATATATATATATATACACATACATATCTATATATACAAATACATACATACATACATATATATACAATAAACAGAGAAGTAAAAATAAAAAATAAAAAATTAAAACCTTAAAGGATTACCAGTGAGGCGTACAGATTTGTAAGGAAAAATATCGATTTTTAGCACAAGATCAAATGGATTATAAAAATACAAATTTATACTGGAACTCTGCCCGGGTTTTAACACACTGCTGCCTATGGTCAGGTTTCGATATATATAAAAAAAAATAAAATGCAAATTAAAAGTTAATAAAGTAGAAGACAAGTTTACCAAAGATTTAATGTTTTACCCTTCTTATCTAAATCTATTTTAAAGGAATTCAAAATAACAGGATCGAGTTGAAAAAGACCTTTGCTTATGTTGAAGTTATTTGAAAGTTCCGTTAGAACAGGACAGTTGTCCAGTGCCCTTTTTGTCCATTTGTCAGAGTTAGCCCACTGTATTGATTGGAATAATGCTTCAGTTTTATTCCATTCAAGCAACATTGTTAATAGAAATATTCTTGAGTCTGCTATTATCCAACTTTCAAATAACTTCAACATAAGCAAAGGTCTTTTTCAACTCGATCCTGTTATTTTGAATTCCTTTAAAATAGATTTAGATAAGAAGGGTAAAACATTAAATCTTTGGTAAACTTGTCTTCTACTTTATTAACTTTTAATTTGCATTTTATTTTTTTTTATATATATCGAAACCTGACCATAGGCAGCAGTGTGTTAAAACCCGGGCAGAGTTCCAGTATAAATTTGTATTTTTATAATCCATTTGATCTTGTGCTAAAAATCGATATTTTTCCTTACAAATCTGTACGCCTCACTGGTAATCCTTTAAGGTTTTAATTTTTTATTTTTTATTTTTACTTCTCTGTTTATTGTATATATATGTATGTATGTATGTATTTGTATATATAGATATATATATATATATATATATATATATATATGTGTGTGTGTGTGTGTGTGTATGTTATTTATTAATTTTTTTTTTTTCTTTCTGTAACCTATATATAGGCTGTAACCTTTTTATGAACTTCAGTGTTCCTGAGGATGTCATTAGACGAAAGCGCTTGAGCACCATTTTGTGTTTCCTTTCCTTCGTGGTTTTATTCATCATAAATATTTTTCACGTGTTACTTTCGTGAAATAATTTTCATATATATATATATATGATGAATAAAACCACGAAGGAAAGAAAACACAAAATGGTGCTCAAGCGCTTTCGTGAAATAATTTTCATATATATATATATATATATATATATATATATATATATATACAGGGTGTTTGAAAACTTTCTGTACAAATTGTAATGGGGGATAGGCAACACCAAGACAAACCCTTTTCGTCTATAAGTGTATGTCCGCTGACGTCACCATTCGGCGCGAGAGGGCGCCGCTGCAATTGGCTAAAAGGTGAAGTGGGCTAGACTCGCGCTTGCCGCGGGCATTCTTAAATCGGACGTAGTACGCGTAACATGGAGCGCTTCACGACTGCTGAGATGGCTGACATGCATATGGTGTATGGGGCTGCGAATGGAAACGGAAGAGCTGCTGTGAGGTTGTACCGACAGCGCTTCCCAAACAGACGTGTGCCAAACCACCAAACGTTTGCGCATTTGCATCGGCGACTGCGAGAAACTGGAACATTCCATGTAAACATGCATGACACTGGTCGGGAGAGAAACGTGCGCACTCCTGACATGGAAGAAGAAATCCTACGGCGATTTGAGGACAATCCAAGCGCAAGCACGCGAGGTGTTACACGTATCCTCGGTGTGAACCACGACCTGGTCTGGAGTGTGTTGCACGAGCAGCAGTTACATCCTTTTCATCGTCAGAGAGTCCAGGCATTGCAAACCCGTGTAGCATGTGGATTTGCGTGCGCCCACACGTGAGAATTGTGCATGTTAAACACACCCTCGCGTGTGAAACAGGCCTCATCTGAGAACAGCACATAAGCCGGAAAATTAGGCTGCACCGCTGTCTGCTGCAGAAACCAGCGTGCGAATTCCACACGAAGAGGGTAATCCCGAGGTTGTAATGCCTGGACTCTCTGACGATGAAACGGATGTAAATGCTGCTCGTGCAACACACTCCAGACCAGGTCGTGGTTCACACCGAGGATACGTGCAACACCTCGCGTGCTTGCGCTTGGATTGTCCTCAAATCGCCGTAGGATTTCTTCTTCCATGTCAGGAGTGCGCACGTTTCTCTCCCGACCAGTGTCATGCATGTTTACATGGAATGTTCCAGTTTCTCGCAGTCGCCGATGAAAATGCGCAAACGTTTGGTGGTTTGGCACACGTCTGTTTGGGAAGCGCTGTCGGTACAACCTCACAGCAGCTCTTCCGTTTCCATTGGCAGCCCCATACACCATATGCATGTCAGCCATCTCAGCAGTCGTGAAGCGCTCCATGTTACGCGTACTACGTCCGATTTAAGAATGCCCGCGGCAAGCGCGAGTCTAGCCCACTTCACCTTTTAGCCAATTGCAGCGGCGCCCTCTCGCGCCGAATGGTGACGTCAGCGGACATACACTTATAGACGAAAAGGGTTTGTCTTGGTGTTACCTATCCCCCATTACAATTTGTACAGAAAGTTTTCAAACACCCTGTGTATATATATATATTTTAACTGCAAACAACACACAGTATAATTAATGTAAAGAACGACGCTCGTGTAGAAGAACGTTCCGCCCAAGATGAGGAGGGAGAACGAACAAATGAAAAATGAGGTAACCACCCGGGAATCGAACCCGGGATCTTCCGATTGCCGGTCAGATATGCTATCCACTACACCATGGGCCTCGATTTTTCATTTGTTCGTTCTCCCTCCTCATCTTGGGCGGAACGTTCTTCTACACAAGCGTCGTTCTTTATATATATATATTATATATATATATATATATATATATATATATATATATATATATACACACCTTTGGTTAGCTTCCGCCCGAATTCTTCATTCTGACGAAGGTCAAGCTTTTCACTCTACCTTAGACCTACAGCTTAACGTGGAATTCGAACCACGCCCCACCAGCAGCCCAGCGTTTTGACCACTAGGCCACCCAAGGTACCCATTTATCTACCAACCACTTTCTTTATTGTGTGGAAGGATGAACAGCTGGGTTTTGCTGCGCGCTGGCTGCCGTCACCGGGTATCGATCCCTTGCCCGATGGATTCGTAGTCAGCGACGCTAACCACTACACCACCGAGGCGAGGCAATCCAAGCCCTCATTCAGGGCCATACACAGAGGGATGAGGAAAAAGCGGTAGAAGTAGTAAAAGAAGATCCAAAATATTTCTATAGCTATGCAAAAAAAAAAAAAAAAAAAAACGCCCACCACTATCGGGCCCTTAAGGAAAAGAAATAATTAACTAACTGACGATCTAAAAGAAATATCTGATGTCTGAAACACTGAGAGCCCAATATGAATCAGTCTTCAGTACCCCAAGAAGTGGCAAAGCGATACCTGACAGATGCATTCTTTGAAGAGAAATTGCAGAGAGATTGTATAACAAATTTTGATTTTACCCCAGAAGATATAGCGTGAGCTGTAGGACAAATGAAATCACAGCTGCAGGTCCGGACAAATGGAACGCATTATTGATTAAAAACTATAAAAATGAAATAGCTACACCTATATATAGTATTGGATATGGAGAAGATCCCCAGACATTGGAGAAATACCGAGCACCTTGAAAAGAACGAACATTATACCTATAATGTATATAGAGAAGATAGATAGATCTCAAGCAAAGAACTATAGGCCGGTGTCTTTGACAATCCCATCTTACCATAGTATTTGAAAGATTAATTAGAGAGAAAATATATGACTTCTGGGAGACACTGGAAAGACTCGACGAAAATCAGCACGGATTCCGATCAGGAAGATCTTGCCTATCACAACTTATAGAACACTATAACAATATCCTAGACGCACTTGAAGGCAATGAAAACTACGATGTCACATATACGGATTTTGCTAAAGCCTTCGACAAATGTGATCATATAATACTGCATAAAATGAAACATAAGGGAATAACAGGAAAAGTGGGGAAATGGATCTACAACTTCCTCAGAGAACGTCTACAAGTTGTAAAAATTCAAGGTACATCATCAGAATCGGAAGTATGCAGCTCAGTACCACAAGGAACAGTAATGGCCCCGCTCCTTTTCATTATCGTGCTAACAGACATAAAGAATGAAGTAAACAGCAGTAGTATAGTAACATCTTTTCTAAACGATACAAAGATTAGCAGATAAATCAGCGATGTAAAAGGAGTGGAGGCCTTGCAGAGAGACACGAACAGAATATACAAATGGTCAGAAGACAAACATGACATTTAATATCGAAAAATTTCAGCTCTTGGGCTATGGTAGAAATGAGGAACTTAGACAGCATATTATGCCCCAAACAAACAGGAAATTCAGAGAAGCACGAAAGCGATAGATTTGGGGGTTATGATGACTGATGATGCGAAATACGACACACAAAATCAGATAGCGATAAACAAAGCAAAGAGAGTCGCGGGACAGGTACTAAGAACCTTTAAAAGAAGGGATAAGAGAGGAATGATTTCCCTGCTGAAAACAATGATCATACCAAAACTTGAATACTGCTCAGTCTTGAAGTCCCCATACAAGAAGGAAGAAATTAATAAACTAGAAGATATTCAGACACATTTCAGAGCCAAGGTCGATGGGTGTAAAGAACTCAACTACTGGGAAAGTCTACGTAAACTAAGTCTGTAGTCCCTGGAAAGAAGAAGGGAGAGGTACACCATAATATATACATGGAAAATGATCGAAAAACTGATACCAAAGCTCAAACTAAACCCAATTACCATCCATAAAACACTGGAAAATAGGAAACAGAATGTGTAGTGTTCCCAAACTAAAGGCCGACAAGCAGGAACTTCATCTCTTGAAATTAAGAGTTTAATTAAAGAGTTAAAACATTCTTCCCCAGATATAGTTAACTATGCTACACAAAATACTATTCTCCAAGATATGCACACACATGTTTATGGTTGCAGAAATAATTGTTGTAAGGGTCCATTTAGTCATGGCGAATTCAAAGGTTTATTATTATCATCAGAGATGGGCAGTAATATATTTGACATTACTCAAATACATATTTAAATACTGTACAGTATTTATAAATACATTTATTTTCCAGTATTTAAATACACATTTAGATACATTTCAAAAGTAACTGGTATTTATAAATAGTTAAATACATTTCAAATACATTTTCCATTACATTTTTTTGAAAGAGGGCGTGGGACCACTTCGTGGGTGATAACAAAGGATTCTTACCACACGCCACAACATTCTTCCAAGATGGTAAATTAGCTTATATTTATATTTACACTGGGTTTGTTCATTCACCTAGGAGAGGAAGCTTGTCTGACACTATTCGAGAGCCTAGTCCTAATGGAGGCAAATATGTAGATTGTCTTCGTCCATTCATCTTACTTACTTAGTACTTATGGTTGCCTGTTCTGAGTATTGTGCTATAAATAACACAGGCCTGCAAAATTGAGGGTCCTAAAAACTTTTTTGAAATTGTATGCTGGTTTTATAGGAATTTGGGGTGCTAAATCCAAAAACAGCCTCAGATTTGCTCCATCACGTATAGTTTTTTCACAATTTGATATGACGTTTTTATGTTGTAATATGTTACTGAATAAAATAAGTAGTGAAGAATTACCACATGAAACCTATTTCCTGACCATTTCTGAATATATTTATTTTAAAAAACTATAAAACTTGGATACTTACATCTTTACTTAGTGGAATGGCTTAGTAGTCCCGTTTTCTTTTGCCAGTGAAGCTGTGCCTGTTGCATTTCCTTTTGTGCGCTGCTTCCAGATTTTCACAATGCAGCATCCAGCAATAATCCCCCATCATATTAACATTCCACCGGCCTTGGTATCTCTTTTCCATCTCCTTAATGTCTTGATGGAAACGTTCCCCCTGTTCCTCACTTACTGCACCTAGATTTTCTGGGAAAAAGTCCAAGTGTGCATTCAAGAAATGAATTTTGATACTCATTGAGCATCCCAAAGCTTTGAATTTCTCCAGCATGTTTTCAACAATGAGTGCATATTCAGGGTCCTTATTATTCCCAAGGAACTTAGTAACCACACTTTTGAAGGAATTCCAAGCCTCTTTTTCTACTTCAGTCATCGTAGACAAGAAGTTTTCATCTGACAGCAGTCTTCTAATGTCTGGGCCTACAAAAATACCTTCTCTTAATTTTGCTTCTGATAGGTTAGGGAACTTCTTGCAGAGGTACTTAAAGCATTCTCCACTTTTTTCTAATGCCTTAACAAACTGTTTCATAAGGCCTAGTTTTATATGAAGAGGTGGTAGAAGTACTTTCTTTGGGTCAACAAGATTTTTACGCAAAATATTCTTGCTTCCAGGTTCTAGAGATCATCTTTGTGGCCAGTGTTTTTGCTCCCAGTGTTGACTCTTTGCTCTGCTATCCCATTCACAAAGGAAACATGGGAACTTAGTATATCCTCCCTGCTGCCCCAGAAGCATGCACAATACCTTAAGGTCTCCACAAATCATCCAGTGATGATCATAATATTTTATCTTTGTAAAAACCAATTCCAAATTCTCATAACTTTCTTGGAGATGTACTGAGTGACCAACAGGTACAGAGGCATACTTGTTCCCATTGTGCAAAAGAACAGCTTTTAGACTTCTTTTAGAAGTCAATGAAGTCTCCATTCATCCACTTTGTACTCAATGCCAAATGCCTGTACCAAACCATCAATATCACTACTGTAAACTAAATTGCCCTCATGTGAAAAGTAGTGAATAAACTCCTTTTCTCTTCTTCTATAGAAATATATCGATGTTCCAGCTGATAATAAATTTCTTTCTTTTAATCTGGAGCCTAAGAGTTCAGCAGATTCCTTGGATAATCCCAAATCTCTCACTAAATCATTTAGTTCAGATTGAGTGAACAACTGGGGGTCTTGACTTCCTATATCACACTGAAATTCTTCATGATCAGTATCTGAACCAGAATTACTAGGCAAATCTTCCAATGTTTCTGGTGGAAGCGGAACTGGAACTTCTGGCCCATGAGGAACAGGTCAAAAAGCTGATGGAAGATTTGGATAGAATATGGCTTTCTTATTTTTTGAGTTATAGCCTTTAACATCACAAGAGCAAAAATAGCAGTCATCACAGTGATTTTTTGGCTCCCTCCATACCATTGGCACACCAAATCTGAATGCTTTCTTTTGCCTTTACACCATTTCCTTAGATCCTCTACGCAAATAAAACAAACTTTGTGTGGTGCCCATGGTTTGTCTTGGTCTCCTAGTTTCATTCCAAAGTAGGCATGGTACACTTGCCTAATAAAATTTGTTACGTTTCTTTGATGTTTCTTGATCACAAATTCCCCGCATATGTAGCAGAAGCTGTCGGGACTGTTGACACATCCACGGCTAGCCATGATTCACAACTTACTACAGTACCCAGAACACAATAAGAGTCTTGAATTTAATTTAATAAAGGCTAAATAAGGCTTTCCGGAAATCTGGCATTTTCTCGAAGTCACTTCACAAAAAAATCGAATTTTTGAAATAACTGTGTCATATGACATTTTTATTGTGTTTTTCGAATTCAGCACACAAAAATACATTGTAAACAGCTAAAATTATGAAAAAAGTTTTTCCATCGCAGGCCTGTGTAATTATCAGTGGTTCAGCTATACTTATGGCTAATTCCTTGTCCTCAGGGGTGTACAGCATCAGGGCCAGGAGACTCTTATTTTTTTTATTTATCTAGTTTCTTGATCATCATCATCTCTTCAGTTATTGGAAAAGAATTTTTTATTTTTTATTAAAAAATTGCACTTTTGGGTAATGGATCATCAATTAAATGTTCAGATCACCTGAAGATCAGGGCCCAGCCTTCTTTAGTTAGCTTTATAAGGCTAACTAACGAAAATATCATGACCTAACCTAACCAATTGTTAAAAGCGTACAGTTGACCTAATGATTTGTTAGGTTAAGTCGTGATATTTTCGTTAGTTAGCCTTATAAGGCTAACTAAAGAAGGCTGGGGGCCCTATCTTCAGGTGATCCAAATGTTCTATTTGTAACTTAGTTTGTAAAAATAATAATAATATTTATAATAATAATAATAATAATAATAATGTAGATCATATCCTATACATATGTACATAATTTGGGTTAGTCTGACCAAAGATTGGATAGGTCTAGTGCAGTGGTGGCCAACCGCGGCGCATCAAGTACTTTGAAGTGGCGCATCGAGGTCTAGTATGAATTGTGCTAAATTTTCACTTCTAACACTAAATATTAAAAATCAAAGATTTAAGCAGTTAAGATGTAGTTAACTAAAACTTAAGGTAAATATTTTTCACATTATATTTCTATTTAAGGTAAATATTATATTATATTTTTATTTTTACTTACAAGTTATTAGTAATTTTTTCACAAATTTTTTTTTGGCGCATCCGAATTAAACCTAACCTAAAAATGGCATGCATCAAAAAATGGTTGGCCACCACTGGTCTAGTGTATTTAAATACTATAATTATATATCCTACACCTCACTAGTTATTAAAAAAAAACTTAGCAGCTTACATAATAATTTAATAATTTGGACTAGTTACAAGCTACTAGGCTATGCATTAGTAACCATGCCTTGTCGCGATCATGTAAATTAAGCTAAGCTAAATGTATTTGGAAATGTATTTAAATACATTTTCACAGTACTGCATTCAATATTTAATTATAATCCTTTTAGGTGTAATGTATCTTGTATTTAATTACAATCCTCGCCAGTATTTAGTATTTAAATACATTCAAAAGTATTTACATCCATCTCTGATTAATTATTAAAGTACAATAATGATGTCATGAATCTTCATCTCTTATCATTTTTCTTAGCCATGTTTTCTGTTATATCCTGTGGAGTTTGAGATTACATCATATATTACACCCTTTGTATAAAGCAAATATGCAGACATTCTATCCAGCAATAATTACAGGCCTATGCTGCTGACAACTGCTTCTCAAAATTAGTGAAGAAACTTTTGCTACGCCGATTATATGGTTATACTGGTCAACACAAAATTTTTAATGACAAAAAAATATGTGCCTTTACCTAATGTTGATATGCTGATATGCTGATTCCAAATATATCGTAAAAAAGTTTATCACATGTAGATTTCGAGTTACATCCTTGATTAAATTAACCTCTAAACTGCGCTTTGTTTTTTTTCAAGAGCCCATTGTGTGTGCAAAAAATCAAAGTATATCAATTCTAGGGCTGAATGCTAGAACCTAGAAGAGCTAATGTAAAAAATCCATTTTTTGTTATACAAGGGTAGAGCTGAACTCGAAATCAGCTGCTCTTTCAGTGCTACAAGGGCCAATGTCATCAAATCGCTTGGTGCGCCGCAATGAGCCAATGTCCTGAGCGAAGATGATGCAGATGAAGGTGAATAATGAATATTCTTAAAGCCAAAACAGGCAGCATGAGTTTGAAAAAGGCATCAAATGAGAGTGCACATGTGCAATTTAATGAAATAAAGGAATAATGTTTGCTAATAAAGGTTGAATTTTGATTACAGAAAGAAACCTTCAATCGCATTTTTCTCAAAACGCAAAATTTTGACATTGGCCCTTCTAGCTTTCAGCCCTAGGATTTTGAAAAAAAAAATTTGCAGTTAGCAGTGTATCGTCAATTGATGACCATAGCAGTTTAGATCATAGGTAATTTTTACTGTGCTTTTGATTGATTGGCTATCTGAGCACGGAGAACGCTTCCACCAGGACATCTCAACAATGGAACACTGCTACCAAGGCAGATATAACCCCACAATGATGGGTAACTTCTGTTGGTTCCTGCAGAGGGAGACCTGCACATCTTACAAGAGGAAATCATGTAGCACACGACACTTTCCAGTTAAGAAATTTAACTAAACTCTGTACTGACTATTTCATGATCTTTTTATCATTTATAAAAAAAAAAAAATTAGACTAACACGAATGTAGATGTAGCTCGTAGCGTAAACTAACCCACTTTTTGTTTAACTTTACCTACTTTTTTTTACTTTGCATGTCTGTAACTCTCTTTTCTTGCATGTTTGTAGTTTCCATGGTATGACAGTGAGTTAAGACTGTGTTTGCATGGTTTGTAAGCATTCTTATTTTACTACTTTTCATTTTTCTCCCCTCTCCTATTCTCTCCGACTATTTTTCTGATTTGTCAGCAGTGGCCAGCAGATGATGATGGCGAGTCTTTTTTCTCTTTTTCTGAATGAATGTTAACCCACAAGTGATAGGTGTTCCTCCTTACTTAACCCCTTATTCTATTCTCTTCTCCCCCTACTCTTTCCTTTCTCTCGGGCTAACCTTAGAGTGGATCTTAGGGTCTTTGTTAGCCTTAGCTTCTGTAGATCAATTGTATTTTGAAATGTAATCCACTCTGTACCTTATGTGTAGAGGCATGTCTGAAATTCCTTTTCCTCGCCTCCTTTTCATGGTTTGAAAATGTAAACAAGGTGGTGAAATCCGAACACGTGAGTAGAAAGAAGCCCACATAAAAATGCAAACTTCACTTGTCTCGCAAAAAGTTTGTGCCAAACAAACAATCACGCCACCAGAGTGTCTATAAAAGCGTGCATCCACTTCAATTCACCCTCATTCATCTGTACCATTCTCTGCTCTCCAACCTTCATCATGGAACCTCACACTCATTCGTCCTGCCAACCTTCAAAACTCAGCTTGATCCTACGCGAAGTACATTACCATTGCAGACCTACAATTCCACCACAAGGCGTAGCAACATCACTTCTGCAAAACTCAACCAGCCCCAAGTCTTCATTGTTCAGCCCACTCTGGTTTCCCCATCTTCATAGCCTATCTTCATCATCAAGAACTAAGTCTGTAAACCTCGCATAGGCCACCAACTCACTTAGGCCAAGTGTTTTACTTCGTCGTGTTAAGTTACTTTGTTACATACCAATAAGCTCACCAAACTCTCAGCCTAACCATATTGGGTCTCTGACGCATTTTCATACCAGTGAATCAAACTCGCTTGTTTATGACCTCAAGTAGGCCCATTTATTGTTTGTGTATTAATACCATATATTTATTGCTTTAATTTTGTTTTTTATCACCATTGTATTATTTATTTCTTAACCTATACAAAATTATCCCTCGACTTTGAAAAAGCCTTTGATAAGGTACCTCACCACCAGATAATGGCGAAAGTCCGCATGCTGGGTATTGGTGGGGAAGTAGGTAGATGGATTGAAAACTGGCTGAAGAATAGGTGGCAGAGGGTTGTAATTAAAGGGCTTAGTTTGGGTTGGGCCTCGGTCACTAGTGGGGTTCCTCAGGGTTCCATTTTGGGGCCACTGTTGTTTATCATTTACATAAATGACATCGACGGTGGCATCGTCACTCAGATCGCCAAATTCGCTGATGACACCAAGCTTGGGGCTAATGTTGGGACGCCCGAAGCGATCGAGCAACTGCGTGCAGACCTACGTAGGATAGGAGAGTGGTCCGAAAAATGGCAAATGCTGTTTAACTTGGGTAAATGCAAAGTGATGCACATTAGCTAACACAATCCCAAGTCGGACTACTCGATGTTGGGGAGTAATATTGAGGCGACTGATTTGGAAAAGGACTTGGGTGTGCTAATTAGCAGCGACCTTAAGTTTACCAAACAGTGCGTAGAGGTGGAAAAGAAAGCCCAGAAACTATTGGGTTATATCAGGAGGAAATTTCAGTTTCGGAACAAGGAGATTGTGCTCTCTCTGTACAATTCCGTGGTTCAGCCACACCTAGAGTATGCTGTGCAGTTCTGGTTGCCCACCCTCAGGAAAGATATTGAGAGGCTGCAGCGAGTCCAGGCGAGGGCCACAAAGTTAATCCCTTCCATTAGGCATATGGGCTACAATCGATGCTTACGCACCCTGAACTTGTTTTCCTGGAAACTCAGAGGCTGCGCAGTCAACTGATCGAGGTTTTCAAGCTCTTACGCGGGTTCAATGATGTCGATTTTAGAAGCATGTTTACTTTAAATGATAACCCAACTCGCAACAATGGTTGGAAGTTGGATTTGAAATGGTTTAGGACTAGTGTGTATGGGAATTACTTTATGTATAAGATCTATGACACATGGAACAGGTTACCTTCAGAAGTTGTGAACAGTTCCTCTGTGGATCAGTTCAAGAAAAGGTTAGACCAAATCTTGCACACTATTTGAGGGTGTAGAAAATTTTCCCTGGCACCCATTGTCATTGGTACCTCCTCAGTATGGTCCGCAAGGCCTTTTGAGGTACTTCTTTCCTTGTAACTCCTTGTAACTGTCTCTGTGTGTGTGTGTGTGTGTGCGCGCGCGCGCGTAATACACACAGACCATGCATGGAACAAGGAACTCTTCTAGGAAAATTAAATCCACTATTGTCCGAATAAGTAATGGTAAATGACAAACACTAGTTTTTTCTTTTTCATGATGTTAGCCCGATGTGGGCAGCGGGTCACTCACAAAGAGGTCCCAAAAATATAGCTTCCCTCATCAGCTATCTGCAAAGCAGATAGGATCCAGCTTTGAGAGAGGATCTAGGGTTTCCAAGGCCTTTCGTGTATTCAGAAGTACACCTCATCATGTGTACTCTGAATACACGAAAGGCCTTGGAATCATTTTTCTTTTTCCTTGTGAGTTTGCATCATTCATTCATTTCACGTGTTTAATTATGAAATTACTATCGGGCCCTTAAGGGAAGGAAATAGCGAACTAACAGACAATCTAAAAGAAATATCTGAAACATTGAGAGCCCAGTATGAATTGTTCTTCAGTACTCCAAAAAGTGACAAAGTGATACCTGACATACTGTAGATGCATTCTTCAAAGAGAAATTGCAAGGAGAATATATAACAGACTTTGATTTTACCCCAGAAGATGTAGCAAGAGCTATAGGACAAATGAAATCACATTCAGCTGCAGGTCCAGACAAAGGGAATGCACTATTAATTAAAAACTGTAAAAATGAAATAGCTACACCCTTATACTGGATATGGAGAAGATCCCTAGACACTATGAAAATACCAATAATCTTGAAAAAAGCAAACATCATCCCTATATTTAAAGGAGGGGGTAGATCTCAAGCAAAGAACTATAAGTCAGAGACAATCTATGACTTCTTGGAGACACTGGAAAGATTCAACGAAAATCAACACAGATTCCGATCAGGAAGATCATACCTATCACAACTTATAGAGCATTATAACAATGTTCTAGATGCACTTGAAGGCAATGAAAACTATGATGTCATATTCATGGATTTTGCTAAAGCTTTTGACAAATGTGATCATGGTAGAATAGCACATAAAATGAAACATATGGGAATAACAGGCAAAGTGGGAAAATGGATCTACAACTTCCTCAGAAAATGACTACAGGTGGTCAAAATTCAAGGTGTATCATCATCAGAATCAAAAGTACGCAGCTCAGTACCACAAGGTACAGTGCTGGCCCCACTCGTTCATTATCATGCTAACAGAAATAGACAGCGGAGTAAACAGCAACAGTATAGTAACATCATCTGTGGATGATACAAAGATCAGCAGAAAAATCAGCAATGCAAACGAAGTAGAGACCTTGCAGAGGGGGACAAACAAAATATACAAATGGTCAGAAGACAACAATATGACATTTAACACCGAGAAATTTCAGCTCTTGAGATATGGTAGAAATGAGGAACTTAAAAAGACTGCATATTATGCTCCAGATCAGGGCCGCCGCTTCCATTAGGCGAGGTTAGTAAATGCTAAGGGCACCAAAGATCTGGGGGGCGCCAGCGCCTCCCGCCCTGTGCACGTCTGATAGTATTATGTAAGAACAACATGAAAAAAATAATGAAGGAATGAGAAGCATAGACAAATGATGAAAGGTTGTACGATGATGTACACCAGTTTAGCTTGACTGATATTTACATAATTAACTTATTCATCTTATTGGGTCATTATAGAACTTTCCCTATCATGACCTTTAACCCTTTAGGGACGGGAGTCGTAAATAAGCGATTTAAAAATGTTGCGCGCACAGATGGGAGTCGTCAATAAGCGACTCGGCTTATTTACGGCTTAATATGAGTTCTGGGAGTCGTCAATAAGCGAATAACTGTTTTTATATGACATATGCCCTTCTTGCTTGGAAAAAACAGTAGATATGTCCTTTTTGCACGCATATTTTAGCACTTTTGAGCATTCTGATTTGTTACTACATATGCCTCGCTTTACTCGCTGTTTTGATTGGTCATGACACTTTCTTGAACTGTGAAATGATTTTATAATTTTATAATAAATGTATGTATTAGCAAATTAAAATAGATCAGTGTAAGGCAAATAGTTTCTTCAATATGGTACCTTGATTACTTTGTGGGCAAACCCAATCGTGAAGTGGGAGGCAGGTGGGGGCGCCAAATAGGCTGGCGCCGGACCTGCTCCAGATAGACAAGAAATTCAGAGAAGCACGAAAGCAGTCGACTTGGGGGTAATAATGACTGATGATGCCAAATTCAAGACACAAAATCAGATAGCAATAAACAAAGCAAAAAGAGTCACGGGACAGGTACTAAGAACATTCAAAAGGAGGGACAAGACAGTAATGATCCCCCTACTGAGAGCACTGATCATACCAAAACTTGAATACTGGTCAATTTTGAAGTCCCCAAATAAAAAGGAAGAAATTAATAAACTTGAAGAAACACACACATTTCACAGCCAAAATTGATGGCAGCAAAGAACTCAACTACTGGGAAAGACTATGTAAACTAAATCTGTACTCCTGGAAAGAAGAAAGAGGTATAGCATAATCTACATATGGAAAATGATCAAAAAACTGGTACCAAACCTAAAACTAAACCCAATTATCATCCAGATAATGCTGGAAAATAGGAAACGCAGAATGTGTGTGGTTCCCAAATTAAAGGCCTGACAAGGGACCTCCTCAACACTGAAGTAAAATAGCTTGGTTGTCAGGGGGTCAAGAATTTCAACCAGCTTCCTAAGGACCTCAGAAACATTACAGGGGTCAAAGTTGAAGTCTTCAAGAGAAGATTAGATGCCTGGCTCAGGAGGGTACCAGATGAGCCAGGTGTACTTGGCTATGTATAGTGGAGAGCGCGAGAGTAACTCGCTCCTAAACCAAGCCAGGACTAGAGGCGGGGCCACCAGCTTGACCTTCGTGTGAAGAAAGACTGATGCATGGAACCCAAACAAGGTTAACAAGGTGTGTGTGTGTATATATATATATATAATATATATATATATAAAGGGTGATCCAGAGAAATGGGACCCAAAAGGAACCCCTGTAACTCTTAAAGTATAAGTCCTTTTATAAAATCATACGCATCATTCGAAAGAGGATAGTTACAAGTTTGTAAAGGATTGTATAGGTTTTGACAATACAAGACAAGATAAGATACAAAACAAAATAAAAGTGTTAGTTAAAACTAACCCTTCAAGATGACTGCATGGACTGTGGAACAGCTGCGTTTCATAACTGAGCAATATTATGAGCATGGAAGTGTAGTTTCAGCTCAAAGATCTTTCAAGACAAATTTTCAGATGTCAAAATCACCTTCTAAGAGCTGAAACTACACTTCTTCCATGCTCATAATATTGCTCAGTTATGAAACGCAGCTGTTCCACAGTCCATGCAGTCATCTTGAAGGGTTAGTTTTAACTAACACTTTTATTTTGTTTTGTATCTTATCTTGTCTTGTATTGTCAAAACCTATACAATCCTGTACAAACTTGTAACTATCCTCTTTCGAATGATGCATATGATTTCATAAAAGGACTTATACTTTAAGAGTTACAGGGTTTCTTTTGGGTCCCATTTCTCTGGATCACCCTTTATATATATATATATATGGCTACGTAGTGGCCGATGTCGTAACACTGCTTCTCGGAGATCAGCGAAGTTAGGCGACATTGGGTCTGGGTAGTAGTTGGATGGGAGACTGTCCTCTGCGCCCAGATTATGTAGCGACCCGTGGTTCGGATCCCACGTAAAGCTGTAGGTCCCCTCCGTCATATGACCTTAGATGTTGCGAAGGAGGTTAAACAACCCCAATTAAAAAAAAAATATATATATATGTGTGTGTGTGTGTGTGTGTGTGTGTGATATATATATATAAACTCCCGAAACCATCATTGTTGGAAGAAAATGTGCCAAAAGCATTCACATCTTTGTCAGATGATGCGGCACCGAGGGGGAACCTCTGAAGCATCAGATGAGGTCTTTGTTGATGAGGAGACAGAACTCTCAGCAATGAACCAACCAATTCATATCAGAAAATCCCATTGACAAACCGAAGTTCAAGAGAACAGAAGGATATGTTCCTGCCAAAATGGCAAAAATTCAAGACAGTGAAAAAACATCTTGAAATGGTAAGCAACGCAAAGGGAGATGATGCAGGTCCATCAACACAGAACACATCCTACAAGCCTGAGGATATAATTACAGGATTGCAAGAGAAATACCTCTCAGTGGAGAGACACGAAAAAATAATGATCCTGACAATCTTTGCACCATCATTGAGTGCGAGAAAAATGATGGCTGAATTAGCATAGCAGCTTGCGAAGGAAAAGGGGATCATGTCTTCTTCAAATCTGAAGATTGGCAAGGAATTACCATTGCAGGTTACGGAAACGGTTAAGCATTTCTATCGTCGCAACAAAATTAGCAGGCAAATGCTGGGGAAAAAAGATTGTTTAACTCTGAAAGAGAATGGAGAGGGAAAAAATTCAAAAGTGGCTGGTGTTATGCAACCCTTAAAGAAGTGTATCAACAGTCCAAGGAAAAGCTTCCAAATCTATCGATTGGTTTTCCGAAGTTTGCGATGCTGCGGCCAAAGGAATGTGTCCTAGCGGGATCGAGCAAGACACAGCATGTGTGCATCTGCGCAATTTATCAAAATGTGAAACGCATAATGACTGGATTAAGGATGGGGGAAGTTACTGGCTCAGAAGTACCCCTGAATAGCTACTACCGTGCAACCCTAGTCTACCCTTTTTTTTTTTTTTTTTTTTTTTTTTTTTGCAATACTTGTCCTGGTGTCGATTTCCTCAAAGAACTTCTCAAATGTTATGAGGAAAAGGGGATTGACAAAATTCAATACAACCAATGAATGACAACAGATCATTCATAACTGGAATCTGTCATCCAAACAATGCAGGATTTTCTAGACACCTCCTCCTGACTGGCACAGATTGCCCACCATGATTTCATGGTGAAAGAACAGGCGAAATATATGGAACAGAGGAAGCACGAACATGGTGAGGGAGAATTCCTAGCCATAGGCAATTTCTCCGAAAATTACTCATTCGTAGTTCAAGACGCAGCTCAAGGGTTCCACTGGAACAATTCTCAGGCAACCCTTCACCAGTGAGTATTATTATCAGAAGGAAGGGGTCCTCAAACACGGCTCTTTAACAATTCTATTGGAGTGTAAACACATGAGATCGTGACAATTCATCTCTTCTAGAAAGTTCTGATGGATCATCTAAAGTCTCAATTTAATATCACCAGAATTATCTACTTTATCGATGGATGTGCCGGCCAATACAAAAATTGCAAGAACTTCTCGAACTTATGTCAACACCATGAAGAATTTGGAATGCCAGCTGAGTGGTATTTCTTCGCCACTAGCCACGGCAAAGGTCCACCAAATGGTGTTGGAGGAATTGTCAAGAGAAGCATCGAAGGAAAGTCTTCGTCAGCCTTATGGAGAGCAAATTTTAACTCAAAAGGACTTTTTCCAATTCGCTTCCCTGAAATTGACTGGGATCTCTTTCAGGTACACAACACAAGAGGAGTATTCAAAGGAGAAGGATATTTCGGATCCAATTTTATTGAAGGCAAGGACTAGACCAGGAACACAAAAATTGCATTCCTTAATCCCAGTGATAAAAACCATTGCGCTTATTAAGTCTATATGCTCTGTTATGCTCCTTTATGAACTCACCTATTTCCCTAGTCTACCACTTGGGCCTACCATGATTTCTAGCACGCTTGGGCCTATGAGGAATAAATTCCCTTTCAATATTCATAAAACTTTCTTTAAATGCCTCCCAATACAAATTTGTGTCATTACCCATAAATAAGTTATCCCAGTCCACTACTCTCATCCTATCTGCAAAACTATCAAAATTGGCCCTATGAAAATCAGGACTTCTATTACGTTACTATCCTTAGTGTTTTCTATCAATAACTTAAACCTAAGAATTTGATGATCACTATATCCTAAACTCTCACCTACTTCTAAACCTTTGACTATATTTTTACCATTCATCATCACCAAATCTAAAATATTGTCACCGTGCGTTCGTTCAATAACCATCTGTCGTAAAAAATTATCTTCCATGAACTCAATCAATCTCAAACCCTCCTCACTACCAGTAAAAGTCTCGTAATTAACATTAGGGTGGTTAAAGTCTCTGACAATTATACTATTCCAATTGTCAATAAAGTTACCAAGAAGTGAGTAAAATCTAGTATCAGTATCGAAGGGTTGAATGGGACATCTATAAACAACAAAATTAAAACTAATACTACGCGCCCTAACTTCAACGCATATCGCATTAATTACTGCTGGAAAACCTGTCTTAACCTCGATAGCCCTAAGGGAATTACGAATGTACAGCAAAACAACACCACCAATCATATGTAACCTATTATTAGTAAAGAGTTTAAAACCTGGTATATCAAATTCCCCCAACAAGTCCCGAGTCACAGTATTTAACCACGTTTCAGTGATAGCAACTATATCATAGTTACCGGAACAAATTATTGCCTTAAATTCATTTAATTTATTTCTAATACTACGTGCATTACAATAAAAGATGTTTAAGTTATTTTTTACCACAGGCCGGCATTTTAAACTATTTTTCACATCAGGCCTGCATTCCCCGGACCCACAACATTTAAAGAAGGCTTCGACCTATACAGTTTTCATACATTTTCGTCAATTAACCCTTTCACTCACTGGGTAGACAATTGTGTAGCTGAAAAATAAACCATATTGATTCTTATATAACTACACATAAAGGCAAATTTCTTTTTTACCCTATGTCATAATTTGTGAGCGAAAGGGTTAACCTACCTAGCCTAGCATTACCTATTTCATTAAAATGCACCCCCATCTTTTATAAAAAGGCTAGGATCACTGAATTCTGACCACAGCTTTACGAAGGGTACATTTTCCTCAGCACAAATCTCTTCTAAATTAGTATTCAAAAATATCGTTTTAGAAGTAATCCTAAGACCCAAACCTTGCCTAGGGGTAATACCTAGAACTAAAGACCTATCTGACCTCGCCTTCAGGGACCTAATTAACTCCCTATATCTCTCCAAAAGGTCAGGCACTCTCATATCGGGCCTATACGAGTCATTGTCCCCTACCATCATCATCAATATCAAGTGACAGGAGGCAATGTCAATCCTATCCACTTCATCTCTAACTCTGTCAACCCTGGCCCCTGGTTGTCAGGGGGCCAAGACTTTTTAACCAGCTTCCAGAGGACCTCAGAAACATTACAGGGGTCAAAGTTGAAGTCTTCAAGAGAAGACTAGATGCCTGGCTCAGGATGGTACCAGATGAGCAAATGTACCTGGCTATGTACCGTGGAGGGGGCAAAAAAAACAACTAGCTCTTCCACCATGCCAGACCTAGAGGCGAGGCCACCAGCTTGACCTTCGTGTGGAGAGAGACCAACACACAGAACAGCAACAAGGTTTAACAAGGTGGTGTGTGTGTGTGTGTGTGTGTGTGTGTGTGTGTGTGTGTGTGTGTGTACAGTAAATACTTGATAAGTCGGACTATATAGGGCTCTAGCCACTCCGACTCATTGAAAAGTCTGACTCATCGCGAATTACCTTAATTCCCCCCCCCCCCCCCTTATTTACCCCTAAAGAGGCATAAATACTCTCTAACCTTTTAAGTTTGATTAGTGAGAGTCTAATACAATGTTCAAAATAAACATTAAAAAACAATAAAACTTTGTTTCACTTACCGTTGCTGGAATTATTTTGAGCACGAAACAAAAAATTTTATCATTTACCTTTTCATACAATACAGTATTAAAAAAAATACTTCACTTAGTAAAAGAAAAAATAATAATGGCACTTGACATAGGAAACACTTCTCTCAGTAAAATAAACAAAAGAATAATAGCACTTGACAGAAGATGAGTGACTCATCCCGAATTCTGACTCATCAAAGTCTGACTCATCGAGTATTTACTGTATATATATATATGTATTGAATCGAATAACCTTTGAATAACCTTTATTAATAATAAAATAAATATTCTTTTCAATTTACAATGACATGAATAATTGTGAAGCTTGACTATTTTTTAATTTTATTTAATTTGATATATATATATATATATATACATATATATATATATACCTGGCTATGCGAGGTGGAGAGCGCAAGAATCCAACTCACTACTTCACCAGGCCAACTCGAGAGGAGGGGTGACAAGCTTGACCTTCATGAAATGAGAAATCATCGCGCGGAACCTTTGTAAGGTTGTAAGGTATATATTAGTGGTGGACCGGATATCCGCATCTGCAGATAACCACACCATTTTTAACATCAGCATCTGCATCCGCACTTCTGACTGCAGATGTTATGCGGATATTACCTCTAATAAATTATGCAATTTACAATTAAATTAGCTTATAAGGCCCAGTCATGCACATTTCATGTAAAGTATTAATTATTAATGAACAAACAAATAGATAAACCTCAAAATATAAATACCTGGTAACACAGAAAATTTAATGAAACTTGTTTCATTGAATTTTCTGTGGCTGAAACTCTTGAGAAAGTTATTTTTATCATAATGAAAACATTAATATTAATTTTAATTCTTATGCATTGCCTGCCATAATAGTAATAGCATGAAATTTGAAAAATTGTCATATATTCATAATTCTATATTATATTGATAGATTAACTAAATATCCGCATCTGCGGATATTGGAATTAAAGATTCGCATCCACAGATGTTGAAAAACTGACATCTGGTCCACCATATATATATATATATATATATATATATATATATATATATATATATATATATATATATATATACAGTGAAACCTCGTTAAGTCGAACTCGGTTAACTCAAAATCTCGGATAAGTCGATATAATTGTTAGGTCCCTGCTAATTTACATAGAAAATACTGTACTTCCACTCCTCTTATCTCAAAATCGGATAAGTCGAAAAACCAGATACCTCGAGGTGAATTTGAAGACCCGGAGCGACCTTTTCATATACTTAACTCGAAGTGTTAATTTTCTGACGATCCTGCCCATTGCCTTGATACATTCTAATCGTATCACCAATCCTGTGTATACCTGCTTATTAATTTCTGAGAAGGCGGCTTGTCCCAGGGGAATAGTGAGGTGGATCCCTTTGCCCAGAGAGTCGTTACAATACTTAATTCCTCGAAGTGTTAATCTTCTAGATGATGCCGCCCATTGCTTTGATACATTCGAATCGTATCACTGATCCTTTTTATAAGATACTGTACTGTATTTGTACTATATATAAAGGCTTAAAACTATACAGGATATTCAGTCGTATTTCCATCGGCGTCGCTGGAAGTTGTGCGGTTTATTTAGACATTTTACTGCCCCTTTCAAAATGAGTAAGCGCAAACTTAACACCAAAGATATCAAGCAGAAGTACGAAGCGCTGCTTGAAGTTGAGCGTGGTTTAAAGTCAAAGTTGCAAATTGCTAAAGAAAATGGTATTCCAGCAAATATGCTTAGTACTTGGATAAGAAACTCTGAAAAAATTAAAACAGCATTTACACAACACCAATTTGTTCCCAAATGTATTAAATGAGGATGAAATAATACAAGACATCACCACAGCTTCTGACAATGAATCAGACAATGATGAACCGGAAAACCACCCTTCTCCCGTGATAAATTCAACACAAGGAGTTTCGATGTGTAATGAACTAAGAAAACTCCTCCAAGCATCAGGAGCAGATGAGTGCCTTCAATCTCTCGCAAAAATTGAAAATTTTATTCGTAATAAATCCCATGCTAAGCAAAAATCAATAATTGAGTTTTTAATAAAAAAATAAAATTTACCCACATAAGTTGTTCCCTCTATTATTAATTACATACATAGAATGTAACTTTTTCAATTAAAGACTGTAATTTACTTTTTAGAATACAGTAATTACATACTATGTATATTGCTAGTGTTCTGTTTGTATATGAATATCTTATACTATATTTTTTTTATTAAACCTAACATGTTTTTATTCTTTCGTATTTTCCTTGTTTTAATATGCATGGCTGAGAACAAAAATTAGAATGAGAAGAGCATTTTTATTTCATGATCGGTTAACTCGAAGTGATTTTCTCAGGCCCTTCGACTTCGAGTTAACGAGGTTTCACTGTATATATATATATACAGAGGAGGGTGATCAAATTATTAGAGCCACCCCTTGGAAACACATTTTCTTATAATATGATGTTTTTAGTTTAAATAATAACCTTTTAAGTATGCAGACAGTATTCCAAATTGTTAACATATGTAGTGTTCTCTACCTGAATAACAGAAACTGGGGATAGGGGTTAATTTGGGGAGTAGGGGGAGGGGAGTATGTGAAAAGTGGGTTCAGTAGTGTTTCAGCTGTGAATGTGGAAGGTTGTATCAAGTGGTCATGTGCGTTAAGTGTATGTTAAGTTAATGATAAGTTATTATATTTAAACCATTGTATGATATGCACTCATACACCCATATGATATTGTTTCTCAGCAACATATTGCGACTTTTTTTTAAATTAGTGTTTCTTTATAAGAATAACTTTTATGTACTGTAGGCTACCCAACATGGCTAAGAAATGTGATCTATCGCCAAAGAAGTAAGGTAGAATGCTCCCGATGCTGACTGCAACTGATTATTCTCACAGAAAAATAGCTAGAGAACTGAATGTGTTACATGCGAGTGTTGACAGGATCACATCAAAAATTAAAGTTGAAGGGGATAATCCAGAGCTGACTCCAAAAAGAAAGGGTAAATGTGGTCGGAAAAGGATAACTACACCTAGAGCTGACAGATACATTGAAAAGAAACTAGTAAATAATAGGAGAAGCACTACTAACAAACTTAAATTGGAGCTGTAGAAGAAAAACATCAACATTTTGACAATGACCTTAAAAAGGCATGCCAGGGAATTTGGATTGAGTAGTTGCCAGCCAAGGAAAATGCCAAAATTGACTCCAACAATGATCAAAAATTGCTTAAAGTGGGCTAAATATTACTCAAAGTTCACTGTAGATGACTGGAAATCAGTAAGTCACAATATTTTAGTGATCTTGTATACTTATTTTGAGTAAAATGTATTATTTTGATATCTGTATGACAAGGCACATTTCATTTTGGTTGCAATCATTTCTTTCTCTTTTCATTTGCAGGTGTGTTTCAGTAACGAATCTACATTCCAAGTCATGTCTGATAAATCACAGTACGTTAGGCGACGTGTTGGTGAGGAATATCATCCAGACTGTGTCGTAAGTACAGTTAAGCATCCAACATCTGTCATGATATGGGCAGTGATAACCGCCGTTAAGCGGTAAAGGTACTGGATGAATTTACATTGTTGAGGGTACTATGAGGCAGGACCAATACCAAAAGGTTTTGGAAACAAGACTTATTCCACAGAGCACCGACTGATTTCCAAATGGTGAGCCATTCCATTTTATGCAAGATTCGGCCCCATGCCATACTGCAAAGTCAGTTAAAAGTTTTCTGGCTGCAAAGAATATTCCTCTCATGGATTGGCCAGGAAATTCTCTGGATATGAACCCTATCGAAAACCTATGGGAAATAGTAAAGCGTAGACTGAAAGGCGAGGAAATAACAACTCAAATAGTTACTAGAACAAATAATTGCCATTTGGAACTGTGATCCTGAGATACAGGCTAGCTGCAAAGCCTGTATAGAGAGTATGCCTAGACGGGTTGTTGCCTTAATTAAGGCCAAAGGAGGACCCACTAAGTACTAAATGTGTTTAATATGATGGTAGAGTGTATATAAATATATTCTGAAATAAAATAAGTTTAAATTAGCCAAATTTTACTATTATTAGCATTAGAAATAAACTTATACAAGAAAAACTATTTTTTTATGTAGTGGCTCTAATAATTTGATCACCCTCTATATATATATATATATATATATATATATATATATATATATATATATATTGTACATTTATTGTTTAGAACATATAAATGACATATGCACAACCTATAGAGAGACTTTTCAGTGTTGCAGGTAAAGTTTTTCATCCACACATGTGTAATTTAAGTGATTCATGATTTGAAGATTTAATGTTTATTAAATGTAACCAGTAACAAGTAATCAATAGCTTTTTTTTTTTAAATACAGTACATTATTGGGAGGCCCTTCGGCAGTACTTCTGTGATTTCCCATGGAATGATTGCTGCTTCCATGCAGGGTTGTGGAGTCGGAGTCGGAGTCGTGGAGTCGGAGTCGTGGAGTCGGAGTCGTGGAGTCGTACGTTTCAGGGCGGAGTTGGAGTCGGAGTCGGTAAAAAACTTCCGACTCCAATTTCTGTCCTGTGTCACCCTTAATTTCTAAATCCTAAATACTAACATTTAGGTTATTTAGTTTTTTTGGTCAATAAACCTTATTCATTGATAGCCCCTAGATTAAGTTTTTTTAATATTTTTTTTTTACATTTTCAGAATATACAATTAATATTTATTTAAATATAAAATATAAAATATAAAATTTCACACTTAGTGTGGTGGTGATGAAATGTCTTATTATTATGATAATTATAGAGTGAAACACTAGAGGAGTCGGAGTCATATATTTAAAATGTGAGGAGTCGGAGTTGGATTTTTAGATTTTTTACAATGTGTGGAGTCGGAGTCGGAGTCGGAGTCGAATTTTTGACAATGTGTGGAGTCGGAGTCGGAGTCGGAAAATTTTGGACCGACTCCACAACCCTGCTTCCATGGCTGGGGCCGTTCTGAGTGTGCAGAGTGTATCACAGTGGTGATTCTCTCAGGCATGAAGACGTATATTCCATATTCTATTCCTACTACTAATACAAAAAACTTGGTTTAACTTCACTTGTTCTAATGCTATCCGCAACAAAGAGGAGGCTTTCAGAAGGTACCATCACCATCCAACTCCTGACTCTCACTCAGCTTATATTTCTGCCTGGAATTGTGCAAAATCTGTTCTTCAACTCCACAAAAATTCCTTTAGCCGACAAAAATTTGAAAATGATATGGTTATTCTTAAGAACTGTGCTTCTGTGCTGACACTCTGCCTAGGCAAACTCTTTCATCTATGTCTTTCATCTGGTAATTTTCCTTCCTGCTGGAAGTTTGCTTTCATTCAGCCTGTCCCAAAGAAGGGTGACTGCCCTCCAACTATCGTCCAATTGCTTTGATTTCTTGCCTTTCCAAAGTTTTTGAATCTATCCTTAATGGGAAGATTTTTAAACACCTTTCTTCTCACAATCTTCTTTCAGATCATCAGTATTGATTCCGCAAGGGATGCTCCACTGGCGATCTTCTTGCATATCTCTCTGACTCTTGGTCATCCTCCTTTCGGGATTTTGGTGAAACTTTTGCTATTGCACTAGACATATCAAAAGCTTTTGATAGAGTCTGGCACAAATCTTTAATTTCAAAACTGCCCTCCTTCAGTTTCTATCCTTCTATCTGTTCCTTCATCTCTAATTTACTTTCTGGCCGATTTATAGCTGCAATTGTAGATGGCCACTGTTCTTCTCCTAAAGTTATTAACAGTGGTGTTTTTCAGGGTTCTGTCCTGTCACTCACTCTTTTCCTTTTATTTATTAATGATCTTTTAATTCACACTTCCTGTCCTATTCACTCCTATGTTGATAATTCTACTCTTCACTTCTCCACCCGCTTCCCAAAGCATCCCTCTCAGCAGTCACTCCATGATTCACGTAGGACAGTTATAGGACACCTGACCTTTGATCTTTCTGCTATATCTGATTGGGGCAGAGAAAACCTTGTGGGTTTCAATGCCTCAAAAACTCAGTTGCTCCATCTGTCTACTCATCACAATCTTCTACACAACTATCCCCTTACCTTCAACAACACACAACTCAATCCTTCCTCTTCTTTTAACATTCTTGGCATTTCCTTTTCTCATGATCTTTCCTGGAAGGATCACCTATACTCTTTCTAAAACAGCTTCTAAGAGGTTAGGTGTGCTGTACTGCCTCTGCAGTTTCTTCACCCCCACTCAGTTGCTGTCTCTATACAGGGTTCTTGTTCACCCCCTGTATAGTGTATGCTTCTCATGTGTGGGGTGGTTCAACCCACACAGCTGTACTTGAGCAGGTGGAATCAACTTTAGGCTTTTCATCTCATCAAATCTCTCTCTCTCTCTCTCTCATACTGATCGTAGGGACTATGTTGGGGAGTTCGAAATTCCCGGGTATAGAATGTTTCGCAAAGACTGCACCCATGGGGAGGGGGGTGGGGTACTAATATACGTCAGACACACGTTGAGTCCGGTTGACTGCCAGTTCCGGTCGGAACGGGAGCTGCTTGGCGTCGATCTGAACGTGGGAGGGACGAACTATAGGTTAATCTTGGTGTACAGACCTCCGCATCTCCTCCTCGAGGAGGATACAGCCCTGTACACCGAACTCAGTAGCCTGCTAGGGGATAGGGTGTGTAGTTTTAGGAGACTTCAACTGTCGCGGCATAAAGTGGGAAAACAGGACTGCCGATGCTGAAGGGAAGGGGCTAGTTGACTTTGCTGATGAGAACTTCCTCACTCAGTGGGTCAACGAGCCTACACGAGGCGAAAGCATTCTAGACTTAGTGTTCATGACCGAAGACAACCTCGTCACTGGCCTCACCGTTGACGAATCGTTGGGCGGGAGTGATCACGGTCTTATTAGGTTCCGTGTGTGCGTCCCTCGGGTGGAGCGTAGTAACTCGAGAGGCAGTAAGCTCGATCTGCAGTGGGCGAACTTTGTTAGCCTCAGGGATAGCGTAGGAGATATGGGGTTAGAGGTCGGCGGCGATGTTGAGGGTGTGTGGAGTGCATTCCGGGACGAGTTTATGGTGCTGCAGTCTGCTGCCATACCCTCAAAACCGGTCACCCCTGCTTCAACGCAGCCTAAGTGGTTCAATCGTGACATTGCTTCGGCTATCCGAAATAGGAAAGTAGCGTATAGGAGGGCGAAGGCCAATCGTTCCCATGAGAACACTTTAGCGTATGTCCGCCTGTGTAGGGAAGTGAAGGCGAAGGTTAGGTTAGCGAAACGTAACGAAGAACTACGGGTGGCAAGCCTCTGCAAGGGGAACCCTAAGGAGTTCTTCAGTTATGTTAATAGTAGAAAGCCCATTAGAAGCATGATAGGTCCGTTAAAGGACGGAAGCGGCGTTCTGCGGACCTCGGACACGGACATCGCCAATGTGCTTAATGAGTACTTTGCGGGAGTGTTCACCAGGGAGGACACGCGCATCATCCCCGAGCCAGGTGTGAGGCACGAAGGTGCTGGCCTGGATAATGTTCGATGTACCGCGACAGTCGTTGCCGATAGAATAGACAAACTGAGCGCGTTTAAGGCTCCTGGGCCAGACCAGTTTCTCCCCAGAGTGTTGCGGGAGGTGCGCGACCAGGTGGCTCCCCACCTGGCTACAGTCTTCAACAAATCGTTGGAGACGGGCCAGGTGCCTGGTGACTGGAGGGAAGCCAACGTGACCCCTATCTTTAAGAAAGGGGATCACGAAAGTCCAGGGAACTAGCGTCCTATTAGTCTCACTTCAGTTGTAGGTAAATTATTAGAAAGGATAATAGCTGATAGAATCGTTGACCATTTGGATTCCTACAAGCTGCTTGGGGACTCCCAACATGGGTTTAGACGGCATAGGTCGTGTCTCACCAACTTGCTCGAGTTTTTCCACGTCATGTTGAGTGAGCACGATAAGAGTAGGGCGATTGATATACTTTATCTCGACTTTCAGAAAGCCTTTGATAAGGTACCTCACCCCCGGCTAATGGCGAAAGTGCGCGCGCTGGGTATCGGTGGGGAAATAGGTAGGTGGATTGAAAACTGGCTGAGGAATAGGCGGCAGAGGGTGGTAATTAAAGGGGCTAGTTCGGGTTGGGCCTCGGTCACTAGTGGGGTTCCTCAGGGTTCCGTTTTGGGGCCACTGTTGTTTACCATTTACATAAATGATATCGACGGTGGCATCGTCAGTCGGATCGCCAAATTCGCTGATGACATCAAGCTTGGGGCCAATGTTGGGACGCCCGAAGCGATCGAGGAACTGCGTGCGGACCTAGGTAGGATAGGAGAGTGGTCCGAAAAATGGCAAATGCCGTTTAACTTGGGTAAATGCAAAGTGATGCACATTGGCTACGCCAATCCCGTCGGACTACTCGATGTTGGGCAGTAATATCGAGGTGACTGATTTAGAAAAGGACTTGGGTGTGCTAATTAGCAGCGACCTTAAGTTTACGAAACAGTGTGTAGAGGTGGAAAAGAAAGCCCAGAAACTATTGGGTTATATCAGGAGGCAATTTCAGTTTCGGAACAAGGAGATTGTGCTCTCACTGTACAATTCCCTTGTTCGGCCGTACCTGGAGTATGCTGTGCAGTTCTGGTCGCCCACCCTCAGGAAAGATATTGAGAGGCTGGAGCGAGTGCAGGCGAGGGCCACAAAGTTAATCCCTTCCGTTAGGCATATGGGCTACAATCGACGGTTACGCGCCCTGAACTTGTTTTCGCTTGAAACTCGGAGGCTGCGCGGTCAACTGATCAAGGTTTTCAAGCTCTTACAAGGGTTCAACGATGTCAATTTTAGAAGTATGTTTAGTTTAAATGATAACCCAACTCGCAACAATGGTTGGAAGTTGGATTTGAAACGGTTTAGGACTAGTGTGTGTGGGAATTACTTTACGTATAAGATCTGTGACACATGGAACAGGTTACCTTCGGAAGTTGTGAACAGTTCCTCTGTGGATCAGTTCAAGAAAAGGTTAGACGAAATCTTGCACACTATTTGAGTGTGTAAAGACATTTAGGACCTCAGTCTGCGGAAATTTCTTTTCCTATAAAATAGTTAATATCTGGAACCAACTTCCGTCAGACGTTGTTTCCAGTCAAAGTGTAAATCTGTTTAAAAATAGGCTAGACAAAGTACTGAACACACTCATAGTTTAAGATTAAAACCTCAGAAAACTCTGCAGGAGTTCGCTTGCTCGGTGTCTCTGTGAGCAAGCTAAATATAGAGCTATTTATATATTCTCCACTTTCCTGTAAAATTTCCTTGGCTACTTTTCCAGGGTCAAGGTATTTTCTTCAACCTTTTTCCGTACCTGCCTCTGGCAGGGAGGGAGCGGAGGGTGGGGAGAGAGCCTTCTACTTTTCTATCCAGTTTTCTACTACTGCTAGGATAGTTGAAAGAAAAATAAACTTTCACAAAATTTTCCCTGGCACCCGTTGCCATTGGTACCTCCTCGGTATGGGCCGCAAGGCCTTTTGAGGTACTTCTTTTCCTTGTAACTCCTTGTAACTCATATTTTCAGTCTTTCATCTACTCAACTGGTCAAATCTGGAACAATCTTCCTCAATCCATCTTTCCTCTTGTCTATGACCTCCCATCTTTCAAACGCAGTGCCCAGGCATCTTGAAAACCTTGGACCTTGATTTTGGCTCTCTTCTTCTTCTATGGGAGGGGCGCTTTTGCAGGTGTTTGCCCTTGGCCCCTCCATCCTGCATAAAAAAAAAATGGCAATGGAAGTAATGGTGCATATTTGTATTTGAGACTGTATTTGTATTTATGTCATAAACTGAAATATTTGTATTTGTATTTGTATTTGATATTCCCTGTAGGAATGTATTTGTATTTGCTTGTGTGTATTTGACCCCATCCCTGTAA
Source organism: Bathynomus jamesi (assembly GCA_023014485.1). Taxonomy (NCBI): domain Eukaryota; kingdom Metazoa; phylum Arthropoda; class Malacostraca; order Isopoda; family Cirolanidae; genus Bathynomus; species Bathynomus jamesi. Next base: position 49,704 of record JAJOZX010002411.1, on the reverse strand, counting down.
CTGTATTTGTACACCACTTCTTTTTCTATTATTTCAAAGATTATTTCAATTTTCATTTGTAATGACAGAATTAACTAAATGCAACTTTATTTTATTTTCTGCTAATTCAATTTATATTTCTTATTTTCCTTTTGTAAAAATAGAAATGAATCTTGAAGATTTTTGCTTGAAAAACTGTCATGTTTCCCAATGGCATATTCACATAAAAATATTGTAATTAAACTACTTGTCACTAAAAATACAAAATTAAATGTTAATGCCAACATTGTGCAAACCTATATGGATGTGATGTGTATCTTATGTAATGTGTTCTTTCTGAATAAATATTATTATTATTACTACTACTTTCTGCACTAATTATCTTTGGGCAGCAAATTTGTACTAATTAGGCCTATAAAAAAGGTTCTGGCAGAACTCCAAATTTACTTTATAAGATCTTTTTGACTGCTGCTTAAGTTACCTCCTAGTTTTGCAAATGTTCATTAAACACAATATCTCAACCTTCCTGGAGGTAACAAGAGGTGCTCAATACAACCTAATTCAAAAAAATTAAGAACACAAGCAATCCAACTGTCTAATTTACTCATCATTCTGGCTTTATGTCTTCTAAACTATGGGCTTCATGGTATGAAAAGGTTTGTCACTTCACATAAAACACAGTTATTGGCAGGCACGTACAGAGGAGGGGGGGAGCTACAGGGGATTGAGCCCTCCCATTTGCCCCTTCATGCCTTAGAAGCGCCCTTTTTTTCCATAAATGTATAAATGCTGCGAAGAGACTTATTTTTTTTTAGGGGGGAGGAGATCATGCCCTTTTTCTTAACTTTCAGCCTCCCCATATGAAGTGTCCTGTACACGAGCATGGTTATTGGTATATTCATTACGGTACTTTTCTTGTAGTATCTGACAGTCTGAAAGAAGACTGGAAAAAGTGTTTTCAGAATCTTCTTAAGGATAAATTCAAATCTTTAGAAGAGTAAGAAATCAAAGCAATTGGACTAGAGTTCGAAAGTTGAGAGCTGTCACCCTTATTTGGAACAGGCTGAATGAAAATGTACTTCCAGCAGGAAGGAAAAGTACCCAATGAGAGACAGACGAGAGTTTGCCTAGGCAGGGTGTCAGCACTGAAATGCAGTTCTTGAGGACAGCAGGAAGAACACCATCAGGACTGTATGCTTCCCTAGGATTGAGCCCAGATAGGGCAGAAAAAACATCTTTGGAAATGATTCTAATTTCAGACATCATAACATCAGAGGGAGGAGGAGATGGAGGAACAGCACCAGAATCATCCAGGGTTGAGTTAGAGGTGAAAGTTTGAGAGAAGAGTTTCAGCTTTATCAGAAGAGACTGCAACTGAGCTGTCAGAATAGAAAAAGAGGAAGGAAAGAAGTAGTAAAGTTGTTGGAGAGGTTCTTAGCTAGGTGCCAGAAAGAGTGATAAAAATTAGAACTGGGTAGGTTTTCACATTTTTATCTGATGAAAGAATTTTTGGCGAGTTGAAGAACAGATTTTGCATGATTTCAGGCAGATATATAAGCTAAGTGAGAGTCAGGAGTTCAACAGCAATGGTACCTTCTGAAAGCCTCTTTTCTGTTGCAAACAGTATTAGAACAAGCAAAATTAAACCAAAGTTTTTTTTTGTATTAGAACAAGCAAAATTAAACCAAAGTTTTTTTTTTGTTATAGTAGTAAGAACAAAATATGGAATGTATGCCCCCATGCCTGAAAGAATCACCTTCATGATGCACCCAGTGCACTCGAAGCCCAGCCACAAAAGCAGTAATCATTCCATGGGGAAACCAGAGTACTGCCTAAGGGCCTCCCAATCAGCAGGATCAAGGGAATCAAGAGGTCTATAATGATGAAACAATCTTAGATATATTCATTATTACTTTTCTAAATTTCATAGTCCTGAAATAAATGTAAGCATAATGGCAATGTTTAAAATAGAAGTTTATTTTGAGTTACCCAATAAACCAAATTCTAATGTGATACATATATGTTTTACTAACCTCTTTTATATACTTGGCAGTTTTGGCTTGTTTTAGTTGGGTCGCATCCTCTTTGTTGATTTGATGAGATGAAACAGTTGTAGGTAATGAGTGACAGCTACCTTCAAACGATTCTGTTTTCAAAGATGGGCTGCATTTGTTCACATCAAAACTATCACTATTTTTTGCTTCAGTTTTCATGAAAGCACCCAAGTCTTTCTCAGACTGAGATATCAGTTTAATTTTCTTTCTCTTTGGAAGTGGGTTCTCACTGTCTTTTGTGAATGATTTATTTTCTTGGTTTGCACTGATACTATTGAAATCTAAAACAGAGGACTCTTCATCTAATGCTGAGAAAAGGGTTTTGGGATTCGAGAGAGACTTCCTTTTATCTTCTGAAATAGGTTCAGATCTTTTATATAAAGAATTTGGGTCTAAATCTTTGGTTTTAGAGTTCACTTTCTCTCTTGCATGTTCAGATACAACTGGACGACTGGATGTTGGCTGGAAGGCATTTGCTGCCACTGGAATCATTGAAGTAGATGGACCACCTTCATACTGAATTTTCATGGAACATTTACAATCCTCCTTTGTACCTCCAATTTTGAGTTCAGGATACTAAAAATAAAATGCACTCTGTTATTTAAAGTACACTTTTTTCCTCTTCATGGTCTGTTAGTATAGGGCATAGGTCAGGAACCTGTGACTCATTGAAGCTTTGGATTAGGTGACCCAACCCAAAGTTTCAATTTTTATTATGATGGCACACAGCCATCATAATAAAATAATACAAATTTTCTTTATACATTTTCTTAAGATTGAAGGCTTATGGTTCATTTAAGTGTATCATCATTTTGATGTGGCTCATGCTATTGAAAAGGTTTCTGATGCCCAGTGTACAACCAATAAGTTAAATGTTTAGTAGAAATGTACTAAATGCATTAACTCAAACAAACCCTACTTTAAAACCAAAGAATACTTACCATATTCTTAGCAATTCTAAAGAACTGAATAATTTCCTTTAGAGCTATCCCAAAGTTTTCATGCACCTTCATATGGGGTTTGACCCATGATGACAGCTCCTGTTTGAATCCGAACTCTCCGAACCTTTTGTCGCACAGTATGATGGCTCCAAAATCATCTTTGTGGCGAATAACACGCCCAATCGCCTGATTCACAGCCCGAGAGGCTTCCAACTTGTACCAATTAGCGCCAGTTAAACCTTTCTAAACATAAAATATATTTTAGATTTACAACAAGAATATTTTACTAAAATCTATATTGCCAACAACTCTCTTCTCAATTTTAATGGATGTAAGAGGGTGGCACTGTTCCTAATATGAGACAGTAGACCAACTACCCATTACTCAGAATAAGATATCAGTGCAGTGAGACATGATGCTATAATTTAGAGAGGAAAGAGTTATCATTAGAGCCCAGATGTGTTCAGGCAAAATGCCATAAATGCCTTTTTTTTGGGTGTTAATAGGAAAAAGTGCCTTTTTCGTCATAAAGTGCCTAATTTGTCTTTTTTTCTATTATTTCTGGTTAAGATTCAGTAGAACACATCCACCAAACTCTATACAGTCAACCCTCGCTATAATGGACCCCGTTAGAGCGGATATCAGATAAACTGGACACACCACTGGCGACATTAACCAGGAAAAGAAGCAGCGTGTGACCCTGTCAGTGACCCAGAAGCTGGAATTAATCAAGAAGTTAGAGGCGGGTGCTTCGGTGGCCAAGGTGTGCGCGGAGTATGGCGTGAAAAAGCAAACTGTTTCCGACATTCGTAAGGCCAAGGACAAGCTAACTTTTATATTTTTATTATATTTCATTATTTTCTGTATCATTTATCATGTATCATGTTCAGCAGACAGTGCACAGTACTGTATATAGTATCTCCATTACCATATCATATACGTATACCATAGGTTACCAGTACCGTCGGTTATATCGGACAATTGGCTATAACGGACACCTTTTCCCCCCTATTAGTCCGTTATAACGAGGGTTGACTGTATTGATATTTATACAGTGAGATAAAGTGAAAAAAAACAAGAGTACTTTATTCTATACTAATTTTGGCAGAAATTCCTATTTATTGAGATATTTATTTTCAAAATTATTAAATTTTGGCCCCATTATTCACTAGTCAAACCATCTTGTCCCGTGACGTATGTAGTCATGTTGTTATCATTAGCCAATCACAGTCTGCCCCATTGTCACATGATACTCCCGTGCATGTCTGGCAGCTGAAATTTGAATTTAACAGTCGCTTTAGAATGGCTATCTGTTTTGTGTGCTCCCAGTCTGAGTGGGATGTCATCTAGGCCTAGGTTAGGGTAGGGGTACTACTTACCTTTGCAGGTCCCAAATTCATTGTGGTACCCATGCCCAGTTACGTTAATTGAATGCCCAGTTAGGTCAACTATATGCCCAGTTAGGTCAACTATATGCCCAGTTAGGTCAACTATATGCCCTTGACAATTGGTTAGGTTGTTATTTTTGTTGATTTTAATGAAAATATCACGACTGGTTCTAACTGTACACTCTTGGTGATTGGTTAGGTTGTCATGATATTTTCACTAAAACTAACGGAAATATCACAACTTAACCTAACCAATTGTCAAGGGCATAACAGTTGACCTAACCTGGCATTCAATTAACCTTTTTGGTATCCAATGCCATAAGTGATTATACCCAGAAAAGTAAGATTGGGTCATTGTTGGGACCCAGAAAGGTAGGTTACTTTTGCCATGAATAGTACAGTACTGATGAAAATAGATTTTTCTGGTGTATTTCATGCTATTTCAATTGATTCTGGCTTTTTAGCCCACAATTTTCCTCTTCTTCAAAGCCAGGGGAGAGGAAACTCCATAATGGTGCATTTGCACCAAAAATGAAGGTCAGATTCAATTGAAACAGCATGAAATACACCAGAAAAACCTATTTTTGTCACTAGTTTGGGTGGATGTGTTCTACCCAATCTTTACCTTATTTTCTATTATTATTCCATTAGAATCCAAAATAGACCTATCACTTTCTATTGTGTGTATATATATATATAAAAAACAAACTGTGCATTTTCTTAGGTGAGGAGGGGTCTAAGGGTGAGCATTCACAAAAGTGACCTCTCCGCAGAAGAAGGAAAGAGCCAAAGACAAGGTCTCCAAGGCTCAATGATGCCATTTTTCTTTTTTTTAATATAAATTTTTGAAAAGGTTGTGTAGTGTGTAAGATGCATGCATGTGTTGTGAGGAATAGAGGGAGAAGTGTGTGTTTGAAAGCATGCTGGACTGCTCACAGGGTAGATGAAACATGGAAAATCAGATCAGCTGAGGAGGACAGTGACAGGAGAAATGAGAGTGTCAGCACTCTCTGTCTCCTCCCTAACATCCCCCCTGGAGTACTTCCCTGGTTGATTTGTGTCTACAGTCTCCTCCCATCATGTGTTATTTCATATTAACCATTTTTTAAATTTAAATCCTTGTCATTATTGTGCAATGAACATTTTCAATACCTACTGTTTTGTTCATGGTGTAGTAATATGTATTATTTATACATGTGTAATGGTACTATTCTGTATTAAACTTTATTTTTGGAAATAAAATCATTGTTATATGTAACTAATATTTGCATTACCTAATGTTTTGTTCAGTTAGGACATTGTAATATGTATTATGCATACCGTATATGTTGGTATTCTATATTAAACATTTTTTAAAGTAAATTTACAAATGCCTTCTTGTTTTTTTTACTGCCTATTTTGAATGTTTATTTTGTCTATTTGCCTGCCTTTTTTAAGGGTTTTTAGTGCCTAAATATCCGGGCTCTAGTTATCATTATTGAAAAGGCTAGCCAAAATCTAGGAATGTCTCAGTCAACATATTTCACATCCTAGTCAAAATATTAAAATGTATTTTAATAAATTTACAAATAATAATTAAATTAAACTCAAATTAGGCCTACGTTTGTTTTGGTTCTAACTTCTTCCAAGTATTTTTGTTTCAAAACCACTCGAGGGTCTTTGAAAGGTGGGTAGGGAAGGCCTGTAATAATGACTGCTCTCCCATTTCTATTGCTGAAGTCTAGGCCTTCTGATACCTTGAAAAAATAAAATAGAGGGAAGTTAGGAAGGGGTTAAGGCTATAGCATGTGAGAATTGTGATGATTGGTACCACTCAGCCTGTATCAAAATTACAGAACAAATGTACAGGGGTACACTATGAAGTCACCAAATATTTTATGGTTTTGCAATGAGTGCTGAGGTTAGGGACATGCTCAAGGCAAGGTTTAAGAAAGCTGCTAGCTCAGAGTCCATTGGGCCTACGTTAGTTGGCCCTATGATTGATAGTGTAGCTAGTGAGACTAATGTAACAAACAGTTAGGCCAGAAGCTGAGTTTAATACAGGAAATACTAATGTAAGATGTAGTGAGGTTGAACCTAAGCCTAGCCCTAGTGTTAGAGACAGGGATGCAGGCCCAAGTAAAGTTAAGCCTAAGCCAAGTGTTAGTGATAAGGATGCAGGTCCAAGTAAAGTTAGGCCTGATTAATGGCACAAAGTCAAAGGTCAGTCAAGAAATAAGGTTAGAGAGAATAGTAATCATGTTGTACAACTAGTAACAAGTTTCAGATACTAGGGAATTTAGATGAAGCAGTACAGTGTGAATTTACCATGGTTGGGGACTCGGTTAATATTCGTTTTTTGACCCAGTCACACCCAACTATAACAGCAATATATATTGAATAACCAATCAAAGCTGAATAAGAAAATATATATATTATCTTGTGCAAATTTGTATAAAATGTACTTTTTTTTAAAAAATATCTTCTACTTTCTAATATGTATGTATATAAATTTCGGTTGGTTTGTTTATTTGGGCTACCTTTTTTGGAGATTTTTCTTGGCTTTTTTTGGCTACTTTTTCTTGCTTTGGCTACTTCTTTCTGTTTCTGGTCAGTGTGGTGGTTTTCGTTCTACTGGTATGACGTGTGAATCTTGTGAACTTGATTTCGAAGACCTAATCCGCCTTGTTGGCCTCGATGAAGATAAAAGTTTAGATTTTTTTTCCAATCACGGCATAATTCCGACATCCGTGATTTGCCCTAAATGTAATACTGCCTGTATTTTAAGACAAGACTCGAAGGTGTTTAGGTGCCATAAAAAAAATGGAAGGATGTGAAATTGTGGGTTTTACGTGCTGGGAATAGACGTCCTCATTACCGGAAATATTTCACACGATACTTGTTCCTGGCAGAACATCCTGACAATTCTACAGTTCTGCATCACTTCCTTACTGCAATTGCAGAACTATATCCTCCAAAATAAGGTGACTGGTTAGGTTAGGTGGTTAGGCTAAGTTAGGTTAGGCTGTTAGGTTAGGTTGTTAGGTTAAGTTAAGTTAGGTTAGGTTAGGTTGTGTTTAGCACGAATGCAAACTTTTCTGGTCGATTTTGAGGTGTTTTGCATGAATCTGCCATCCGTTTCCTGTGCAAATGCGTAGTTTTTGAGATGACGATATCTCGAAAACTACGCATTTGCACAGGAAACGGATGGCAGATTCGTGCAGAGCACCTCCAAATTGACCAGAAACATTTGCTCTCATTATAAAAAGAGACTGGGTCAAAAAACGAATAATTACCAGGGACTCTATTATTAGGAATCGGAACAATGAATTTTGCAATAAGGGAAGGAAAACCCAGAGATGAATATGTATTTCAGGTGGTAATATTTCTAAAGTCAATGAGGTAGTGAAGAAGTTGCCTATAACCTGAGGTAATATTACACTGTGTAACAAAATTTTGGAAAATATGTTTATCTTATTTTTTTGGTGTTTCTTTCTGTTTTGTGGTGCGCTAAATTAAAAAATCACATTAGTTTTCTCATGAAAACTCTAGTTTCTTCTGAAAACCATAATCTATTTCATATATTTCATATTTAAAGATATTTATATAATGCATATATAATGCATATATAATGTGTATATATATAATGCACCCAAATATAATATGCACACAAATATGCTCACAAATCTAAACAGATAATGATTAAAAATGTACATTTGAGTGACTTTTTCTTTTGTAGTCCTGTGGATTATCTCGTATTAAACACCAGATATAGTCACCCATCATAGCTTTGTCCCATTTTCCCTGATATCTCCTCTCCATGGTTTGGATATCTTGGTGAAAACTTTCACCATGTTCTTCACTTATGTCACCCAAGTTTGGTCTGAAGAATTCTAAATGCAAGTCTAAATAGTGTAACTTCAGGGACATTCTACAACCTAACCTTTGAAAGTGTTCGAGTAGATTTTCTACTAGCTCTTTGTAGTTGTCATTCTTCTTATCTAAAAATCCATCCATAGACTACAAGCTGAAATGACTGCCAAGCATTTTTTTCAAGATGTGTCATTTTTTCTTCTAACTCTTTAGATACTAACATACATCTGACTTGAGGTCCAACAAATATTTCTCCCTTGATTTTAGCTTCAGAAAGTTTGGGAAACATTAAATGTATATGATAAAGAGCATCACTTTCAGCATCCAAAGCTTTGATGAATTGCTTAATAAGACCAAGCTTGATATACAGTGGGGGTAGCAAAATTTTGTCTGTTGGAACAAGGGCTTCATTAAGAACATTGTGTTTGCCTGGATTAAGCTCATTTCTCATGGGCCATTCCTTTCTGACAAAGTGCTCACCATCTGCTCTGCTGTCCCAAAGGCAGAGGAAACATGAATATTTAGTGTAACCACCCTGTAGTCCAAGCAGGAATCCTAGCATTTTGAAGACTCCACATACATCCCATCTATGTTCAGTGTTCACTGTAGTTTATTTTGTCCAGCAACTGCTTTACATTTTCATATTCTTCCTTCAATTCAACCAAATGAGCCACAGGAATAGATGGAAACATGTTTCCATTATGTAGTAGGACGCCTTTTAAACTTCGTTAAACTGTCAATAAACAAATGCCAATCAGCAGGGCTGTATTCAATTCCTATCTCAGCAAAAAGGCCATTCACATCACAGCAGTAGCAAAGAGAGCTTGATGCAAAACAGGAGTAGAAAGAAGCGTATCGCAAATGCCTATTCCTGTAGAAAGAGATCTTGAACACTTGGGTCCAAAAGATTCCACTCTTTAAGGCAGGATATCATAATTTCTGCAGTGGTTTAGGTAAGGTTCATATCCCTGACTAAGTCATCTATGGCTTTCTGGTTGGGGAAATGGGGTGATGTATTGGAGCTTGCCTCGAAGTCAGCATCAGCATCTTCATCTTCATCGGAGGATATTAAAGGCATTTCTTCTATTTCCTACAAGGTGGGTGGGCATGGAGTGGGTAAACCTTCATTATGGGAGACTGGGGCAATAGAAGATGGGATATTTGGATATAGGACATTTTTTCAACCTTTACCTCTGTTGTAGAGTGAAATGTCTACCATACAGAAGTAGCAATCATCATGGTGATTGATTTCCTCCCTCCAAATGCGAGGAACAGCAAATGGCATGCCTTTTCTGGTACCTCACAGCCATCCTTCTAATGTGGAATGGCAGCTTCCACAGCAAAAGTAAGGTGCCCATGATTTATCTTGATCACCCATGGGCATGCCAAAGCAAGCATGATATGTTGTACAAAACTTCATTCCTGTATCAATTTTGTGCTTTACTTGCTCTAGTCAGTGGTTCTTAACCTGGGGGGCGTGCCCCCCTAGGTAATTTCCAGGGGGGCCGCAATCCCTTGGGGAAAAACACTAATTGTATTTGTTATTCTCTTAACGAGAGCATGGGCTAATATTGAGAAGTTTATGAAAAAATGCAAAAGTATCCCCCTCCAAGGGGGGCATGGAGGGAAGGACCAATTCCTAGAGGGGGCATGGTAGTAAAAAGGTTAAGAACCACTGCTCTAGATTGATGTAATGGCCACAAATATAAAATGAATCTGCAGTGTGTCTGCAGGGCCTATTGGTAGCCATCACCATATAATTTTAATTCAAATATCTGAAAAATACAAAAAAAAACATTTTATAAACGGAAATAAGAAACCAAATGTGCACAAATATTTAATAATGGGCCTTAACCAATAAAAAACATTACTAATAAACCCCAGTTTTGGGAACATTTTGAATTTTGCACTTGAAATTACTTTTGCTTCCCGAGGGGCGGAAAATTACTGTCAGGTGGGCGCAGTATGCAAAATTTTGGGTTTTTATGTTTTAAAATGCAACCCTCCAAAAAATTATATCTCATCATTGTCGCGCGTTATTTGTGTACAAAATATCCATGGTTTTGATGAAAAATCATCATTAAATGCTATATATGTAACTTTCTTTGTAACAATTGAACGAATTTTCGTCTACTTTTCTTCCTCTACTCATCGGTGGGATGTCTTAACAAAACATTCCAAAATCACTGTCAAGCGAGTCTCGGTTACGCGGTGGAGTGCTAAGTATGATGCTGTTTCTAGTCTTAAGAAGAACTTGACTCACGTTGTTAGTGCCTTGGAAGAACTGAGTGAAGGGGTCTCCGAAAATCTGGACACAAAGGGCGATGCTGAAGCTCTGTTGACCTCCATCATGTCATACATATTCATTGTGTACTTATTTTTCTGGGATCCAGTGCTGAAAGAAATCAATGATGCTCAGCTATATTTTCAAAGAAAGGGACTTGCTTTGGACCAGTGTGCATTAAAAATGAACTCTTTATCCATGTTTTTAACTAATGAATGAGAGGCAGTAGTATCAAACGCTGCAGATGCCGCCGAAGAGTTCTGTAATGAAATGGATATCAGTATAGACCGCAGAGTCAGGAGACGGAGAAGAATGCCTGGAGAGCAAGCTCGTGATGCTGGATTGACCGTGCAAGAGGATGTACGCAGAGAATTTTTTGAAATCATGGATCGTTTATTAGCAGAAATTGAAAAACGCACAGTTTGTCTTAAAAACATGAATGATCGCTTTGAATTTCTGTCTCCTTCATACCTTTTGAATCAGTCCAAAGATGAAGAAATTAATACCAAGGTCAATAATTTTTCTTCCATCTACAATGACATTAATCCGGGAAGTCTACTGGAAGAAATAAAGCGTTTGCGCAGACATTTGCTCAGTTTCGAAAGCATAAGCGTCGATGATGATCCAAAGAACTGGGATATGTTAAAACTACTTCAGTGGATCGTTAAATGGGATCTAGTGGAATCTTTGCCTCATATAACAATTGCCCTCCGGATCTGTATAACTACATGCATGTCCGTGGCAAGTTGCGAACGAAGTTTCTCGAAACTGAAACTTATAAAAACTTACCTCAGGTCAACTATAAGTCAATTTAGACTGAGCAATTTGGCGATTATTTCAATTGAACGCGAAGTTGCAGAGACAATGGACATAGAAAAAATCATTCATGAATTTTCTGTTATGAAAGTCCGAAAATTTAACTAGGCATTATACATTATATAGTTATTGTTAAAATTATGTAGTGTATTATGTATGGTACATTATGTAGTATTGTTAAAATTGAAGTTGCTTTATTTAAGTTTTTTTTCTTCTAATAAAAGTTTTGTTTAGAAGTGTATTTTTATAAAGGAATTGTTTTTAAAATTGAAAATTGTTGCGCGCGGGGGGGGGGGGGGGGGGGGGGCATTTTCGCCCCGAGCGGCAAAAAGTATTGGTACGCCTCTGTGCACAGTGTTATAGTTCATGTAGGTATAAATGATTTAACAAGCAAGGAGAAAGATAGGAGACTGAAGTTAAACAGAGGTAAAGGGAACTGATAAAAACTTTGAAACATAGGCAGAGCAATTATTATGTAGTGGGCATTTTACCAAGGATAGGGGTAAGCATGGAGTTTACAAGTAGAATTTTAGCCTTAAATGATAGTTAGGATGCTATGTAGTGAAGGGGATGAGTTCATAGATTTGAGGGATAATTTATGAAAGGAGGGAGCTTTACAGTAAGGATGGATTACATCTTAGTGGGAGGGGAACTGCTTTGTGTATATATAGGAGGCTTCTGGAGGAAAATGAGAGTTCTTTGGGGTTTTGAAAGATAACTTTAGATCAACAGAGGGTATATAAAGCATCAGTATTGGTAAAGTAAACACTGTTAGTCTTAATACAGATTATGTCAGGAATAGGCATATCAACTGTCTAGTCAAAGGTATGGAATCAGTTAAAACTGAGGGGTTGAAGTGTTTATATACAAATGCATGTAGTCTTAGGAATAAGAAAAATGAATTATTTAGTTGTATGATGATGTAGTCTGCATTAGTGAGACTTGGATTAGTGAGGCAGCATTCAATGACACTAGAGCAGAGTATGAGTTAAATAGTTATACAATGTATATTTACCAGAGAATAGATAGGCAGGGGGGAGGTTTGGTCTTATACATTAAGAATAAAAAAGAGTAAGACCTAAAACTGATCCCTGTAGTACCCCCCTTTTCACTTTCTGCCACCCAGATTCATGACCATTTAGAATTACTCTGTTCTCTATCTTCTAACCATTCTTCTACCCAATTTATAACTGACCCTAATATACCATGAGCTTTTAATTTATATAGAAGTCAAATGCTTTAACTAAAATCCAAACAAATAACATCTACATCATTTCCATTATTTACCTGATCAGTTACAAATTCTAAAAATATAAGAGATTTGACAAACAAGGCATTCCTAATCTAAATCCATGTTGTGAACTTGAAATAAGATTAAAATTCTCCAAATGATCTTGAATATTATTCTTCATAATTCTTTCTAGTATCTTTCCTACCAATGATGTCAAACTAACAGGCCTATAATTTCCTACCTCCTCCTTACTACCCATTTTGTAAATGGGTACATTAACTTTTTTCCATTCATCTGGTACTTCTGCATAATTGATTGACATAGCAAACAAAATAGTTAGTACCTCAGATAAGCTTTCTTCCCCTTCTCTGAGAAGCCTAGCAAATATATTATCAGGTCCAGCTGCCTTATTTGACTTCAATGTATGAATCACTTGCCTATCATCATATTTCCTTATATGAATATGATCAAGAATGTCTGAATTTACAGAGTCTAAAGAATTAAAATCAAAGTTATTTAAATTTTCTTCAGTAAAAACTGAGCTAAAATAATCATTAAAAATACCAAAAACATCCTGATCTCTTTCAAACATCCTATCATCATGTTCTATTGGGCCAATCCCATCATGCTTTTTATTATATTTATAAAAACTAAAGAATTTCTTTGGATCTTTATTGCTATTTCTAGTTAGATTTATTTCACTATGCCTTTTACTCTTACTAATCAAACTATTTAGCTTATTTCTTAACTGCTTATAATTATCTAAGTCCAAAATACTATCACTGCCTTTAAATTCTTTGAATGCCCTTTTTTTATTTTTAATAATTTTAACCATTTTCCTGTTCCACCACAAAGGTTTCCTAATCTTGTTATTCGTAACACTTCTAAAAGGAATACACCTACATTGCACATCCTCTAAAATTTCTTTAAATTTAGACCACATCTCAAAAGCATTTTTATTGGCAAATTCATTATCCCACTTTGCTGAGCCTAACAATTCCCTAAATCTACTATAGTCACCCTTTGAGAAGCAAGGGACTAGATGGTCATTGTTGACTAGATCCCTATTTAATTCTATCTTAAAACGTATGATCCAATGGTCACTATTTCAATGACTCTCCTACTACAAGTTCCCTAATAAGTTCATGATCATTGGAAAGAACCAGATCTAAGATTGCTTGATCCCTAGTTGGTTTGTCTACAAATTGTGTTAGAAAACAGTCATTATGAATGAAGAAATTGCCTTCCCTATTATTTCCCCTCTAAAAGGCTCCAAGTCTATATGAGGCAGGTTGAAATTTCCCATAATTAATGTTCTACCACTACAACCTTTATTTATTTCTTGAACCATACTGTCATCAACTTCCTGTGTTTGGTTTGGAGGTCTGTAAAATGCACTTATCCGAATATACTCTTTGCCTGAAACACAGATATCAACCCATATTGATTCTACCCTGTTGTCTAATTTAATACTATCACTCTGAACTGAAATTAAATCATTCTTAATGTATAAGGCCAAACCACCCCCCTGCCTATCCATTCTCTGGTAAATATACATTGTATAACTATTTAACTCATACTCTGCTCTAGTGTCATTGAATGCTGCCTCACTAATCCAAGTCTCACTAATGCAGACTATATCCAGATTTTCACTAATCACAACTAAATAATTCATTTTTCTTATTCCTAAGACTATATGCATTTGTATAAAAACACTTCAACCCCCCAGTTTTAACTGATTCCCTACCTTTGGCTAGATAGTTGATATGCCTATTCCTGACATAATCTGTATTTAAGACTAACAGTATTTACTTTAACAATAACCTGATGCTTTATGCCCTCCTGACCAGTTGAGGGTTTGAGCTTTCCACTCTACATCGAACACCTGTTCCTGTTTTGTTTCATGTTGTTGACTTCAGACTGTTGGGTAGATACTGATCCCAAACAATGTCCAATCTCGTAACATGTTGAAGTTGCTGCATAAGATAGGGCCAGATGATATTGTTGGCATACTCATCAAATGTTTTATGTGCCAGGTCACAACATATTCACTATGGCAGCTCCATCAAGGATCATCACTTCAGCTGGTGGTGTTTCTGTTTGAAATGTTTGCAGTTCTTCCAGGAAAGTTGAGATATCTGACTTTGTTCCTGTTACTCCAATTTCCCCATTTTCAGAGAGTGATGGTGAAGAGCAGACATGGGGTCATTACAAGGTTTATCATTATCATTACCAGAAATTTTTCATTATCATTACATCATTTTTGTTTCATTATCATTATATTATCATTACATCATCATTACAAGCCTTTCATTATCATTGTGATGATCATTACAATACTGAATATACTGAATAAGCACTCCACCGGTGCACTGGAGGCAGGGATGCAAAGATGCTTGGCAGCAAGAACAAATATGTCAGGATACAGATGTGCATTGTCCCTCCACCATGTCAGGGGATTGCAGTCCTCATCAATGCAGGGCTGGGCAAGGTAGCTGTTCACTTGGCTGACAATAGGGTTCTGAGAAGCTGAAGAGGGAGCTGGAGCAGCCATAAAATTGAACTTGCACCACTTACTTTGGTGCTGGCTGGGACTGGGAGGAATCAGAAGCCACACACACATATATATATATATATATATATATATATATATATATATATATATATATATATATATATAGGGTGGTCCACTCTTATACAGGAGGAATTTTTTTTTGTGATTTGTTTTTATTGCTGGGTTGTAACTTATGAGGATGGATGAGAAAACACCTCTGGGAAAGTTTTATTTGAATCAGTTAATTTGTAGGGGTAGCACATGACACTTGAAGTTTTGGTATAATCTGAAAATCACAGCAAAGTTAATCTTGGTGACAGTACATGACTATTAGGGTAACTAACAATTCCGAAATGAATTGACTAACAATTCCCTCTGCACCTCATTTGATCTTTGTTTTCTCGCCCAGTTGCCAGGCTGACTTCAAGTGCTTGAGGAACTGCTTCCTGTAGTTAGCAACACTTGCAGGAGATACTGCAGTTGTTCCTCATTCCTGGTGTGGCAGCCGTTGTATTCATTAATGAGAGCAACCCCCCTCTCTGCATGATCGTTCACGACAGAGAGGTTTGCCACTGATTTCTTCGCTATTTGGTAATCAGGATCACTGTCCCAATCCCGCACCTCCTTCCTCAGGTATCCCACCCTGACCCCAGAGACAACAGCAGTCTTTTTGAGTTTGCTGTTGCTAGTGACTCGATTGAAGCCCCCTCAGCAACACCTTTCCTTCTCTTCTGGCAATCAGGCTTTCCTTCAACTTCCTCCATCGCCTTCACCATTGCTGTTTTAGTCTCTTCAGACACCTCAGGATCGAAAATCACGAGGCCCACCATCTCCTCCAAAAGATACCAAAGATGACTGCTGAGTTTTTTTAATGCCACTTCCAAAATTTTGGGGTCATGGTATTCCCGAAGACTCTGCAGAAGACTGAGGTCGCTGCGAGGCGCAGCAGCAGCTATTGGCGCTGTCATCCATGCCTGCAGGTAGATGGAAACAGCGAAGACACTGACATCCTTAAGACACTTTTGCTCTCGTGGAGTGAGGGCTGGGATTTGTCCCCTGAACAGCCACATCTTCAATGAATAGATCACCTTAGATAACCATCTGGCTTGGTGCATGGGGCCAGGTCGCTTGAAGGTGTAGTTGTCAATGCTCCCTCCCAAGAAAATGATGGACAGATCGAGGAATTCCTGATAGTCATCTCGAAAGGATTTTGAGGAGTGTTTTTCCTCAGCAAAGCGGAGAATCCAATCTCTAATGGGGGCCAAGAGTCGATGCACCTCTTCATCATCCCATCCGGTGCCGTATGTTCCTGTGTCGATGAAGGTCCATTTGCTCTGAAACCTGCTGAACAATGGAACATCAGGTCCACTCGTTGGGCCATAGCAAGCAGTGAAAACTCCACCGATCATCACTTCCATGATGTGATGATGGCAGGCAAAATGGAGGTCTTTCTTCAACTTCTGCTCCAACAACACACACGCTCCATTCAAACGACCATCATTGGAGGCAGTGGTGTCGAAACACATCCCCACAACAGATTCTTCGAGGCCCCAATCAGTCAATAATTCAAAAACTGCACTGGCTTGGTGTTCTCCTGATCCAGTTGGTATTTTGGGGACTCCAAGGAGCTGAGATTGACCCAAAAAGGAGGAAATGAGCATAGGCAGCCGATCCACATGCGCATGGTCTCTGGTGTTGAGGTGGTCTGGAATAAGTTTTCCATCCCAGTGGATGATTGCAGGACCGGACTGAAAGGAAGCTTTTAGGCTACTGCAGATCATGATCCGATGTCATCCTCTCTGCTGTTTGATGGAGGTCTGGGTGATGTTAAAATTCATTGGGCTGTGGCCAAGGCTCAATGCAGTCTCTGCTATTATGTAGGTTGCCATCCTGTCCATAGTGTGTGTCCGATCTAGGGCAGCAGCTAGATTTGATGTTATCACATTCTTGACTCTTTTCACCTGTTTTGGAGGTCGCTTTCCACCTTTTGCCCATTCATCTTCGGTGGAGGATGACTCGTCAGTGACTGAGGATTCTGTTGAGGACACCAATACTGCTGTACCTGACGTTGATGCACCTTCATTGACTGCCTGCAATACAATCGAAGAAAATGGACAATTAGTGTTAACGAACAACCTAATCATTGCAATCAAATGAAAGTAGGAATTTGAAGAACAATCTCACCTTTCTCTTTCGCATCTCCTCCTCCATCTTCCTGTGGGCAGCTTGTTTTTCTTTTTCTGCTGTTTTTCTGTCTACTCCCACCATGCATCCCCATCTTCCAGGCTCTCGCTGGGCCAGCAAGAAGGCCTTGTCTTCTGGGTTTTTGATTAGAGACAAGGCATCAGCATGTGCAATATCAAATAGGTTCCGAAGTGTCTCCTTGAATCCCTCTTCGTTGTACACCTAAATATAAATAATAATATATATAATATATATATGATAAATGTATTGACTATTGTACAGTATAATATGTCATACTCTCGAGAAACTATTTTATTTATCATTGATCATCCAACTCACCTGCTTCTGGCTCCTCCTCATTCGTCCTTTTTTTATTTTGATCCAATCTTGGTGAAGGTCCAAGATCTTTTGGATTCCTTTGTATTTTTCCCTTGTCGGGATTCGAGCTTTGTTCCAAAATATTTCAAGTTGACCCCACACTACTTGAGCACTTTCCTTCAACTCCTTGAGATTAGTGTGGTGATGAAGGAAGCATGACAATACTTCTCCACGTGATGGTAATTTGCTTCCAAGAAGCTTGTCCTTCACTTTATCTCCTTCAAGGAGATAAAAGCAAAAGCTTCGAACTTGAGTCATCATATATCCAACCACTAAACACAACCAATGAACACTACACCAATAATCTGTCAAGGAAAAGATGTATTACTGGAACTGGAACATAATATACAAGTAAATCTACTAGGTAGTGCAAAAGTGCAAAAATGAAGTACTGTGTGCTACCCCTAAAAAGTGATTGATTTGGGAAACAATTGGCCAGAGGTGTTTTCTCATTCATCCTCACAAGTTACCACCCGGCAATAACAAAAAATCAAAACTTCAATTTTATGGACCACCCTAATATATATATATATATATATATATAGATATATATATATATATATATATATATATATACACAAAGCGGGCACAAACCGTTAATCCGTTAATCGTTAATTACGAAGTTAACTTTGTTAACGATTTAACTTTTAAGTTAACTTTGAAATCATTATCAGACTAATTAAATTCCGTTACTTTAACTCGTTATCAAGTCCGTTACCCCCAAAAATTCATAACAACAAGATCGGGGGGACAAGCCTACCTTGGGACTCTGCTGCCAACAGTTTGCTGCGACAATCTTCAGGCTTAAGGACTTGAAGTCCAGGCCTCGTCTACTGCAGCGCCTTGGTCGACGCACTTTTGCAGCATCGACAAAGGTTTGGGCCCCTCCTATGGATGACGAATGCCAGCTGCTGCTGCCTTCCATCCCAGGTTTCGCCTCATCTGGTTGGACAAGTATGACAACCCAAGGTCACCAGGGTGAGGAAAGCATGAGGGTACAGTCGAGGAGGCCATGAGCAGCATCCAACAAAGTGGGCAGCCAGTGGAGGCAGCAACAATGAGGAGGAGGAGGAGGATGACTTCTTCAGTGCTGTCATCCAGACAAAAGAGAGCAGCAGAAGCCACAGGTCACTCAAGGGCAAGGCCCAGAACTTGGTCAAGACCTGGCTGGAGACCAACTCCAAGGACTTGCTGACAGATGCTGCCTTCTTGGGTGAGCAAGTGTTGGTGGACTTGTTCATCAAGTTCAACACAGCCATCCCCTCCAGTGCTGCAGTGGAGCGTTTGTTCTCTATGGGCAAGGACATCCTGAGGGCCAAGAGATCATCCCTGTCTGATGAAAACTTTGATATGCTAATTTTCATGAAGGGCAACATGCATCTCATGGACAAAAATGGAGAACGAGAAGAAGGGAAAATTAATTATATATATATTGTGTTTTTCATTTTTTTATAATAAAAGTTAACGTTAACGGTTTATCGGTAACTTCCGTTACATGTTTAACGGATTAATGGTTAATGAAGTTAACTTTTTGGTTAACGGATTAGCAGTTAACGAAGTTAACTTTTTGGTTAACGGTCCCACCACTGTGTGTATATATATATATATAATTGGTAATGGTGCCCACCACTGTATATATATATATTAATATTATATATATATATATATATATATAATATATATATATATATATCTATATAAGGGTAATTCAATAAGTATCCACATTTTTATTTTCACAATTTTATTTTCACATCTGATAGATTATAAACACATCACTTCTCAACATAGTCTCCCTTTTTCTCAATACGCTTAGTCCAGCGATCTACAAGCTTCCTAATGCCATCACAAAAGAATGTTTTTGACTGTGTGCATAGCCAGTCATGCACCGCCTCCTTCAGGTCATCATCGCCTTGGAATCGCTGACCTCTCAAAGCGTCTTTTAGTGGTCCAAACAGGTAATAATCCGAAGGTGCCAGATCTGGACTGTAGGCTGGATGGTCGAGAACTTCAAATTTAAGTTCTTGAAAGCATTTTCTAGTCTGTGCAATGGTATGAGGGCACACATTGTCATGTAACAGAATAACACCTTCTGACAATCACCCTCTCCATTTTGCACTAATTGCTTGCTTTAACTCATTCCGAAGCATGTCAGAATACGATGCACTTGTTACTGTAGTTCCACACTCTAGATAATGTTCAAGGATAGGGCCTCATGTATCCCAAAACAGTGTTAGCATAACTTTACCTGCTGGCTGCACTTTGAACTTCCTTGCAACAGGAGATGTTGGATGCTTCCATTGCATGCTCTGTTGTCTGCTTTCTGGTTCATAGTGATGGATCCAGGTTTCATCTCCAGTGATAATGCGCTCCAAAAAGTTTTCACCTTCATTATGATACCACACCAAAAGACAAGAGCAGATGTCCATACCTGGATCCATCACTATGAACTAGAAAGCAAATGACAGAGCATGCAATGGAAGCATCCAACATCTCCCATTGCAAGGAAGTTCAAAGTGCAGCCATCAACAGGTAAAGTTATGCTAATACTGTTTTGGGATACAAGAACCCCTATCCTTGAACATTATCTAGAGCATGAAACTACAGTAACAAGTGCATCATATTCTGACATGATTCAGAATGAGTTAAAGCAAACAATTCACACAAAACAGAGAGGGAGATTGTCAGGTGTTATTCTATTACACGACAATGCGCGCCCTCATACTGCTGCACAGACTAGAAAATGTCTTCAGCAACTTAAATTTGAAGTTCTCGAAAATCCAGCATACAGTCCAGACCTGGCACCTTTGGATTTTTACCTGTTTGGACCACTAAAAGATGCTTTGAGAGGTCAGCAATTCCAAGGCAATGATGACCTGAAGGAGGCAGTGCATGACTGGCTATGCACACAGCCAAAAACATTCTTTTGTGATGGCAATAGGAAGCTTGTAGATCACTGGACTAACCGTATTGAGAAACAGGGAGACTATGTTGAGAAGTGATGTGTTTACAATCTATCAGATATGAAAATAAAATTGTGAAAATAAAAAGTGCGGATACTTATTGAATTACCCATATATATATACCTTACCTTATATATATATATATACACACATTTTAACTGCAAACACGCAGTATAATTAACGTAAAGAACGATGCTTGTATAGGAGAATATTCAATTCCCGGGTGGTTACCTCATTTTTTCATTTGTTTCATTCTCTCTCCTCATCTTGCGCGGAATATTCTCCTATACAAGCGTCGTTCTTTACGTTATATATATTAGTGTGTCCCAATTTTTTTTGTTCCTGAAATTTGTCATGCACATCCACCTAATTTCTTCCACTCGTGAAAACATGCCAGCAAGATGAATTTCATTCGTGTTCTTTAATTTTAAGGGTCCCCTCAAACCATGTGTTACTATTGCTGAACGGCTACTCTCTACCTTATACTAATTGTAGCATATTTCTTTTCAGGTTATGGATACAAGAAAGCAGGAGACTGTGTGGTTGGTGGGGGTGTTGCGAAATGAACCCCTGGAAACGCTGTGTCAACTCCCGACAGTGGGAGATGTTCTTCGACGTCTGTTGTTCTTCACTCGGAAGAAAAAAACGTCCACGGCGGAAGCTGCCAATGTGGTAGCTGATGAGGTTATGGCGGTGTGGGCTCGGGCATCTATTCCGACCTCCCACAAGCCCAAGTGCGTCGAGAGGATCAAGGCCCTCTCCACGGACTATGAGAAGGTTGCCAGAAACCGAAACCGTGGGGGGGAGAAGCAACTGGAGCGGGAAAAGGGATTCCAAGCCAACCTGAATACACTGTTCGAAACAGCTCATGCCAACGCCATGAAACTCATCAAAGTCCCTGAAGATCAAGACTTTCTGAATGACCAGCGAACCGTGCGGAAGATGTACATCGGAGGAGAGGACCTGGAGTTTGCTCACAGGGCAGCGGAGTGGGAGAAACACCGAGCAGCTGAAGAGAAGAGGAAGAAGAAAAGCCGCGAAGAGATGGACTCACTGCAAGCAAAAGGAACGGTGAAAAGTGGGTCTTCTTCTTCTTCAGAGTCCATGGCCGAAGCATCCAATAATGATGTCCAATATTCCTCTCCTGGTCCTTCGGCTCCTCGATCCACTCCCAAGGACGGCCAAGTGTCGGCAAGGAGGATCATCCAATATCCCAATTTTGCTGCAGCCCTGGATCGAACTGGAACCTCAGTACGCCAAGCGATGCACATTGTGGCTCCATCACTCGCTGCTGCGGGAGTTGAGTTATCCTCGGTCACCTTGTCCAAATCAAGTCTTCACCATTCACGGCAGAAGTCCAGGAGGAACTTGGCAGCCGGAATCAAGACTGAGTTCAATCCTGATACGCCGCTTGTCATCCACTTTGATGGCAAACTCCTCCCGGATTCGGATGGAGGGAAATCGAATCGCATACCAGTGCTGATCAGCGGGAAGAATCTTGAGAAGTTGTTGGCGATCCCAAAAATCCCTGACAGCACGGGACAGCGGATGGCTGGAGCTGTTCTGAAGGTGCTGGATGATTGGCCGCAAGTTCAACCATGGATTGCCAGTCTCTGCTTCGACACAACAGCGGCGCTTGTATGATTATCCAGGACCAAATGGACCGCCGCATTCTTTTCCTGGCTTGCAGACACCACATGATGGAATTGGTAATCACCTCAGTCTTTGACCTGTTCTTCAGGTCTTCTGGCCCCGAAATTGCGCTGTTCGCTCACTTCAAATCCCAATGGAAGTTCATCAACCAGAAGCAGGCTTCTCCGTTCAACGGCAATGGCCCAAGCGACATCCTTTCGGAATGGGTGGCGTTGAAAAAAGAGCAGATTGTCCACTTCATTGAAGACCAGCTTGAAGTTGGCCACCCAAGAGATGATTACCGGGAGTTCCTGATCCTCGCTCTGGTCTTCCTCGATGGTCATGGCAAACGAGATCTCCGGTACAATCGTCCTGGAGCATACCACCGGGCCAGGTGGATGGCCAAAGGCATTTACTGTCTTGAGATGTTCATCTTCCGAAGCCAATTCCACCTGACCACTCACGAGGTCCGGTCACTACGCAGGATAAACGTCTTTGCCGTCACCATCTACCTCCAGAGGTGGTTCGAGGCTCCATTGATGGCGGACGCGCCCATCAATGACATGGCGCTGTTGGAGGACCTAGAGCGGTACAAGGCGGTGGATCATGATGTAGGTACCGCCACATTGACGAAATTCCGGGGCCACCTCTGATACCTAAGCGAAGATTTAGCCGGACTCGCTATGTTCTCCTCCAAAACCACCGATGCAGAGAAGATGGCCATGCTCCAAAACCTGCACAAGAAGACCGAAAACCCAAAAGATCTGCGTCGGCTGGAGGGAAAGAGTGTCTTGACCGTGAGACAGTCGGATTTGAGCACCTTGGTCACGAAAAGGACTCAAAACCTTTTTCATTGCCTGAAGCTGCCGGTTCCAAAAACCCCCAAAGATCTCGAAAGATGTGCACCATCGTTGAAGTCTGTGAACGATGCGGCAGAACGGGCGGTGAAACTGGTGGAAGATTTCAACGAGGGCCTGACAAAAAACGAGGAGGAATGGCAGCTCGTGTACCAAGTCGTCAAATACCACCGCCAGCAGTTCCCCTCAGCAGACAAAAAGATCCTCTGTCCCCCGAAATGAAATGTGCCATTAGGAAGAATTTCCATTTCCTTTAATTTAGTCATTAGAAAGAATTTACATTTCATTCTTCCATTCTATAATGATTAATGCTGAGCATTTACGTTTGTTCATATAGGGTCGAATAAACAAGGTTAATGAGGGGACCCTTCCCCTCCTAATAGGCCAATGGAATTTCGCCCATTTTTTCCTTTCTTCAAGTATAATTAATTAAAGGGGTGTGCGATTTGACTCTTGCAAATTTTTATTTTCATATGTGAGGCTGGGACACCCTAATATATATATATATATACAGATAGTCCCCGACTTACGATAGGGTTAGGGACCGAAAATGAGATCGTAAGTTGAAAAATCGTAAGTCGAATGCACTCTTAAATGTATTCTATAGAGATAGGGACTTAAGTTCCCATTCTTGAACTTAAAATTAGGTTAAAATAAACACTAAATTACCACAATTGTTTTATTAATTGAAAGAAAAACATAGTTCACAGTATGTAATTAAATGAAATTAGTTAATTACCATTCATATAATGGCATAAACAAATCACTAATCGCTGTCAGATGAAACATGCATTTCCACAGGGTCATCAATGTCTCTCCCTCACATGTACTAAAAGATTGGATGCCACTTGTTGAAGGAGCAGAAGGCGGCGTCTTCTTTAGAAAAATATCCAATGTCGTTTGAACAGTTCTCTTTTTTTTTTCATTGTAGATTTCCTTGTAGCATGAAATGGATTCATTTACCATCCTCTCAACTTTTGCAAATCTTTCTACATTTGGGTCCATTGCATCGAACATTTGCATTGCTTTATTAAGCGTAGAAAATGCTTCTGCCAATCCGTTCTTTGTAAATTTTCTTGTTTCTTCTTCATCCTCTTCATTTTCTTCTTGTCCTTCTTGTTCTTTTGCAAGCAGGAGCAAGTCATCATTTGAAAGCTCCTGAGCCTCAATATTAAGCAAGTCTGCATCATCATCATCGTTGACTTCCAGCTCGAGATCTCTTCCAAGCTCCACAATATTATTTCTTATTTCACTAACACTGCCATCTATGTCAAAGCTTACAAAAGAGTTCACATGCTCTGGTAATAGGTTCTTCCAAATTCCATTCACACATTTCTCTGTAATTTCGTCCCATGATGTTCCAATGTTTCTTATTGCCTGCAAGATATTGTAATCTTTCCAAAACTTTGTAAATGACATTCCTTGTTCAACTGCTTCGATAGCCTGGGCGAAGGTTCTGCGTAAATAGTATCCCTTGAAGGTGGCCACAGCACCTTGATCCATCGGTTGGATGATAGCAGTTGTGTTTGGTGGCATAAAAGCTACTTTAGCATCAGGATGTAGATCGCTAAGATGTTGGGGATGCCCTGGGGCATTATCCAAAAGTAGAAGAATCCTGAATGGTATGTTATTGTCTTTGCAATATTCTCTCACCTCAGGAATGAAAAAGTGCAAAAACCATTCTTCAAATAATGCGGCAGTCATCCATGCTTTTTTATTATGTCGATAAATCATGGGGAGTGTGTGCTTACTAACTCCTTTTAAAGCTCTAGGCTTCTCACAATGGTAAATGAAGAAAGGTTTCAGTTTGAAGCCAGCAACATTCCCACCGAGAAGTAAAGTGACACGCTCTCTGAAGGCCTTGAAACCCAGCATTGCTTTCGCCTCCTTATGAATGTAAGTTCGTTCCGGCATTCGTTTCCAGCTCAAGCCGGTTTCATCAGCATTAAATATTTGTTCTGGCAAGTAATTTTGTTGATCAATAGTTTCAGTAAGTTTCTTCTTAAAATCTTTGGCACCTTCATAATTCGCACTAGCTGCCTCACCACTAACCTTAACATTATGAAAATTATGACGTTTCTTAAACCATTGAAACCATCCATGGCTAGCTACAAATGTTTTTGCATCCGATGAATTATCAGCACATTCCTTTAGTCTCAAAAAGGCTCTCAGCCTTAGACTGAATTGTCATTAGGCTAAGTGGAATCCATTTCTGAATTTGATCCTCCATCCAAACTACCAGCATCTTCTCCATTTCTTCAATCAGGCCTGTTCTCTTTTTTTTATATTATTGTTGATTTTAGCGAAGCAGATGATTTTACTGCATCGATTATTCGCTTCTGGTCTTTCCGAATAGTAGATACTGTAGACTGTGAAAGCTTGAAATCTTCCTTAATCGATACGACTGATTTGCCAGCTTTATGCAGGTTAATTATTTTCATTTTTGTTTCTAAATCAATTGTTTTCCTCATCTTCTTTTCTCTTCCTCTTGACAATTCTTGAGAACATTTCCCAGACATGATAAAAGGGTAACCAAAAATGAAATAATAAAAAGAATAAAATAATTTGAATAACAAGAGATGCATGCACCTGCGATGACAGCTGACTACACACTAACTGTTTCCTTCGCAAAGTGTGTGCGTGCTGGCAGGCGTGTTGCAGTCTCGTTTTTTAAGTTGTCATACGGCAGTGGAGTACTATTAAATTATGCTGTTTATTGAGTGTTATTTGCAATTTTAATGAAAAAAAATATGATCGTAACTTCAAAATATCGTAAGGCGAGCAATCGTAAGTCGGGGACTATCTGTATATATGGTGTTTCAGGAGGAAAGGTCAATATTTCAGGAGGTGATAGTATCGGTCATTGTGATAAAAAAAGTTCATATGAACATGTGTCTAATTCTGAATGGTTACGGAGATAGAGCCGTTTGAATCTGATGCGCGCACAGCTCTTCCTCCCCTATAACCTTGAACCATGTAAGCTGTAATATAAGCATGTAACATAAGCCAATCGACAGCTGACTGTTGTGAGTGACATTGTTTGGTGTTTGAAGCAGTGTTAAGAATGCCACACACCTTCACACATGCTGAATATGCAGATATGGTGTATGTCTACAGTTTTTGCGATGGAAGTGCAACAGCTGCTGTTGCAGAATACCATCAATGGTTTCCGAACTGCAGAATTCCAGATCGAAGTGTGTTTACCAGGGTTTTCAACACATTGCATGAGATAGGTACACTTCCCAGCACTCATGTTTCATCTGAATGTGAAGGTCAACAAGATGTGGATGAAGTGGAAAACATTCTTCAGTTGGTAGAGCATAGTCCTACTACTAGCTCACAAAGAATTTCTACATGTCTCGGTGTACCACACACAAGAGTATGGCGAACATTACGTGAGGAAGGCTTGCATCCATATCATGTACAGCGTGTACAACAGTGGCGGCTTTTCAGAGGAGGCATGGAAGACCAGGCCTCCTCTGTTTTTATCACTAAAAACTATGAAAGAGGATTTTATTTCATAGTATTAATTCTATATGATCGTAACATGCAGAAAGTAGTGCATCTAACACTTTGTAATCTATTTTATTTATATAGCATATATTATAGACAATTTTTTGCCTCCCTTTGTGCCTCTCTACTCTCCCTCATCATGAGCTGCCACCGGTGTACAACACCTTCAACCAGGAGATGCTGCCATGCAACTGGAATTTTGTCATTGGGTAAATGCTAATCGCTGATTGCTTCAATTAATACTGTTCACCAATGAAGCTACTTTCACCTGTGACAGTATCAACAACACTCGTAACTCTCATTGGTGGTCAGACGAAAATCCAAACGCCACTGTGGAAACAAATTTTCAACATCGCTTCTCTGCCAATGTATGGTGCGGTATCATCGATGATCAGCTGATTGGCTCTGTTACTTTAGAGAATCATCTTACAGGACAAAGTTACCTCCAATTTCTGCAAAATGAATTGCCAGGACTAATGGAGGATGTCCCTTTGGCCACATGCACTGGTATGTACTTTCAGCATGATGGAGCTCCTCCACATTCTACCCATCTGGTGATGCAATACCTAAATCAAACTTTCCCTGGTTGATGGATCGGCTGCGGTGGTCTCATTCAATGGCCACCAAGGTATCCAGACCTCTCTCCATTAGATTATTGTTTGTGGGGGTGGATGAAAAGTCAAGTTTACAAAAGAAAGGTGGATACACGAGATGAATTGCTTGCATGCATTTTGGATGCTGCTGCCCACATAAAGGAACGTCAAGATCAACTCAGACGAACAACACGCGATCTTCGCACATGAGTTGCAAAAAGTACAGTGAGGTTGACGGTGGGATTTTCGAAAATGTATTTTAAACTGTAACAATTTTGACATTTCTGTATCTGATACCATTCAAAATGCCAATGTTTAAACATTAAATGTTAGAAACAGTAATTTGTTTCTCTTTCTTGATTACCATTAACAATGCTTTTGTATTTGTAGATTCAAACAGCTCTATCTCTGTAACCACTCAGAATTAGACATGTTCATATGAACTTTTTTCTCACAATGACCGATACTATCGCCTCCCGAAGTATTGACCTTTCCTCCTGAAACACCCTGTATATATATGCAATAAAATCACAGAACACATGATCTTTTTAATAAGCAAACAACCACAGGGTTTGTTTGCTTATACTGTATATATATATACAGTAAATACTCAATGAGTCGGACTCATCCTCTGTCAAGCGCTATTATTCTTTTGTTTATTTTACTAAGTGAGGTGTTTTTTTAATACTGTATTGTATGAAAAGGTAAACAATAAAATTTTGTGTGTTTCACGCTCAAAATAATTCCAGCAACAGTAAGTGAAACGAAGTTTTATTGTGTTTTAATGTTTATTTTGAACATTGTATTAGACTCTCACTAATCAAACTTAAAAGGTTAGAGAGTATTTATGCCTCTTTAGTGGTAAATAGGGGGGTAATTAAGGTAATTCGTGATGAGTCAGACTGGCTAGAGCTCTATATAGTCCGACTTATCAAGTATTTACTGTATATGACGCGTTCGGTGGAGAAGGGGCGAATGCCACAAAATTCGAAAAATGAGTTTTTTGTCGTATAATTATCCTTTAAAACCTTTGCTTTACCAATGCAAAAAATTAGATGTTAGTCTGCACTCTTTCACGGTAAAATTTAGGTTTTAATGTATCTCAGAGAAATTCACTCCGCATCATTGCTTCACATTGAACACATCTATCTACTTTCTGGTCACTCGACAATGCCCTGTGATGCTCAATTTGGCCAAATTGAACAAAATATACAAAATAATTACAGCAATATTATTTACACCAAAAAAGATTATGTTACGGCCATAACTACAGCTGTTTCGCAGCGCTTCCTAGTTGTAGAAATGAAACAGGCTGATTTTCTCGATTTTGACGTCCTAAAAACGTGCATTGTCATTAGGAAATCAACAACTACTAAATTTACAGATGCAAGAAAGTTAATATTTGACTTTCAACACAAAGAAGGCTACGTAATATCTACTGCATACCGCACAACCCCAGATAATAGCCATCCTGTCAGACTGCAGAAAGGGTAAAAATCCTACAGTGTCAGTTATTCAATCTAGCCCAGCAGACACTGCAACCAAAGTATTCCCAATTGCTGTTAATAACTAAGGAAAAAATAAAAGATCTCAAAGAATTATCAGACCTAATGCCTGCAACTGCAGTGAACTATTATACAAGATTGTTAAAGGAACTGGAAGAAACCGAAACAGTTGAAGCAGGTAATACAACATTCGACGAAGAGGACCAAATAATGGATTACACCAGTTAACATCAGAAGCTATCAATAAATAATATTGTAAAATTTCTTGGCGTTTTATTATATCGACATATTACACAACAATATTTTACTCAAATATGTGTTCAAATTCATACAACATTTCAATAAACCGAAAAAATACAAAGGTTTAAAGTTTACAAACTTTAACTGCATTTTATGGCATAATTCAAAAATGTTGCGTTCGCCCCTTCTCCACCAAACGCGTCATATATACTGTATATATGAAAATTATTTCATGAAAGTGACATGTGAAAAATATTTATGATGAATAAAACCACCAAGGAAAGGAAACAGAGTGGTGTTCAAGCGCTTTCGTTTAATGACATCCTCAGGATGTCATTAGACAAAAGCGCTTGAGCACCACTCTGTGTTTCCTTTCCTTCGTGGTTTTAATCATATATATATATATATATATATATATATATATTGAAATTACACTGTAATGAAAATGTAATAATGTGTAATGATTCATTACAGACCTTTCATTACCATTAACATTATTGCCTCAAAATTTCTTTCATTATCATTACAAGAGATTTGTAATTAATTATAATTAATTACCATTACAATGATAATGACCCCATGTCTGGTGGAGAGGACTGGTTCTCATGCATGAAGTCTCCAGGTTTCCATGTTGAGTCTGGGTGCCTATATACAATTGTGAAAACAGGGAGCAAGCTGTCTTGAGGGACTAGAGTTTTGCTTTGGTAGATCTCCT
Organism: Bathynomus jamesi; assembly: GCA_023014485.1. NCBI lineage: Eukaryota > Metazoa > Arthropoda > Malacostraca > Isopoda > Cirolanidae > Bathynomus > Bathynomus jamesi. The sequence continues at coordinate 20,028 of JAJOZX010002411.1, read as the reverse complement.
TTCAGGTTGGCTGCTGAACAAAGACAGTTTATTCCATGTGATTATATCAAATACAGATTTATGCATTATTACTAGTTGGTCATTGACATTGCTGGCCCAACTGTTCAATCTTCCTCACAGTATCTACCACAGCTGGGTCTGCAATGTCACAGGTGTCAGCAGTAACCACCATAATTCCAAACAAAACTGAGGGAAATGTCACTGAGTAACATTGAACACACACACACACACACATACATACACACCAGAAGACTGACTCTAACTGAACCTGGTGTGGCATGGAGGAACAAGTGGGGCACAGTCAGCCAATCAGAACATCGTATCACCCAAGTGACACTAAGCATGATGCAACATATCTCTTATGTTTTGGCAAGTGCCAAAATTTTTCCCCTCATTTCAACATTGACAAAACTTGTCCAATTATGCGAAATTCCAAATTATCGAATACTGATATAGGGGGTTTGGTGTACATAAACTGTTCTATCTTGATAAAACCCTTGAAAATGTGGTACTGCTGGCAGCCATATTGGATTTTTCCCAACATGTCAGTATTCCAGCTTGGCTCCACAGCTACTGACATGCCAAATTTCATACTTTTAACAAAATGTAGGATTCTTTGGGCTATATAACCATTTGACTGCATTATGAGGGAAACTATTTGTAAGTTCTTCACATGGCACTTAGTAGCATTTGTCTGAAATATTCTGAGAATATCCATGAAATGGCAGGTATCAGAATTACCTCTTTTTGCCCTTCAATTATCATCAGGTGAACTATTTCTATTCAATTGTGGTTTACTGGCAATTTTAGTTACCTTCATGTCAATATTTTGTACATCATCATCAGGGCTCTCATTTTTGAGGTAATTATGCATTTATACATACTTTATGGTTTGACTCCACTTTCTCTAAATTACTTCAACTTACTTCAGACTTTTTCCAGTAAATGTTTCCAAATTTCCTTAGATTTACCTTAAAACTCGCATTACCTTAAAATTTACCTCAGACTGTCCCAAATTATTCAATCTAAGGTAATTACCTTAAAAATGAGAGCCCTAGTTATCATGAACCAGTTTTATATGATCGTTTAAGTTAACCACAGAATTAGAAGAACTATTGCACTCAATTCCCTTTAAATTATCCTTAACACTTGATACCTTTTTTGCTAATTACTGTAAGATTTTTTCTTCACACCTACAAAAGTTTTTTTAATTACTCTATCTTCTAATTTAGAATGAATTTTTCCATCATTTTCTTTTTAAATTTTACTCTTTAACTCTTGAAATTTTTCATCAATAACTTTAATTTAAAAAGTTTACAAATACTATTTCTGTTTGTACATTCATCTACATATCATGAGCAAAGACAAACAAGCATTTAGCCCACAAGCACTTCATAAATGCCATTTTTACAATAAATAAAAAAAGCAAATATTAAGCACACAATATTTTACAAGTTCAAAATATTAAACACCAATTGTGGATGGAAAAAATGTGTTTAAATGCATAAAATCTCAAAACAGAATCTCCAAATATCTTTCACAATATATAAAATCAAGGAAGAGTTCTGAATGGAATATCTTTAAAGTAGGCCCATGAATGCTGAATCTGAAGGTTTTGACTTCAGAACTTTCACTAAGGAATTACAAACTGAATCCAAACAGGGGGCAGCACCTACTATAATATCTATTCTCAAGGAACATCCAGCTTTTGTCACACCATCAAACTTGCTGAATGTTTTGAAAACAAATCCCCCCCCCCCCCACATCATATACCATTTAGTATCACGCAAATGCAAGTTTAACTCATAAATCTATCTTTGTCACACAATACTGAATCCCTCTGCAGCATATTAATATCTATATTAATATGCATGTACGCTGTCCAATAATAGATCACATACTCAAAATGGGGCTTAATGAGTGACAAGCAGAAAGGAAAGGTAGCTAATATCATATAGAATTATACGAAAGGAAAGGTAGCTATTATTATACAGAATCATATTAAATTATATGAACATGAAATCATTATCAAAATATTTCATTTTGAGTGTTTCAAATGTACACAAATTAATTTTACAAAATTCTTACCATGATTATTGTACTCAGAAGATTAGGTTATACCCTCTGCTAATGCTTAAATAGTGTTCATTTATAATGATGATGATTAACATTTAAAAAAAAAAAAAAAAAATTTACTTTTTTACCTTTCCTCTACAGACTGCCAAGAAGCATGCTCCATTTAAGGAAGGGTCTCGCACTTTTTCATAAAAATCGCCCATAGCAGCAATGAATCCATCCTTGGTTTGAGGTTCAACAAAAATTGGCTGAAACCAGATGTTTAAATAAAAAAAATTATATATATATATATATATATATATATATATATATATAGGGTGAACCAAATGTAGGTGGACAGTAAATGATAACGTTTATTTTGAGAATACATATTTAATTTTTTTGTATACTATAATACAAAATAAAATTTAAATAAATTTAGTTATATAATATTAATATAATATAACACAAACACCATAGTTATAATGAACACCATAGTTATAATATAATATACACAAACCGTATTCAACCTACTGTCCACCTACTTTTGGTTCACCGTGTATATATATATATATATATATATATATATATACACAGTGTGTGTGTGGCTGAAACCAGATGTTTAAATAAAAAAAATTATTTATATATATATATAATATATATATTCTATTATATATATATATATAATATATATATATATATATATATATATATATATATATATTATATATATATAATAATATATAATATATACCCTGTGTGTGTGTGTGTGTGTGTGAACATGCATTTTCCAGTGTTGTTTGGTGGTAATTAGGCTTAGTTTGAGCTTTCGTAATCAGTTTTTAGATCATATATACCGTATTTTCCGGCATATAAGGCGCATGAGCATATAAGATGCACCCCAATTTTGGCAGGCATATTCTTAAAAAAAAATAAAAGGTCATCTTCTGTGCCATCAAGGGCATTGCTAATGCCACACTTCTTAAAAAACCGTACAACTGTCTCCGTTTTAACTTCATTCCAAGCATTTTTGACCCACAAACCTGAGCTATTGTAGGCCTCTTGATCTGACCTATTGGTGTTAGTTCATGCTGTGGGAGCGTCATCCATTTGTTCCATTCTTCACGTATGTACCCCTTAAAAGGTTTGTTTATCGACACATCTAGGGGTTGCAATTGACCTATTAATCACCCAGGTATTACAGCTAGTTTTGTTTTTAATCTGTTTACTCTACTCTTAGTGGCCTTTGTTATGTGAGACCGGAACTGGTCCCACACGAGAAGCGACGGCTTTTTGAGGAGTCCACCAAAGACGCCGTGACCACACCTTTTCTAGCCACAGCTTTACGCCATCCTCATCCATGCGCACAGTGCAGCTGAAAGTGGTGGGACCTTGCGCAGCCTAGCCTGTTGTCTGCCCCACCAACCACCAAAACAAACATGGCTGCCTGTTGTTTAGAGTAATAATGTCAACGAGTTGTATAAAATAGACAACATGCACAAATGAGTGGTTTGTCGGACAAGGGCTAATGACCCTCATACTTTACGATTATTTACAACTGTTGAAGCTGGTTTGCTTATTATGTAATCTATAAATTATAATTTATAATAGTTACTAATCACTCTAAAGTAATCTGGGAACCAGTTTTGTAGGGGAGGTGTTTGGAGTTCAGTTTACCGATACCGCAGCACCAAAACCACCACTTGCCGGTAACCAAAAGCCTACCCATGACCCTGACCTTGAGCATATAAGGCACGGGGTGATTTTCTGAAACTTTTTTGGGGAAAAATACAGCACCTTATATGCCGGAAAATACGGTATATTACAGTGTACTCCTCTCTCATTCTTTCCAGGGAGTACAGACTTGGTTTATGTAGTCTTTCCCAGTAGTTGAGTTCTTTGCACCCATCGATCTTGGCTGTGAAATGTGTCTGAATATCTTCGTTTATTAATTTCTTCTTTCTTATATGGGGACATCAAGACTGAGCAGTATTCAAGTTTTGGTATAATCAGTGTTTTCAGCAGGGAAATCATTCCTGTCTTATCCCTTCTTTTAAAGGTTCTTAGTACCTGTCCTGCAACTCTTTTTGCTTTATTTATCACTATCTGATTTTGTGTCTTGAATTTCAAATCATGTCATTATAACCACCAAATCTATCACTTTCATGCTTCTCTGAATTTCCTGTCTGTTTGGGGCATAATATGCTGTCTAAGTTCCTCATTTCTACCATATCTCAAGAGCTGGAATTTCTCAGTGTTGAATGTCATGTTGTTGTCTTCTGACCATTTGTATATTCTGTTCATGTCCCTCTGGAAGGTCTCCACTCCTTTCACATCGCTGATTTTTCTGCTGATCTTTGTCTCATCTGCAAAGGATGTTACTACACTAGTGCTGTTTAATTTATTGACCTGTCTGTTAGCATAATGAAAAGGAGCAGAACCAATACTGTTACTTGTGGTAATGAGCTGCATACTTCCAATTCTGATGATTATTAAATACGCTACCTTGAATTTTAACAACCTGTATTCATTCTCTGAGGAAGTTATAGATCCATTTTCCAACTTTGCCTGTTATTCCCGTGTGTTTCATTTTATGCCCTATTATATCATGATCACATTTATCAAAGGCTTTAGCAAAATCTAGTGTATATGACATCATAGTTTTCATTGCCTTCAAGTGCGTCTAGGATATTGTTATAGTGTTCTATAAGTTATGATAGGCAAGATCTTCCTGATCAGAATCTGTGCTGATTTTTGTCGAGTCTTTCCAGTGTCTCCAAGAAGTCATATATTTTCTCTCCAATTAATCTTTCAAATACTATGGTAAGATGAGATGTCAAATACACTAGTCTATAGTTCTTTGCTTGAGATCTATCTGCTCTTTTATATATAGGTATAATGTTCACTCTCTTCAAGGTACTCGGTATTTCTCCAGTATCTGGAGATCTTCTCCATATCCAATATATGGGTGTAGTTATTTCACTTTTAGTTTTTAATCAATAATGAATTCCATTTGTCCAGACCTGCAGCTGAATGTAATTTCATTTGTCCTATAGCTCGTGCTATAGCTTCTGGGGTAAAATCAAAATCTGTTATACAATCTCCTTGCAATTTCTCATCAAAGAATATACAATTCCTCTTCAAACAATATATCTACATCAGTTATCGCGTTGTCACTTTTTGGGGTACTGGAGAATGGTTCATAATGAGCTCTCCTCAGTATTTTAGACATTTCTTTTATATTGTCAGTTAGTTAATTATTTGCTTTGCTTTGGGGCCTGATAGTGGCACACATTTTTGTTTTTCTTTTCACATAGCTATAGAAATATATTTTGAATTTTCCTTTATTACTTCTACTGCCTTTTCCTCTTCCCTCTCTGTACAGCCCTGAATCAGGGCTTGTATTGCTCTATCGATATTCTCGAGTTTTTCTTGGATTACTTTTTTGTGTTGTCTCTGCAGTTTACTAACTTCTCCACTACCCTCTTTCTTTTGCTGAATATTGTTTGCTTTTGCCTCTCAAACCACGTCCTTTTTCCTTTTGGCTGTGTTTTTGGAACATATTTTTCTAAAATTCCCAGCATCTTCTCTTTTAAGATTGTTAGCATTTCTTTGGTTATTTTATTTTTTAAAACTGTTTTCCACTATTTGGGCCATGTCAGATCTGATTTTTTTCCTATGTGTAGTCTTGGAGTTTAAGTTAAAGGTCCTAAATTTGCTTCTTTCTTCATTATGGGTATTGCCTTTTTATGTTTTTGCCATATTTGTTGATATCTCAATTATGTTGTGGTCTGAGATAATAGTTGGGGTTATTCTTATGTCAACAATCAAGTTTGTATTATTCATGAATACCAGATCTAGGCAGTTATTTTTCCTGGTGTTTTCTGTTACGGTATCTCTTGTCAACATAAATTCATTTGTTAGAGCCATCACCATTTTTGCTTGCTCCTGGTCTTCTCTTGTGCCTCCCTTGTCTTGGTGTATGTATATATTTCTACCCACCTTTTTGTATTTTATAAATGAGAAATTAAAATCACCGCAGATTATTATATTGGGGGATATAATAAATCACAATTATCCACTATGCTAAGCTACATGGATGAATGTGGTGAGGTACAAGAGAGGTTTATAGGGTTTACAGACATCAGTGCGGACAAATCTGCTGAGGTATTGTATAAACATGTAGTATCAGTTGTGGAGGAATTTAATTTACAAGGAAAACTAGTCACTCAGACATAGGATGGTGCAGCTGTTATGTCAGGAAACTTTGGAGGATTTCAGGCAAAAGTTAAGAAAACTTTTCCACAAGCATTGCTTGTGCACTGCTCTAGTCACTTTTTTAATTTAGTGCCGCAGCAGTCAGCCACATGCATCAAGGAATGACAAGTTTTTCCAAACACTGTTAGGTTTGGCTAATTTCTTTTCAAAGTCAACTAAGAGGACTGAGAACTTGCATTCTTTTGTACAAAAAAAAATGCGTAAAGTGGCACCCACCCACTGGAACTTTACTTCAAGAATTGTAAATACTGTACATGATCACAGAACCAATCTAATTCTTTTTTTCTAACACAGCACCGAGCCAGACAATAATGCTATTTGGGATTCTGAGACCATCATGCAGGCAGAATGTTCACTTATGACAAGTTTTTTTTTAATTTTCAAAGAATCAGTGAGAAAATTGGCTACATTTGGCCAATGCAAAAAAATGGCTGATTCTGCCAATGGTGATGCAGATTAATTGGTACACCACTAGACTAAGAACCAGAGAATATCTTATTATTCCATAATTATTATTATTATTATATAATTTATATAAATAAATGTATTTTCCATGAATAAAGAAAATATAATGGTGTGCATTAGGATGAGACTAGCAAAAGTAGATCTTAGGTACCTAAGTCTGAGTACCCTTGGTCTCAGGAAAATGATTGCCAACAAACAGACCACATGAAGATTTTATATGAACCAAAGAGAATAAACTCATACACTGATTATACAATTTACAGTACTTTAAACAGAGGTAAACTTGGACATTTTGAAACAATTGAAATTGAATTTTTTTTACCCTTTTTGCAAAGTTTAAGGTTAATTTTTATTCAGTAGATATAACAAATAATATAATTAAATGATATATTTATTTTTTATTATGTCAACATTTTCTCAGATATAGGAAAAAAATTAACAAATTTCTTTACTATATATATATATATATATATATGCTGCAAACCCACAAGGAAAAAGAAAAATGATTTCAAGGCCATTCATGTATTCAGAGCTACACTTCATCAGGGAATGAAGAGAGAAGGCAAGATGCCCATAAATATATACAACGTAGCAGAACCCAAAACAATTAGCATATACTAAACAAGAGCTAATGAGAGGCAAAAGGAATTTTAACAAGATATTGTAAATTTTATACATTCCTGCACTGTTATTGAAATTGTTTTTATAATGGATAAATGCACATTCTAGAATATTTCTTTCTATTATATATCTGTTTTCAACAAGCGCTTTAGAACTATCCCACTTGATGCTATGATTACATCTATACATAGAGTTAAACAAAGCATTGGAATTATTAGCTGTTCTAAATGCATATTTATGCTGTTTTACCCGAATATCTAATGTTTTACCCATTTGGCCTATATATACTGAGTTACATTGTGTACATCCGATCAAATACACACAACCAACAACATTATCCGGGCTATTCTTTATTAGGCGTGATTTAACCATATTATTATACTTAAAGACTACATTGGTGCCAAGTGCTTTAAGTAAAGTCGGAAGATATTGAAAATTAACATGGTAAGGTAGGCTAAGGATATTTTTATGCTCAAATTCCTTTACAATTACATTATTATAATACCTATTCTTGGCTTTCCTAAGACAGTTATCTAAAAATGAAATAAGATAACATAATTTAGTACCAATATTCATGATATTACGTAACTCAGAATCTAAAAATTTAGGACTGACAACTCTCAATGCTCTAAGAAACATAGCAGAGAAAACAGAGGATTTAATCGAGGGATGATGGTCAGAATAAAAATGCACATAAGAGTTATTATTAGTAAGCTTGCGATAGACTTCAAATTTGAACTGATTAGAGCATCTCCAAATTTTTAGATCCAGAAAAGATAGGCTTCCATCATTTTCTTTTTCAACTGTGAACTTAATAGATGAGACTAAATTGTTGAGCCTACCAGGAAATAAGTCAACATCCAAATTATTAGGCCAAAGGCATAAAATATCATCTATATACCTGTACCAAACCAGGTTAAAATTAACAATCGTAGGCAAAATTTTACTTTAAAAAAATTCCATATATGAATTAGCTAGTACAGGTGAAAGGGGATTTCCCATCGCCAATCCAAACAACATAGCATAAAACTTATTTTCAAAATGAAATTTACAATCTTTGACACAAAGCTTAATTAACTCAATAAGAGTTGTGTTGAACAGGGAAAGAATATTCAGAGATCTTATCTTTTAAAAAATCAAGTAGGTCATCAACAGGGACTTTTGTCAATAACAAGCATACATCAAAGCTTACCAATTTGAAATTAGGGTCATTAGGAGACTTCAGTTTGTCAATAAGATCCATACTATTTACAATATGTGACTTAGAAATAGATCCAACTAATGGCATTAATAAACTAAAGTTCTAGCATATGGTAGTGATGGATTGATACTAAGAAACTGCTGCGAAAGCCCATTATAGTTATTTTTTAATATTTCTCTTAATTTTCTGTTAAACATTTTATTAACATCCTCCAGTGGATCTCTATTTAGGGGTTTGTACGTGTGACGATCACTCAATAACGTATTCATCTTTTCAACATACCTGTTTTTGTCCATGATGATGATCAAATTAGATTTGTCCGCTTTAGTAATATGTAATGAATCATTATTTTTAAGTTTTTAGGGCTTTTTCAAACATCAAAGGATGATAGATAGATAGATAGATAGAATAACCTTTAATAATAATAATAAAATAAACATTTTTTCAATTTACAATGACATAAATAATTGTGAAGCTTGACTATTTATTTTATTTAATTTGGCCCTTAAGCTTTAGGCTTTACTGGGCTCTTATTAAAAATAAGCAGCTAGTTGTTATAAAATTATAATAAATAAATAAATAAATAAGTAAATAAATATTATTAATAGTTAAAACATGTATTACAATATTAAACAATATTAGTGGACATTACTCCTAGATTTTTGTTAGTATGCCATTATTAATCGGGATTTCAACTTGGTTTTAAACAAATTTACATTCACAATATTTTTTATATCGGCATGCAAGTCATTCCATAGTTTCAATCCAATGAAAATGGGTAGTTTTTGAGATGAAGACAATCTAAATTGAGGTATAACAAGCTTTGATCTATTTCTGGTCTGATACGAGTGGATTTCTTGATGTTACAAAATATCTATTTACCCATTGCAAATTAATGATTTTGTTCTTACACTTGTAAATAAAAATAAAATGTGCCAGTTTAGTTATATCGTTCAGCTTTAGTAGGTTTAGCTCTTTAAATAATGCACTAGAGCGATCAAGGAAATCAGCATCAGATAATAACCTTATTGCTCATTTTTGGATGACAAAGATACCATTTAATGCGTTGTTAGCGGAGTTTCCCCAAACAAGGGTGCAGTATGTTATATAAGGAAGAACAAGAGTATGATAAAGAGTCAATAAAACTTGTTTAGGGACTACATTTCTAAGTTTAAACATTATAGCAACGCTCCTTGAAATCTTTTTCACTATATAATTTACACAATCACTCCATTGCAAATTCTTATCTAGCATTACTCTGAGAAATTTTGTTACAGTACACTCCTTTATGGTGATTTCATTAACATTAAATTCATCAAGATATACATTTCTTTTATTAGTAAAAATCGTGAAATTTGTTTTACTGGTATTTAGGAAGAGTTTATTGGTGGTCAACCATTTCATTACACTGATGAATTCTGAATGAAATATATTCTTAGCTGTATTAACATCTTTGCAAGAAAAAGAGACAAGTTGTATCATCTGCAAACATTATGAAGTTCAGTATATCATATGAAAATAAAAACCCACTCTAATAGACAGAGTTTATTTCCACGACAGTTTCGACGCCCACTGGCATCCTCCTCGGGTGGATACAGAAACACGAATGAACCAAAACAAGAGGGAAAAACAGTCCAGGGACCGACCGTTAAGAAATTCGCACCTAGGTTAGATCCCATTCTCCCGACACCGGAAGGGCATTTTCATTAAGTACATTCGCGCAAATTTAAAACTATCTTCCTGTTCTAAACATACAGATTCTATTATATTTTTCTTACATAATTATTGAATTTATTATTAATTTTATTACATTTAATATTGCATAATTATTTATTACAGAAATTATAAATTTATAATTTCTGTAATAAATAATTATGCAATATTAAATGTAATAAAATTAATAATAAGTTCAATAATTATGTAAGAAAAATATAATAGAATCTGTATGTTTAGAACAGGAAGATAGTTTTAAATTTGCGCGAATGTACTTAATGAAAATGCCCTTCCGGTGTCGGGAGAATGGGATCTAACCTAGGTGCGAATTTCTTAACGGTCGGTCCCTGGACTGTTTTTCCCTCTTGTTTTGGTTCATTCGTGTTTCTGTATCCACCCGAGGAGGGATGGCAGTGGGCGTCAAAAACTGTCGTGGAAATAAACTCTGTCTATTAGAGTGGGTTTTTATTTTCATATTTTGACCTTCACGTAGAAAAAAGTGTTTTTTTTGCATTCAGTATATCAGATGAATGTGGAAGGTCATTTATATATAATAAAAATAACAGTGGACCCAGAACTGAGCCCTGTGGCACACCATGTTTGACAAGCACTTTAGTTGAGCAAACCTTATTTACTGATACAAAATGATATCTATTGGACAAATAACTTTTAAACCAATCACTGATTGCTCCTCTAAAGCCGTAACAATATAATTTATTAAATATAATATTATGGTCTATTACATCAAACACCTTACTCAAATCCATAAATATTGATATCATTATTTCTTTGTTCTCCTTAGTATATTTACATTTTCCATAAGATTTAAAATAGCCATTTCCATTGTTTTATTATTACGGAAGCCATATTGATTTGGAGATAATAAATTATAGGATTCTAAATATCGCTGCATTCTACTTTTTAAAATTTTTTCAAAAACTTTGCTGAACACAGATAATGAACACACTGGCCTGTAATTTGTTGCTAGTGTAGAATCACCCCCTTTAAAAAGGGGTGTTATACAACCAGTTTTTAGCATTGATGGGAATATTCCTTTGGAAATACTTTGATTGATAATTTTAGCCAAAGTTACCAATATCTTATCTTTAGCAAGTTTCAATATAGGTACAGGAATGCTACGAGTTATTTTTTGTATTTTTTAATTTACCAATAATATTCTGGACCTCAGTAGAGGTAGGAGGAACAAAAAAAAAAGAATTTAGTGGGTTGGGTGGCATATATTCTAGAGGTGAGTGATCATTATTATTAATTGTGCGTGAAGCTTATCCACTATTGAAGTAAAGTATGCATTTAAAGAGTCTACAGGGTCATTCCATAGTGTCGCTCTTAACATTTCAGTGCAACTTATTGTTACGTTTCTCATCATATTTTTATTAATTATAGAGCAATTGAACTTTTCTTACTATTGGGTATTGAGGGATGGTCAATGAACACAATGATGTGTTTTTCAGCTAAATCAGGCAAATACATTGTTTACAGCAAATGTCCAAAGTTACGGTGTCGCTCGTAACTGAAATGCAGCCAGCACTTACACTCGTACTTACATTTGTCTGAATTCCTGTGAATTGTGGACATCTACAAAAAAAATTTATTATTCCTCGTCAAAAGACAATAAAATTTGTCGCAAATTGAGACCTAGCAATTAGCTAAGCGCTTTAGTATTCCTTCTTTATTTACAGTTAAGTATGTTTACTAACAACAGTGTTTTCTACATATAATAATTTTAGTGATAAAAATAAAAAAGAAAGTATTTGCATAAAAGCGTAACATGAGTCTGTTAGACTCTTATTCATTTTAGCTTATATTTCCATTCTTTTCAATGCCCAGCAAGTATATATCTGCTAATGGGCATGTCTTAAATCACGCCATTTGTTAGATGGGCTCTGATTGGTTATTTTGTTTTATTCTTTTTTTTTTACAGAATTGGGACACACATGGTTGGTTAGTCATTGATAAGATATTGAACTGGTCGGTTACTTGTCATGTTAAATATACTCTAGAAATAACTGCCACGAATATCTGACAAAGATATTGAATTATGCTTGCTAAATGAAGACACTATGCCAAGTGATTCTGATGAAAGTGAATACAACCCAAGTGATAATGAAAGTGAAATTGACAATGTAAGTGTGGCAAGTGACTGTGATAATGCAGTTACGGAGAGCGAAAGTGAAAATGAAGAAATCCAAAGTGTCATGTGGAAAATATATCATCAAGGATGGTGATGAATGGAGTAAAATTCCTCCACCACCATCCAAAACTAGATCCCACAATGTAATAAAATCACCCACTAATAAGGTAATACAGTAAACTTCCGAAATAACGGCACTCAAAATAACAGAATACTCGAGATAACAGCACTTTTAAAATTTGTCGTACACTAAAGAAAATGGCAGCGCGCATGACTTTGTTTACATCCAGCGCCATTTTGAAAGTGAACTCTGTACCGACAACACATGGAACACTCAGTGCTACATTTATAACGTTAAATTATAAGTGAATACACCCCCTCTCGCAATGTCTCTCAAAGTTACTGAGAAGAAAACACAAAAAAGAACAACTTGGGCCGCCGCACAATCGTGCATGGACACGGTTCTCAGTTTTTTTAACAAAATCCAATGCAGTAAGTAATGCAAGCACATATGCTTAAAAACACAATGTTAACAAAAAAACAAGCATCCGCGCAACAAGGTGACATAAGAAAATTCTTGAAGAAATCAATTGAAGAAAATGCACCCTCTACAGATGAAGCACTCGTGGTGGAGAATTTAGAATAGTTTTTTCAATTTTAAAATGTTCTTTTTGCTTTATTTACGTACTGTGCATTTACCAGTTAATAAAGTAGTATTCATTATATCTCTATTTCTTATTTATCCCCCTTTATTTACGCATTAAACACACTTAAAAAAAACTTCTGAGACAATGGAAAATTCGCAATAACAGCACCCTCAAATCCCCAAGGGTGCCGTTATTTGGGAAGTTTACTGTACTTACTCTGAATAAAACAATAGTGTGTTGCAAAGATTCTTTCAAAGTATTTATTTCTCCCGACATTATTTCTGCTATAGTGAAGTACACCAATGATGAAGGGAAGCGCGTTTATGAAGCGAAAGGAAAATCTAAAATTTGGTGTTCGTGTGATGACATAGAAATAAAAGCTTTTATTGGGCTCTTACTCACAGCTGGACACTTGAAATCAAACCACCTAAATATAAGTGCTCTTTGGGATAAAAAGTACGGACCACCTATTTTTAGAGCTACTATGGGCCAAGATCAATTCAAGGAAATAATGGCAAAAATACAATTTGATGACAAATCTACCAGATCACATCTCTGAGAAAAAGACAAATTAGCCCCAATAAGGGATATATGGGAAAAAGTCAACAATAATTTGAGCAAATGTAACAGTGGATGAGCAGTTACTTCCATTTCGTGATAGATGCAGCTTCCGTCAGTACATGAGTTCAAAGCCTGATAAATATGGATTGAAGATCTGGTGGGTATGTGATTCAAAAACCTTTTATCCGCTCAAAGGTATACCATATCTAGGTAAAGAAGGAAAAACAAAAGCATCAGGATTAGGGACATCAGTTGTCAGTAACTTATGTGAACAAACAGAAATGTTACCTGTGATAATTTTTTCACAGACTTAGGCTTAGCAAAACACCTACTAAGGCACGGTATGACTATCGTTGGAACCATTCGTAATAAGAGATTTGTTCCTGCAGAATTTCAGCCCAAGAAAGACAAACGATCTGAATCTTCAATATTTGGGTTTAGTAATAACTTTACTCTTGTGTCGTATGTGCCAAAACCTAAAAAATCTGTTATATTACTATCTAGTATGCACCATTCAGATCATATTATGATAGAGGAAGCGAACAAGCCTGAAATTATATTGTACTATAATGCTACGAAGGGTGGAGTAGACTCTCTTGACCAGCTTCTTCATACATATTCATGCAAATGAAAAACAAACAGATGGCCAGCCGCTTTTTTCATGAATTTATTGGATGTCTCTGCTGTGGCAGCATTTGTTGTTTGGACAAACAAAAACCTCTATGGCATAAAAGTGCAGAAAAAACACGAAGATGGACATTTCTTATCGAATTATCAGAAAGCCTCATTCAACCACAGATAAGTAAAAGGTCCCGAATGGGACTTCAACGTAAAGTACAGAACACAATGGACAAAACTTTAGGTTATATGGGGAGTCACCATCAACAAGTTCATCTACTGGAGCTAAGAGGAAGAGATGTTATTTATGTGAGTCCAAAAAAAGCAGAATGCAAAAGCAAGCATGCGATTTATGCAACAAAAACATATGTTCTGAGCATTGTGTGTGCAAAAGAAAATGCATAGAATGTGACAAGTAAAAGTAGTTTTGTAAGAACAAGAAATATGCATCCTTTGAAATAAATAATTCATATATATAAGCACACCGGACAAAAAATTAGTCACCCCTAATAGCACCGATAGTAGGAAGTTCAAGGTCACACAGAGGGCGCTGATGTAGCATTGGTAAGTGACAAGTAGTGGTGACGTAGCACACAAGATCAGATCTGTTTCGTGAGGTGGTGAAGAACAAAGTGTGTGTTGGATATAGTCTGCAAAATGGGTCGTGAGGCAGACGTTACTCAGTGGCAAAAAGGAGCCATCGTGTTTGGCAGAGCCCACTGTGGGGGTTGTGAAGTTTCTCACAACCCCCCCGTGATTTTCAAATTCCCCATTTTTGGGGGGTTGTGGAGTTTTTCATAAAAAAGCTTCACCCTAGTTTTCAAGTCCTATCTGGGTCCCCTCTCACTAGCTTTTCTTTCCCCACAGGCAAAGTTAGGAAACCATTAATGGTAATTAGGATTAAGGTTATGAAACCTGAATAGACCCTTAATACAGACCTCCTGTCAGAAGCCAAGGAAGTGTGGAAAGCCTTTAAAAGGTAGGAGTTTTTGTAATCCTTGGCTAGAGTTCATTTGTATTTCACCATCATTATCATGGTTAATTATTATTATTAAGGGTAGACATACATATAGGTTGTTGAAACTGACTGAGTATAGATAGGTTTGCCACCTTCATGTAACTAGCTAGAGAACCAATTATCATTATTATAGGTCACCAGTCATATTATTCCAGAGTTAGGTTTTTGCCCATGCTTGTTTGGCAATGATTATAGGTTGATTAACTCATGTGAGATAGGTTTGCCATAATTGTCAATGTTTGTAGTTTTATTTTGTATGTTGGTTATTTATTATTTATGTGCTTTGATTTCATGAGTAAATTATGTTTTCCAGTGATCAATTATGAAGTCATGATTCCAGTTAATGTTTGTGGTTAATTGCCTGTTATGTTGTTATTATTGTGATTAATGGTGCTAGATGCATGTAACTAATAATCTTGTGTTGTCTAGGCAACCTGTTTGGGATTCAACTCACGTGGTCCGGATTCATCAGGCTTGGATTGTGGGTCCCATCCAGTGGGAGCTACGCAGTTTGTGTCAACCACTGTTGGCCACTGGATCTGCCCTGAAATCAGGCCTGTGACCCTAACCCTACTAACTAGCCAGCCAATAAAGGAATTGGAACTCAGGTCATAAAAGGGGGGGTCAAGTTTGGAGGGTAGTTAAGCTGGGACAAGGGTTAACATTCTGTGCAAGTCATTTCCGGTACTTTTCTCCCACTTGTTTTCTATCCTTTCTGCCAAATCTCACTAAGGGTTATTGGGGCTCCAGGTGTTTTGTCAGTGCGGTGCATTGCCAGTCCTTTGTTATGTTTATGCTGTCACACTGAATAGTTGTTTATTTCAGATATAATAAAGAGAAAAACCCAAGTAGTTTACTTCTATTAGGTCTACCTTTGAATTCTAGCCCTTTCTTGGACCCTGAGCAGTTGGGTCGCTTACTCAGTGGAGAGTCAGATTGAGACACCTGCACTAGGGGAAGTCCTTTACAGTTAATGTGCGAGTCGGACCTGAATAACCTGGAAATAAACCACTGACCAGAGAGGCCTTCCTAGATACCAGAGGAGATTACATCTTTGCCCAGTCTCTTGACTGTTCCGAACCCAGAAACGTAAAAGGTGCTGGGTGGTTGGAAACACAGATACTCGGGGACTACGGCCTACGCCGCCACCGTAGCATACTTTTTGGCATCCCCAGCGGGATTAGTTGAGAGATTGGTTGAAGATAGTAAAGTTTAAAAGGGGAACAGGGGAGAATGTCGAACCAGAGATGACCCAGAGTATTGAGGTTGCTGAGGAAGTTAGTGGACAGCTTGGTGAGGGGGTAGTGGCATCCGCCACCCAATCCCCACTGAGAGATATTGAGGATCAACTCGTGAATTACCGGTCTACTACTGCGGGTACAACTTCTGACCAGGATGTGTATGCTCTCAGAAGAGTGGCATTGACAGTAGCCACCTGGTTAGAACAAGTGAGCAGCCCTGAACAGCCCAGGTTTCGAATAGACGATGGAGCCAATGGCCCTGCTATGAACTGGGGAGAAGAGAGAATGATGGGTCCCTCCCAGGAGAGTGATTCATTTGGGACAGAAGCCGAAGACCTGAACCGACTACCAGGAGCCCAAAGGTGGGCCAAATCACCCCTACCTTTCAGGCTTCAGAAAGCCAGCCCAGACCAACAGTCAACCGGAGACCTCCTATGAAGTTTCACCGAGAGGGGGTGGGGGAGCTTGGGGGACAAATGGGGGGATGAACCAGGGACATTTACCGCAAGAAAGGGGCCCCACCCACCCAGCCAACCACTGCCAAACTTGGCAACAGAGCAGCTCCTGGAACGCCTTGCTAAAGCTCTAGAGAAACTAGATGGGCGCCGCTTTCCTCAACCATTGCCATTTGATATATCAGATGGGAGAACATTCGAAGAATTTAGGAAGGAGTTTGAGGATTATGCTGACAATACAGTAGCAGGAGGACACAACTACTGGAAAGCGGCATTGCGAGAGTGTCTTATGGGACAGATGAGAGGGGGTTTTGATTTAATTGACCGACCAGGGATGCCATACGGAGTTGTCAGGAAGAGACTGCAGACTTACTACAGAGAACTCCATTCTACCGTGACAGAGACAAGCGAGAGGCATTTACTAATGCTCAATTACGACCCAGTGAGACCTTATACCAGTATGCAACCAGGTTAGAAACTGTGTGGATGGCTGCAATGCCCGAAGTAGAAGTGGATAATTGCCGAGAACTGATTTCAAAATTTCTTAGCACTGTTCCAGATGCATTTTCCGTGAAGATTGAAGTTGCCCTGGCCACGGCACGATGACGCGTGGAGCTGGGACCCAGTTGAATTGGCCAGCAGTGAGAGAATTGGCAGCTAGTGAGAGGGAACCTCCAGGGAAATCTTTAACCTTATCTAGACCTCTCCCCAGCCTGCAGGAGGCCTGGAACATAGGAATGTCCCCTTTGGTACTCCAACCACACCAGGTGGCCAGAATACAAGGTCAGTTAGTGATCAAGGTCAGCCCCAAAGGAACCCAAACCAACAAAATCACCAGTCTCACCCTCAGTTGCGGGCCTGGCAGCAGGGTTCAGGACCAGCCAGCCATCTAACCACCCCTCCACCACCACCATCTGATCGTCCCTGGGTGAACTGTAATTACTGTGGAAGGAGAGGTCACCTGGAACGGGATTGTCGTCGGCGTTTAGGAGTGTGTTTGCGGTGTGGTGAGCGGGATCATTGGGTGTCACGATGCCCTTACCCACCTAATGGGTATGGTCATAGCCAGCGATCACGCCAGCAGAGTAGGCCCAGTTCAAGAGCACCGAGTCCTACCATCTCAAGGGAACCAGTTCCTGGGCCTAACCAGACCAGCCCACGGGGACTGAGCCGAAATCAAGAACTGCGCCCTTTAAACCAGTAGCTCTGAGGCCAGAGGGGAACCCCCAGAGCTCCTAGCAGGACGAATAGTGCCCCTAACTAGTGGCCCAATACCAGAACAAGAATTTATGGGTGAAGTACAGATGGGGGGAGATCCAGTGTGTGTCAACCCAGTTTTGCCTGTGAGAATGAATGCGAGTGCAGTTCCTTTTGTCCCCCAGAGATATGAGGCAACAGAGCTTTTCCCATCTTTTGGTGGGAGGAATGAATCATTGATTGTAAATCCTGGTACTGATTGTCCTGATAGGTCCCCCGTTAGTTGCGAGCCTGCTAGTAATAACCTAGGGTATCCAGGTCCATTTGGTCTGGATGAGAGTGTAAATATTCCTGAAGAGTCTGATAGGGAGCAACCCCCTGACCAGAATAATGAACCCGAAGCTGATGCTCCCGAAACGTATTTGATAAATAGTAATGTCTTTGACACTGATGGGTTGGATGAGGAGATGACTGGACAGTTAGCGCCTCAATCTTTACTGAAGGTGGATATACGGTTGAACATTCGGAGAACTACTTGGCAGTACTTGATTCCGGAGCTACAGTTGGAATCTTGGATCACTCAGTGGTAGAGGAACTGGAGTTAACTCCAGAGATGCAGAGCTGTAACTTGAGGATTCGAGGGATTGGAGTGAACAACCATATTAAACCACTGGGGGTGATTACGCTGGGGTTATCGATTCATGGAGTGGAAATGGAGCCTGTTCTGTTTGCAGTGGTAAAAAGGTTGAAGTTCCCAGTTGTATTGGGAATGAATTTTCTTGTTGAAAACAGTCTCCGAGTTAATGTGAAAAGAAAAAGGATAACACGAGCTTATAAAGATGGGCATATGGAGGAAATTTACTTGAGGAGTGAGAATGCGCCATGTAGAAGGGTGATCCGGAATGTTTCCTGTTATGCATCAGCCGATGTGAAATTAAGTACCTGCAAATATCACAGAGTTCCTGTACAGTTTCCTTGCTTGAATGAATCGAAGGTGAAGGAAGACTGGAGTACTGTTTTGAGGATGATGATGGAGATTCCCGACTCCAGGGGAAAGTGTATGGTCACCCTGGGTTAGTGGATGGATTGGCTGGGATGACAGAAGTGTTGGTAATGAAGCTGACCCAGAAGCCCAGAGAATCAAGGCGGGTGAACGGATAGGGACTATAAGATCAATAGTCTATGAAGAAGAACTGGACTTTACAGTAGCTGAAAGTGAGAGAATTGAGGCGTTCATGACTGGAGCCCAAGCTGAACAACCAGGCTGGACAGAAGAACGCCTACGGACTGAAATAACCATGTCACCCGAGTTGAAGTTCGAAGAGAGGGAGAAGGTCTTACAAATGTTGGCGCGCCGGGAGAAAGTGTTGAGTCAAGGGGATGATGTAGGTTTTGTGAATTGTGTACCACACCGGATAGAGTTGTATAACGATACCCCTATCCGACAACGACCCCGTAGATTCCCAGAACCAGTCGCAGAAGCGGTGGAAGCCCAGTGCCAGGAATTACTGTTGCTTGATATCATAGAACCTAGCATTTCCCCATGGAGTTCACCTGTTGTCCCTATCCGGAAGAAGGATGGCTCAATTAGAATGTGTGTGGACTATCGAAAATTGAATGAAGTGACCATACCAGACCGATTTCCAATGCCCAACTTAACGGATGCAGTTTTTAGTCTTCATGGAACCTGTTACTTCACTTCCCTAGACATGGTCCGAGGTTATTATCAAATGCCAATTGCCGAAGAGAGCCAGAGAGCACTGCTTTTTCAACCACCAGAGGGCATTGGCAGTTTTAAGCGACTGA